>JAMSLZ010000024.1:0-161064 GCA_026027325.1 Actinomucor elegans
ATTGCTTTACTTTATTAAATTGAAACGCGTCTGTAGCTATATCTGCAATGAATTTTTGAGCTGCTAGTGCAAAGAGCTTTTTTCTAATAAACAATAATAATAATAATAATAATAATAATAATAGTAATTGAATGAGTAAATATACAAGCTTGATCGCTTCCATTGAGCAATTTACATTCTGGGATCGTCACAGTCAAAACCTGTCTTATTTAAATAGTAATCAATTACTGCATCGGGTATCTATCAAATGCATATTAGAGCAGCGCGCTTCGACATTTGTATGGAATGTGGGTTACAATAGGTGTGTATTTGTCCATAGTAATCAGTAATTCTGCCATTTCTCTTTCTTTATCGGTAGTAGGAGGATTCTCGTCCATTATGGTGTCCGGCGCAAGCGCATTTTGGCTAGAATCAAATGTATCGTCCATACTTTTGGTGTTCTTTATATTGCTTAAAGGGAAAAAAGTGCGATACCGAGAAAGACACAATTAAAAAAAAATAGAGTTGAAAGAGCTTTATATTCTTTCAAGATGTTATAGGCGGGGTATAAACATACGCATTCCAGTTGGTCCCTGTATTTGAATTGGAGAGTGCAAGGCATTAACTGATTGGTAGATTGTATTTAATTAGTTAAAAAGCAACGATTTAAAATGTTGAAATTAAAGAACTTGTCTGTAAACTACGACTGAACTTCATGTGATTGTTTATTAGTGCAAATGGTGAGATCAATGCAAAGTATTTTAACAAGTTTTGAACCAGATACTCTTGTTTATCGGATAGTATAAAGTTATGATCAGAAAGTTGGACTATTATACGATTTATAAAAATTAATTGAGTAAGTGGGTTTGACGGCGATCAGTCGAGTTTAGGTATGAATAAAAACGCAGGTAGAAACATTTATATTCGTCCGTGTACTGCACATCAGTTTTGTTTATAGACTATACTTGTAAAGCTTCTCATACATTTGTAAAAAAAAATTAAAAGTTTTGACTGAAATTCTAACGTTGATCTAATTTACATAGCTTATTGAATTGGCCGAACTCTCTGGTGGATACTGTTGCGTACATGTGTCATTGAACTGGGTCATTCCACTTTTTACAGATAAGTTGTCATTGTGTAAGAATATATTTGGTATTACCAAAGGCTGAATCATTTAGTATTATATCAAATACGAGATCCAAAAACTCAGTTGGAAGACCATTCCATGTACCCATTTTGAAATAAGAAATAGAGATCTAATAGGTTGATGTCTGCCCAGAAAGAAGTCTAAAACAAAAGATGTACACTAATGCGAATGAAACAGACATACTCCTGGATACTGAAATGGGTATATATGTATTAATCCCGAAGTTAACCTTGCTTCGTTTCAAACAACATGAACAAGTATTATTTAAAATGGCCAATTGCTGCACCAATACAACAAGATGGTATAGAAAGTTATGATACTTGCCGATCTATAAATTTTTACTCGCCAAGTCAAACTTGAAGTATATCCACGTACAAATCATTAGCAGATCTGATTCACTATTACAGTCAACCTATATACTCAGTTTTGAGTGGCAGGTAGTAGTTGAATACTGAGTTTGATGTGCTTTTTAATAAAAGAAAGGAGCCTGTAATGCAATAAGTACACCCAATGTTGTAAAGATTATTCGTTGTTTCATTTAATTGATCAAGTTGTTACCCCAGATATAATGCGTTTTTTTTTTTTTTTTTTTTTTTTTTTTCGAATATTAAAAATGCAGCCATATCTAAAATATGTTGTTAATAAAAAATTACAACATAAAATATACTCATATACTTTCCAATAAGTCAAACCTAAACTATAAATAAAAATTGCCTCAAAAAAACCATATATATGCTCCAACACAAAAGTATAATGATAGAACTTTGGTGCTAAAGAGGGACAACGACTTGTAACCTAAAGCTCTTGGTTCAGATATGTTTTACTTTCATTTATTCTATTATTATTATTGCTAAATGTAAGGTTAGACAGATCGTATTACTAGGCGTTCTACGATCACTAGGTCTTTCTCAAAGGTGAGGTACATTTATGGGTAACAGTAGAGATCAAATTAACAGAGAATAAGAAGTGAGATTTGTTGATCCTTTATTATAAGATAGGGACATGTCATGGTAAAAGTAATAGTTCCATTTTTATGTCCATCAGCTCTTTTGGTGCAATTAAGTGTATCTTTAATCCGCACCTATGAGTAACACTACTCCACCGCACTTATAACCTGCTGTCGTGCCATGTTAATATAGCAATCGATGCTCAGTAATAGAACTGATTGGATTAACTAATAAGATAAGGTTTTGTGTATGACACATGCTAGTATAAGTATTAATTGGTCCTTTAAGTTATAATATATAGTTATGCAACAATACGTAATAGCGTGCCTTCGGTCTTCGATACACCAAACTTAGACACGGAATTTCATTAGAGCGGCTTCAAAGATTTAAACTCATTTGTGATTGCAATACCAAAGTCTACAACATTGATTTTTCGCGTGAGATGGCAGGAGATATTATATTGCATTTATAGAAAAACTGTTTTTTTATTCATAAAGTCTGTTGTAACTGTAAAACAAAAGTATCATAAAATATATAACATTTGCCAACAAAAGTTCAAAAAGAATTGTTTAAAGAGAGAATTATATATCTTTATTGAATTGCTTCAAACATCTGATAGCTTTATTTCACAGAGTAGAGACGCTTGAGTGGTAAGTTAAGTTACATGGTGTATATAGATCGTTGTTTCAGAAATGATTTGTTTTTGATTTGATCCGCTGATGCGATATTTATATTTCGTAAACTTTATTCAGAAACTATTTGCATATCGAATGGTGCAAATAACATTTAATCGTTTGCTCGATTCATCGAGTTTCTATCGCTCAAAGGCGGTTTATTGGGTCTTGTAGAAATGTAGCTATGGCCGAAATATTTTTTTATATTGTAAAAATTCTTAAAAAAGAGCTGTTTTGAAAACTAGAAATTTTCCTACAGTGATTTCAATTTAATGTCACATCATTAACACATTCTCAAATTGAATTACTGCATCTACTAGAATCATTGTATAGCGAAATCTGAAAGGTATACTACACAGCAACAGTTGGCAGTAATTTAGTTGATCAGCATGTTTAGATCTATAGAATCTCACATCCGATCCCAGTCAGATATCGTATCTGATGGGTAGATAGTCCGTGTCCGAAATAAAATACTACTAAACTATTATGTTAAATAATATCAAGACTCTATTTAACCGCAATATAATGAATGTATTGTATATTCCAATATCGAACAAATTAATTATGCAAAGCTCTTCCCCAGCTTCTATTTTTTTAACGACAGTATGGAGTGTGTTTATTAAGAGAAAAATAAGAAACAAATATGAACTCATGTTTCAAGGTATACATAATAGTTTTGTACAAGTACTCCTCTAAAGCACTATCTACACCAACAGAAAAAAAAAAAAGAAAAACTATCAAAATCACCACCAGGCGAAATCAGTAATTGTGATTGGACAGCGAATAATAAATCGAAAAACTGCTCTCTTTTTTTTCCAGATATCCTTGACGTGATCTGAATAATAAAAATTTCAAGTTAGGTACAAAGTATACTAACGCATATTATAGAGGACTTAACTCTTCATCTAATGGCATGAACACTTTTAGGTAGTTTATAAAAAGAGTTAGATGTCTTGAACTCGATGAGAATTTTCGTATCTATGGTTTTACCACTAAAAAATTGCGCTCTTTTTTGTTCAAAAAATAGAATTAAAACATGCATGTATGCTATTACGCGTGAGAAACATTATTGCATTACTAGTTTTTGCTTAGAAATATACTTTATATCATTAAAAATATGTCCAAAGGTTTAAAGAAATGGCGGTCAAGAGAATATACCTTATGGGAAACAGAAGTCACGGTAAAATGAAGCGCAATCACCTAAAAAAATTTGAATGAGTAACCTTTTTATCCCCAAAAACGCTTGTACCATGTCCACGCCCAAACCCGTTTACGATGTCGTGTCAGCCTATCAAGCATCTTTGCATGACACAGTAAAGTAAACGCTACAACGAATTGCAGAATTTTGAGTTAAAATGTTTGATTAGGAACTATCTACACCTGTTGCTATTTTCAAAGCATTGACCGATTTCGTCCAGCATAGCAAAGGTAGATAACCTCACCAAAAAGAAAACTTCGTTTTGCTGAATCCCCCTCCCCCTTTTTTTTGTATGATTAGCACCTACCATGTCCGAGTTTATGCAAACCTTGGAAAAGGCAGCTCAGTCCATTCGTCAAGAACCCCAACTTGTTTCCAACAGTGACAAACCCAAGAATCAACATAAGACAACTATTGCTGTTCTTGCTGGTGTTGACTTGTTTATGCGCTTTGTGACGAGAAACTCGCACGATTTCTCGGTAAGTCGTCCCTTCCTCCCTTTGGGTTGTTCTTAATAAGATGTACTGACCCCAAATGAAAAAAAAAAAGCTCTCAGAAGAGGCTGGTAGTTTTGAAGATTTTAAAGAAAATTTGTTATCAAGAGCTACTTTGATTCTAGACAAAGCTTCTTGTGCTCGCGACAAAGCAGCCGAGATTGGTGCTCAGTTTGTGCATGATAATGCAGTTGTTTTAGTACAAGGTTATTCTCGTGTGATTATGAGCGTTTTATATCATGCAGCCAACGTACAGAATAAACGTTTCAAGGTATATGTAACTGAAGGTAGACCAAACAGTGATGGGTAAGTAAATCAGACAGCGTTATCAATATCAGTAATTCATATATTGTTCCTTTTCTTTGTAGTATTCAAGCAGTAGCAGCTTTGAGAAAGAATGGCATTCCTTGTAGAGCAGTATTGGATTCAGCTGTTGGATATATTATGGATAAGGTTGATATGGTATTTGTTGGTGCTGAAGGTGTAGTTGAAAATGGTGGTATCGTCAACAAGATTGGCACTTTTCAAATTGCTCTAGTGGCCAATGCTCTGAGTAAGCCAGTATATGCAGTTGCTGAGAGTTACAAGTTTGTTCGTGTGTATCCTTTAAACCAATACGATATTCCTTCTGAAACACCTGAGATTGTGACATTTACTTCGAGAAGAAAGTCCTTTAGCACTACAAATGATGCTGAAGTTATGGATGAATTGGCTTTGTCGAACCCTTCTGTTGATTATACACCACCTCAATATATAACTTTACTTTTGACAGACTTGGGCGTGTTAACACCTTCAGGCGTCTCTGATGAATTGATTAAGCTTTATGTTTAGAATAAAAAAGAATAGTTTATAAGATACACATAAGCTGTTCATAAAGCGAAAGAACAGGCGACTTTTTACCGAGACGCGTCGCTGCTGTAGAAGCCAAGATTTCAACTCAGATGCACTATTCGTTTCCGGTTGCTATGGATACCGGTTGTTGTGGCTACCAACCCCCTATATTTACCTTTTTCTCTTTTTTTTTTTCGTTTAATGTCTTTATTTTAGTAATTAGACTTGGAAATCAGAAAGAAATTGACCTTTATACCCTCTCATTCACATTTAATTGCTTTCTTTTTTGTCATTCTATACCCACACAAACAGAAGCACTCTTGTTCGTTACATCTAGAAAGAAATCAAGTACATTTTATATAAATCAGGTATTCTTATTGTCATTAAACATTTTTTGAATGGTTCTAACTCGTGTGTGTGTGTTTTTTTTCAGTATTATGATGACAGCCGAGGCACTACCAGCGGCTGAACAAGAATTTTTCGATCCACTCTATCAAATACAAATACCAAACGCCGAGCTCGATGATTTGATAGCAGCTCAAGATACACTCTCGGATGAGCAATTGGTGGCCAGATACAATACAATCACGGAGCGTATTACACACTGGTTGGAAACTGCTCACATGATCGCTTTTACCATCGAACAAAGCGTCAAGCGAGGGGATATCGAGCTTCACACGGTAGAGCCGCTCGAACTCTCGTGTCAAAAGATGCAGCCACTTATCCAACAACTAGCCGAGTATGTAGACGATCAAGATCAACTCGGTTCACCTTCTTGCAAACTCAAACTGACGAAAATACAGTCAGAATGGTCCGGTTTGCAGCACTTTATTTCGTTTGTCAAGAATCTGATTGATGCTGCCAATGAAAAGTACATGTTAAGGACTTTGATGGAGAACATACTGCTACAGGTGGATGACCTATCTATTATGATCTTTCAGTTCCAAGAAAAGCGTCATTTGACAGCTGCGACTGTTATAGAAGTAGACGAACAATCAAAGAAAGAAGACGGAATATTGCTCGAGATTGACAATCGCGTTGGGCCATTGTTTAATAATGTCGAGAAAGTATATACTCGGATGACATCCGCTACACCACCCGAAGACAGTACCGGCCTTTTGACCCGTAAGCATCTTTTGGTTCAGGAGCGATGGGAATGTCTGCGTGTCGAGATCGATGAACTCAAGATTGAACTCAAAGAAGACCGATGGTTGGTTGTATTTCGACAGGTAGCGGACCAAGTGGATGAAATGATGAACGGTCTTGATAAAACCGTGACTCAGTGTTACGCTATGATACAGCAAATAAAAGAAAGTGGCACTTTGGTTACCAGCTCTTCCTCCACCACGTCCACCTCCTCAACTTCGTCTACTAATTCAACCAATCAGCATGCGGATTTACGTACCAAACTAAGAAGCGTAGAAAAAAACTTTGAAGCGAAATACAAGTATTATACGCCTTCTATAGCCAAAATGCTCATGATGCTAGGGAACGGCATTGCAGCACGAGTATCCCGAAACGTAGCTACCTTACAGCGCCATGAAGCCATGCTGACGCGTTGGAATACACTAAAATGTAGTATGGATCAATTAAGAAAGCGAGATTTACCGGATATAGTCGTTGTGGAATCCACCACGTCGGATCATACATCAAACACTGGCTGTTGGTCACGTCTCAGCGATCGTAGTGATAGTACTACAGGTAGTATGAGTAACTGGAAAGATCTTTTGCCGCCAAATATGTCTGCCAGTAACGTGCAACGTTTCTTGCACAATAAGTCATCCTCTCCATCCTTGATAGATGAACCAACTATGGAGTTTGCAAGGTCAAGAAGTCCTTATAGCAAATTAAATCATCATTCAAGTCCTTCCCCGTTGTTTATGGACGAAAAATCAAGAAGGACACCTCAACAACCAGATCTTTGGAGAGCGGCTTCACCCAGTGGTAGACGCAACGCATCACCTGCTAGTATTACATCACCCAATAGTATTGGGCGCAAAGCTTCTCGAACTGATTCACCAATTGGTGTTGGACGCAATGCTTCTCCAAGTAGTATGCGACGAACCGATTCACCAAGTGGTGTTGGACGCAATGCTTCTCCAAGTAGTATACGACGAACTGATTCGCCAAGTGGTGTTCGACGCAATGCTTCTCCAAGTAATATGCGACGAACCGATTCACCAAGTGGTGTTAGACGCAATGCCTCTCCAATCAACGCGACACCAAATGGTATGCGACGAACCGATTCTCCAAACAGTAAAAGAACCACGAGTCCACCTATTTATGCTCGTGAGGCCTTTAGCTCGGTCGGTAGTGCACTTCGACCCAGTAGTATTAGTCCATCTCATAGTCAACGTACATTCCGTACGGACTTGCAAAGCAGATATGAAGAAGAAGACGAAGAAGATGATACCATTTCAACTAAAGACTTTAGAAAACTTCGATCAAAAAGTAGTTTATCGAATGCTTATGCTACACAAAGATCAATGACGCCCAGTCTACGTCGTAGTGGCACACCTTCCATGATTCCACGACCCAAAACACCCACCAACAAACCAGTTATAAGTGAAAGTATGCGGCCCAGATCTTCTATGGCCCGTATTACTTCCACTACTACCAAGCCCTTTCGTTATAAGCCAGACCCCAAGGATCCATTAGATAAACAAGTAGCGGCGATTGTGAACCGCAGTCCTATACCAATCCAATGTTCCAAGAAACAAGGCAGTGGAGACGGAAGATATTATTTTGGTAATGAATTAACACCATCGCTGGGAGGTGGTAAAAAGATTTATACTTGTAAATTGATGACTTATGAAAATAGTGGAAGAAACAAAGTATTGATTCGTGTTGGTGGTGGTTGGCAAGATTTAGAGATCTTCTTACTCGAACACATGAACTTGATTGGTTAAATAAAAAAGAGAGAGATTGAATGGATATAGGTTTATCATGATTAAGAGTCCGTTTGAGATAAGCGTTCAGTTTTCCCATAAATAAGCCCATCATTTTCTTTCCTTCTTTCTCCACAACAAGAACAAGGTAATGTAACCTCAAAAAGTAATGGGGCGGGGAAAGCAGTCTTGAAAACATATGATGACACATGAAATCAGCATGAATATTAAGCTATTTGACCCGGAGGGGGGGGAAGGGCACCAAATGGGATGGGTGCATTGCTATAGGTTTCGTGCGGAGACGCGTTAGTGGAGTGTCAAAGGGAATTATCAAAAGGCAGCTTTTTGATTAACTATTATTTTCTTTCTTTTTTTTTTTTTTTTTCTTGATTATTATAGACTTTAGAAATGCCTGCTCCACCTGCTCGTGAACATTCTGTCGAAACTATTCGTAGAAATAGTGAAGTGATGGGCAACCTTCGTAAACTGATGGTTGTAAACCGTGGTGTAAGTTATTTAGCGCGTATCATCAATAGGAAATCCCAGCTAAACTGTCCCTATAGGAAATCTCGATTCGTGTGTTTCGTACGGCTCACGAACTCTCTATGAAAACAGTAGCTATCTTTTCTCATGAAGATAGACTTTCCATGCATCGTTACAAGGTAAACACTATACAATAGTATGCTATCCATAGTATGTATACTTAAATGATCCTTCTAGGCTGATGAGTCTTATCAAATTGGCAAAATTGGCGAATTCACACCTGTTGCCGCCTACTTGGCTCAAGATGAGATTATCCGTATTGCTAAAGAACACGGTGTCTCTATGATCCATCCTGGTTACGGTTTCTTGTCTGAAAACTCTGAATTTGCTCGCAAGGTCGAAGCTGCTGGTATCACCTTTATTGGTCCCTCTCCTGATGTCATTGAGAGTTTGGGTGATAAAACCAAAGCTAGAACAATTGGTAAGGATGTGAAACCTCAAAAAATGACTCGGGAATACCTGAAACTAATTCTAATTTCTTTAGCTATGAACTGTAATGTTCCTGTCGTGCCTGGTACACCTGGTCCCGTTAGTGAATTCACTGAAGCTAAAGCATTCATCAAAGAACATGGTTTCCCTATCATCATTAAAGCTGCTATGGGCGGTGGTGGCCGTGGTATGCGTGTCGTTCGTGATGAAGCTTCCTTGGAAGATGCTTTCCAACGTGCTAAATCCGAGGCTCTTTCTGCTTTTGGTGATGGTACCGTCTTTATCGAACGTTTCCTCGACAAACCTCGTCACATTGAAGTCCAATTGCTCGCTGATCGTGCTGGTAACGTCGTTCATCTTTTCGAACGTGATTGTTCCGTTCAACGTCGTCACCAAAAGGTCGTCGAAATCGCACCAGCCAAAAACCTCGATAACAAAGTCCGCGAAGCTATCCTCAACGATGCCATCAAGATTGCCAAGCAAGTCAAGTACAAGAACGCTGGTACTGCCGAGTTCTTGGTCGATAACCAAAACCGTCATTACTTTATCGAAATCAATCCTCGTATTCAAGTCGAACATACCATTACTGAAGAAATCACTGGCATTGATATCGTTGCTGCTCAAATCCAAATCGCCGCTGGTGCTCTCTTGCCCCAACTTGGTTTAACTCAACAACGTATTCGTCAACGTGGTTTTGCCATCCAATGTCGTGTTACTACCGAAGATCCCGAGAAGGGATTCCAACCTGATACTGGTAAAATCGAAGTCTATCGTTCCTCTGGTGGTAACGGTGTGAGACTTGATGGTGGTGCTGTAAGTTAATTTATAGGACATATATAGAGCATACGTTGATTAAAATTTGTCTTACTTGTGTGTTAGGGTTACGCTGGTGCAGTCATCACTCCTCATTACGATTCTCTCTTGGTCAAGGTCACTTGTTCTGGTTCTACCTATGAAGTAGCTCGCCGTAAAATTGTTCGTGCTCTTGTCGAATTCAGAATTCGTGGTGTCAAGACCAACATCCCCTTCTTGCAACGTCTCTTGACTTGCGATACCTTTATCAATGGCAACTGTTGGACTACCTTTATCGATGATACACCTGATCTCTTCCGTCTTGTGCAATTCCAAAACCGTGCTCAACGTTTGTTGGGTTACTTGGGTGATGTTGTTGTAAATGGTTCTCAGATTAAGGGTCAAGTAGGTGACCCATCCTTCAAGAGTGAGATTGAAGTGCCTGTGTTGCGCGAAATTGGTAGCGACAAAGTGGTCGATGTCTCTGTTCCCCCCACTGAGGGCTGGCGTAAGATCATTGTTGAACAAGGTCCCGAAGCTTTTGCCAAGGCTGTTCGTGCTTATCCTGGTGTCTTGATCACTGATACTACCTGGAGAGATGCTCATCAAAGTCTTTTGGCTACTCGTGTTAGAACAGTCGGTATGTATAAAAAAAAAAAAAATATGAGTCGATTATTTTCTGTTGTGTTTATTAAGTGGATGTATATATAGATCTTTTGCGTATTGCACCTGCTACTTCTCATGCCCTTGCCAATGCCTTCTCCCTTGAATGTTGGGGTGGTGCTACCTTTGATGTTGCTATGAGATTCCTTCACGAATGTCCCTGGCAGCGTTTGGAAGCCATGAGAAAGGCTGTTCCCAATATTCCTTTCCAAATGCTTTTGCGTGGTGCTAACGCTGTTGGATACACTTCTTATCCTGATAACGTTGTTTACGAGTTCTGTGACAAGGCCGTCAAGGCAGGTATGGATGTCTTCCGTATCTTTGATTCTCTCAACTATGTCGAGAACATGAAGCTCGGTATTGATGCAGTCAAGAAGGCTGGTGGTGTAGTTGAAGCTACCATTTGTTACACTGGTGATGTTTCTAACCCCAAGAAGACCAAGTATACCTTGGACTACTATGTCAACTTGACTCAAGAATTGGTCAATGAAGGCATTCATATTTTGGGTATCAAGGATATGGCTGGTCTCTTGAAGCCTGAGGCTGCTCGCCTTCTTGTCTCTACTATCCGTGCCAAGTTCCCCGACCTTCCTATTCACGTTCACACTCACGATACTGCTGGTACTGGTGTTGCTTCCATGATGGCCGCCGCTGCTGCCGGTGCTGATATTGTCGATGTTGCTATTGATTCCATGAGTGGTATGACTTCTCAACCCGCTATGGGTGCTTTGGTTGCTGGCTTTGAGCAAACCAACTTGGGTACTGGTATCCGTATGGCTGATGTCCATGCCCTCAACTCTTACTGGGAACAAGCTCGTCTTCTCTACTCTTGTTTCGAAGCTAACGTACGTTCTACCGATTCTGGTGTCTATGATCATGAAATGCCCGGTGGTCAATACACCAACTTGATGTTCCAAGCACAACAATTGGGTTTGGGTACTCAATGGAATCAAATCAAGAAAGCTTACCAAGAAGCCAATGCGCTCTGTGGTGACCTTGTCAAGGTTACACCTTCTTCCAAGGTCGTTGGTGATCTTGCTCAATTCATGGTTTCCAACACACTCAGTGGCAAGGACGTCGAAGAACGCGCATCTAGCTTGTCTTTCCCTACTTCAGTCGTTGAATTCTTCCAAGGTTATCTCGGTCAACCTTATGGTGGATTCCCTGAGCCATTGAGATCCAACATTATCCGTGGACAAAAGCGTATTGACGGTCGTCCTGGTGCCAGCATGCCTCCTCTTGATTTGGCTGCATTGAAGCAAGAGTTGGTTGAAAAGTACGGTTCTTCCATCCGCGATTACGATGTCATTTCTGCTGCTCTTTACCCTAAGGTCTTTGCTGATTACCGTGAGATGGTAAACCAATATGGTGATTTGTCTGTATTGCCTACACGTTACTTCTTGGCCAAGCCTGAGCTCAATGAAGAATTCCACGTTGAAATTGAGGAAGGAAAGACATTGATTATCAAGCTGTTGGCTGTTGGACATTTGAACAATGACGGTAAGCGTGATGTCTACTTTGAATTGAACGGTGAGGCCCGTGTGGTTGGTATCATGGACAAGAACTCTGCTGTAGAGATCATTACTCGTGAAAAGGCCAACTTGTCTAACCCTGGTGATATTGCTGCTCCCATGTCGGGTGTTGTGGTTGAAATCCGCGCCAAGGAAGGCACACACGTCAAGGCTGGCGATCCTCTTGCTGTCTTGTCTGCCATGAAGATGGAAACCGTAGTTACATCTCCCGTTGCTGGTAAGGTTGAACGAGTACCTGTTCAAGAAGGTGACTCTTTGAACTCGGGTGATTTAGTGGCTAGAATCGTCAAGGATGATGCTTAAATCTTTTATACATATTTCTCTCTTTTTTCTTTCTTTTACTATTATACAAAGCTGTTTTTTTACTTCCATACTATATTATACTTTTTTTTCCAAAATAAATGATCATGTACTTTTTTTACCTTGTAATCTACAAGTCTACTATAACGGGCAAATCAGAAGATAAGGTGCATTTATCTCATTCGGTTACACGCATGTATTAGTTTGGTTAGACTGACTGGAAATCATGGTAACGCGAAGTTTCCCGGGTAAATCATAGTGTGTATCATGAAAATCTCTATCTTTTCCCTCCCCCCATCCATAACATAAGCATAATTTGAAAAACTATCAAGAACCAATAGTATCAAACTGCAAAAGGACTGGGTACCTCTTGACCCTGTACCATGCATGTAGTACATTTTTTCCCTTAGCTCATATATGACAATGTATGAGTAAAGCAGCGTCTGTGTGTTTCGTATTGGCGCGTTTCGGTGCTCAGGAACTATCTGAAGATGCTATTCCTTATATCCGTTCACTTTAAGAGGAGTTTTGATCCATTTCCTTTGTCAAAACGATGGCCGTACCTTTTTGTCTGGACATCGCCTTGAAATGGGCAAGATTTTGGGTAGGATAACCATCGTTTATCCGAAAGTTTTCGCTAAGCGAACAAATGCTGTAAAGAAAAACGACACTTGTCATTCTGGATGCAAAAAGATAGCCTAGCGTGCAGTTTGGTATTTTTATGATGTAGCTCATGTTCTGGTATTCATATAGAGCAGTTATTTACAAAGGTGTGTGTTTTGCTGAGCATTCTCTGTGTGAGAAACAAAACACGGCTTTACATCTGCTTGGCTTTTATTTGCGTATCAAATGTAATTTGATATATATTACAATAGTTATATATATATCCAGTAGCGTGGCTTGCAACTCTGCCGATGGCTGTTGTTTGAGCTAGAGCTATAGCATGCATTGGCTCTTTCTTTCTTCGTATTTTTGTTCGATAACTTTCACCTGCTTAATTTGATTGGGACTATCAGCAAAAGCTTCGTTGCTCAACTCACTTTTGTCCCTCATACTACAACAACCTCAATGTATACTTTGAGCAAATAATAAAATCTTTTAAATTTACAATTGTATACTTGCAATAGTTTTACACCTGCTGCATTAATTGGTTCTATCTCTAAATTACTGTTTTCATGTTGCATAAAAACAATAAAAATGCTAACATCTGGGTCCAGAGAGAATACCTATCGGAGTTGCGCCATCTTTGAAGATCACATATCTTACGCAACTTTGATTTAAATTCATATTTGATAAGCTGCACATACTCACGATAAACTACTCTATCAATTAACAGCACTACTTGACTAGAGCTCAATGAGTATACCACATCTTTGTGATAGGCCTTATACGATATACATATCAAAGCGATTAACTATAATAATCTATATCTCTCGACCTATCTCCTTCAAGTGCTGCATTTGATAAGCAGCATACACGCTGAACGAGCTGCTTCTGTTATTACAGCCTATTTCAAACTACAGTACAATAAATATATAGTATACTTGTTAGTAATTATCAAGTACTAATCAGGTCGATCTAAAAGGACTGACCCGTTATGATTGACTCTATGGGAGCAGTAAAGCAATGTATTATTCTTACTTTATTGGCAACTCCAAACTCTTATTCCTTTGCATATAGTAATATCAAGACTTTTTTAATCATTGTTATACTATCATTCTCTCGTTAATCGAGTTTCAATTGTTATCATTTCTATTCAAAAAAAAAATTAATATGTTTGTTGTAATTAAAAAAAGTTAGACGTAAGAGTGCATATCTGTCAATAAACGGTTTATCAAGAACAAAGGCACTTTAGTGTTATTCAAGCAAAAGCATGACCAGAACATCTCACAATTGATTGTTGTTGGAAATATGATCACCCATGTTTTGAAGGATGACAAAGAGGACAAAGATGATATATATGGAGTTATCCTTGATGACGCCCCAGCAATTATTTTTGACTATTGAAACCTCTAATAGCGCTGTGGATAATTTATGTCAGAAGAGAGAATGCAGCTTATAAGAACTGATGAAGTTTCTGAAGATCTTTTGAACGATGCTACTCAGAAGGCATTTTCTAATGAGGCCGACATCACCGGTAATAACAATTAGTGTGTAGGCGAGGTTTCTTTTTACAATAATTGTTCTGTCCAAAATAACGGATTCAAATTTGATGATGCGTCCTTGTGCACGATCAATCCTAAGAACAAGTTTCTTTGCGATTATTCTGGTTTATTTTTTTTAAAAAAAAATCCGTCAATGCATAACTATCATTGACATTTTCAATACGTATGCCAGAACCGCAGATGATTTTTGGGGAGACATTATTATCAACGAATATTTCATGTGAATTACTTTACTGACTATCTTGTTGATTGAGTGATCTACAAGTATCTTGGAAGGAGGGAGAGAGACTCACTTTTGCAGAAAATACTTTACGTTTTTGAGATCCTGTCTATTGAAAGTTAGGTAGTCTATCTATAGATACAATGGCATAATCAACTACCAATCCGCTTTACTCTTATTACGTTTAATAGCTGCCTGGGAATCTATTTGATTTCAGGCAAGAATCGTATAATCGATAAAACCATGGGTCAATGGTTAAGTTGTGGGGTTGCCAAATTTGAATATCACTCACAAATCTTGTACAATTGGGTAAAAGTTCAAGTTAGTTGCTGACTACCACACCAACTGTATAATTTGCTTGAATATAGTAAATAATCCATGCGATGATGAGGGAGGAATGTGTACCCGGACAGCCGCTCGTCAAGAGATTTAAAAAAAATCATTGGCCTGGGAATGATCTAACTGTCATTGCTGGTACTTGATTCGGTTCCCTCCAACAATGGTAATTATGTTTTTAGGGCTTGGTTTGTACTCGAGCATACAGGTCACCAAATATCGCTTCTGACCCAGAGGAATGCCTTCAGTTGTTATGACAAGTTAATAAAAGAATCACTATACCACAGACCAAGTTCAATGTTGATGATACCAAATCATTCATGTGTGCTTATCGTAGTCAAAAAAGTCAAGACTTTTGTATTTTCTTGAAGTTTTACCCATTTGACTCGAGAGCGTCGTTTCTGTGACGATTCTAGCAGAACAATGCGAATTAAGCGTCCTGAAGTATTCAGAATACAAAACACGCAAAAGTAAGAAACACAGATAAATGTATTTATCCAATGTATAGGTTCTGTGGACATTGCAAGAAACTAAAGACTATTTCTTCTTATCAAGATATGATTTTAACAGAGGGTGGGAAAAAACTCTCTTAGGATCTATTTTAGGTATTTGTGAGACCAATGCGTTTAGTTGCTATAATATCTTTAGTAGTGAGGGGGACAAACATGGCCTGTAGTGGTTTTAAAGGCAGCTTTGCTTATTAAGATATTGTGGAGGTTTAAGTACCCAGGAGAAGTACTCTATGACAGAAGCTATGGACCTATGTATTAGTGCTTCAAATGCCATGTCTATATATATTAAGAAAGAGAAACAGTAACAAAAGCTACAGACTTGATACCATTCTTGCACTGCATGTGGTACAAGAGCTGAGATTCAATCTAAGTGTCCCTTTGTGCAAAAATTGCCATCTTTTTGAAGTTTGAAAGAAAAGAAGCTAACTGAATTAATAATTGTTGTAGCCAGTACTTTACGTATATGAAAAGAATAAATAAAGTTTGGTTATTGATTTGTATGTACGCGATGGAAAAATCAGTCTAAATGAACTGACCTAAATTTATGAAAATAAAGTTATCCAAAGTTAGTAACAGCTTCGTTAATATCAAGCGTATTAATGGAAAAAAAAAAACGCACACACAATAGACAATTGTATCTTTATACGGTTTGAGTGCTGTTAAAAAAAGTATTTTATTGTCGAGATACATAGTTGAAAAGGGTCAACCCATATGGGTGGATCGGGATTATTAATACTCGTAATTAAAACTGATAGCATCATATTGACATACTCCGTTTGTCTCAAAATTTTAGTATAAAAATAAACACATTTCAAATATTTCACTCTCATAGGAAAATAAACAACACTATCACCATACTGATCTCTATTTAATAGAGAATTCTTTGCTCCCTTGAAGTAAGAGTAAGCGATGAATTCAATTTTAAATGGAATGTCAATGGGTCATTAAAAGGCGATGAAGGTAATCTTCGCTTTTTGATTGCCTTGCTGAAAGAAGTACAAGAAGGCTTCTATGTCAGAAAAATCATTGAAAAATGTGCTTGTACAACAGAAGAATTAAAAAAGTACTCTCAAGACTACTACCAAAAGAGACTGGAGTTTGCCAAGAAGAAGGCAAATAATGAAAAGGCTGGCCCAGAAGTAAAAGATGCACAGAAAAAGGCAAATGCGTACAAGTCTAGAAAAGATAGAGTAAGCTTAATTGATTGATACCATTTGAAATCAGACTTAACCATTTAATACTAATAGCTAAAAAGAAATCGTACTACTGCCTTTAACATGCATCAAAACCATTTTGGGCTGAATGGCTTTAATATTAACGACTGCCAGATCTTGCTTCAAGCTGCCTGTATGTCTGATGATGGCGATCGAAAGACCATCAGACGCATTCGTCCCTGTTGGAGATCACAAAAGGTAAATATGCGTAAATTATAAACTATCTGATAGATACTTATCTTGTATAATATATGTCTAGGCTGACGAGTTCTATGATCTTTGCGACCGTTTGTTTGCCTCAAATCGTCAATCAGAGACGGAGAGTAAGCCTCGCCTTTCTGTTCGTAGCACTGATGAAGGTTTATTAAACCACAAAATCTTCAAAAAGCTTCCAACATGGGCTGTTGATCCAAGCTATAAAAATAATACCAATTAGATATAAATAAAAATGCCCATAATACTTATCATCTCACCTTGTGTTTCACTAAAAATGTATCCATAAATCCATCATCAGATAATCACTGCATTATCTAATTTATTAAAAAACCTTTCGAGGCAGAAAAAGAACGATGTTGATATTAGTCAAATATTCCATCTTCATGTGAATACCCGAGTAAAGTGTGTGTACTGGCAATATACAGTCTTGAGACATGTCTTCAAACTTATTTTGCCAGCAGGATACGTTATTACCATTGTATCATGACAAGTCTTCTGTACCTGGATTTGGATACTTGAACCACCGTACAAAAGCAAACATATGGCCTAACAATCCATTTTCTTCGCCTTCCTCAACACTTTCGACTTCTTGAGTATGTTGAAAAAAGAATTGAATCTGACCAGGTCGAAGCTCCAACACGCCAATGTCATTGTAATGGTAGGCACAGAAATATGTATTTTTGTTTCTATTTGCTTCTGCAGAGTAATAGTTGTATCCAAGAATTTGAATACGATCAAACCGCTTAATGGTATTTTTGACTGTTATTTCGTTATATTCTATCATGTCGTCATCTCGTTTCAAAAGAAAGCCGTAAACATCACGGTTGTATGCATCCACTGTTTATCCTTCTTCAACTGCCTACATACAGTGTAAACATTATACTTTAAGTACAAGGTCATGTTTTACGTTTGCTTCTCTTGCTCCCTTATATTAATGTTTAAACATAATATTTTCATCTGAAAATTCTTTTTACTTTACTGCTATATTTTAATCCAGTTGGGATACATTATTTTCACGAATAGAATCTTACTTCTGTCACTGCAGACGTGCTGTCTGATTTCAAAGTATTAATATACTCTTTTTTTTAATATTGATTTTGTGAGTCTATAAGGTGTACTTCCATTTCATTCTCTTTTGGTTGGTAACATTGTTTGTCGAATTTACACAAATACATTTGCCTCAAAACAAACTAGATTCTTGATCTTTTGATATTGTTACAGTTTTTATTAGTCAACACAACAAACCAGTTGTATTGATGCTGCTATAACCCCACTTCATGCCTGTAGTAACTGAGTACGCTTTTAGATCAACCACATTGCAAGTTATGAGTGAAGTAGAATCATATAATTTGACACCAATTTTTGATACATTGCATCAAGCATAGTTACATATCACTGCGAGAAATTATTACAGTTCAATACTATATTAGTAAACAGGCACATTTCTGAATTGAGATTATATATCATCGCGGGATAAGAACGAATGGGGTATCTGTTATATAGCATAGCGTTCCTAAATGGTATTTATGGGTTACCACACCATGTCCGTCGAGTTTCATTGTCTGTCTGTGGTCTAATATCATTTCAATGGCTGCCCAGTATACCTAGTTCAGCAAATATATATATCTAGGATAACTCAATCAATAAAGTGACATAATGAATAATCGTTACGACATTGGATGCATATTTTTATTCTGTGCAAACTTGATTAATGCAACTATTGCATTACAGGCTCTTTTCTGTTATTAAAAAGCATATCAAACTCATTGTTCAGTTACTATCTGTCACTCAAAACTAAGTACATAGATTGACTGTAGTAGTAAATTAGACCTGTTAATAGTTTGTACATGAATACACTTTAAGCTTGCTTTGAAACATAAAACAGTTTATAGATCAGCAAGTATTGTATCCTTATGTACCATTTTGTTGTATTGATACAACAATTGACCATTTTAAATAATACTTGTTTATGATGTTTAAAACGAAATAAGGTTAACTTCGGGATTAATACATATATACGCGTCTCAGTATTCTGGAATATATCTGTTTCATTTGCACTAATCTGGGGCTTTTCTTTAGATTGCATAGATATCAGCCTTTTTTTTTCCCTCATTAAATCTCTAATTCTTGTTTCAAAGTGGGTACATACAATGATCTACTAACCGAGATTCTGAATCTTGTATTTGACATAACTTTGAACCCTTTACTTTCTTGTAATCCCAAACATATTTTTACACAATATCTACTTATCTGCAAAAACTAGAGTGAGTCAGCTCAAAATCATATATACACAACAGTATCATTTAAAGAATCTGATCAACTAAACAAACTGCTTGCACTATTATGTTCATCCAACTCGAATTCTGGAAAATATAAGAGAAATATGTTTATGTGTTGAGCAGGCTACGATGTGCCATATCTGAAGCTTTTCAAACTAGTTCCAAATATTGAAATAATTTATATTCACCTGTTAAGAGATAGTGGTTTCTCTGAAAGAATACAAAAAGCTAGTGAAAGAGGTGCCTGTAAACTACTTAAGAATATAGTGCTTTCTAATCCAATGAATCCAGAAGAAATGTACAAGCGTTGTATCGATGCTGTGTTTTGTATTAAGGACAGTTTAGAAAATTTGGTCTTGAGTGAAAAGTTTCCAATACATTCAAATGTATTAGCTTGTTTTTTGAGTGATTTCCCCCAATCTTCGTGCATTGGCTATTATAAATACGCCATGTATCAAGGCATTCTATTCGATTGGAAAATGCGTTGAAAATTTCCCTGATTTGACGAAATTAGAATTGAATTGGGACCGTATACTAAACGCTAGCTATAACATGGCTTTGGATGTATTCTCTTTGACCCTATGTCTGGCTATTAAATATCTTACTCTTAAATATACTCCTTTAACGAGGACAATGCTGATCTTTCTGGTATATTCTATCCTTATTTTACTACAATGATATCGGATAAAGAGCTTAGAGTATACTGCCTTAGCCAAATGCAATCCTGTTCTAATTCTAGTGTAGACACCTCTAGTTATATTATGTACTCTAGTTACAATCAAAAGAGAATCAAATAAGACCGCCTATAATACATGTAATGTTTCCAAAGGTCGAATATGATGACGAACTACTCTATGTGCCATCATTTCCCAAAATTGAAAGCTTTCTACTTAGTTTAGTTATTCTTTCCACAGATGCAGCAGTTCGAATTGTAGTTCTTGTCTCAGCTACATCTTTCAGCAATACCCTTCTCTTATTCAGCTCAAAATTTGGTATTTCAAGATAACTTACGGTAGTTCAGAGGAGAGACAGGCTCATATATTGTTGAAATGCTTAAAAATATACAAATATAAGATTGCATCAAATTTATTTCTACAGCTCTCCATTCTGCTTCCATCTTTATCAGACCTCTGGATATTGAATCCAATACAGACAAATATTCAAAGGAAAATCCCAAGAACCTATCACTGCAAATACGTTATCAAGAGGCCCAATACTAGTTTTGACATTTTGACTTTGCAAAAGGATAGCTATGACAATTATTTGAATGATGAAATAAACGTTCCTACAGTAAGCCTCTCAAGATCATATCACCACCATTCTAATGATAAAAGAAATGGTGACCGTGAAGAATCGGCCCAAGCATCGCTCAGGGAGCCCAGTGGCAATGTATCTATAGTTTCCATGTCTCATCCAATGCCATAAAGACTCTTCAGATTTCATTTCTTTACCGTTCTTGGGTAACAAATTTTCAAAGTATAGCGTCATAAGTTAACGATCTCAAATCAAATAGCATCAATCATATCAATAGTAAATTTTCACGTATTCATTTTTTGCATCATTCGATACACAGTTAAATGACATATTAATGGTGTTATTGTATTTTACATCTATTCTTGTATTTTTTTTTATAATCAACTAAACACATTCTCTAATCAAAATATTAGTAAATAGATACATATTTTATATTATTAAGATGCCTTTCAGAGCTCTACTGTAGTAAAGATTGGTCTAACATACCCCTAGATATAGGATTGCGTTTCTTGGGGATGATGAGCTTCAGATTACAGACTGCACTTGTAGCTATTTAAGTACTACTAAAGTAGGCCCTTTGTACTTCAAAGTATATCAAACCTTGGATTTCTTGCCACTGCGGTTGACTCTAGATTATTACTGAGTGAGGACTGAAAATCGCATTAAAATTGTTTGCGTTTCTCCTACTACGATTAATATTATTGGGAGGGGGAAGTCATCTGTAAAGCGCCTACATGATGCATGCTTCAAGAAACTTTATGAACATGCATATTTATTCATTTATTTCATACTTATACATACTCAAAAAGCAAATGTAGGATAGATGAAAGTCCAAGTAAGTATAACTGATACATAGTCTAAAAGATTGGATACGACGGATTACTTTGGTATCTCACGGTCACCCATAATAGGATTGGCAAATGTTGGGATTGGGAGTTGAATCTTACATAGGGAACTGCTCTTTAATAGAAAGATACAACCTGGTGGCTTGGTTGTTTCCTGTATCAATGAAAAAACATTTTTTTTTTTGGATGGACATAGATAAAGAAATTACCAATATTCATCTTCACTGAATAGGAAAAAATATCGTTTTTGTACTAAGATTGCATCTAAAGCTCACAAGGGCTAGGGTTAAATGAGACATAATGGTGAGAATCTGCAAATTTCATCTCGATCCAAGCTGCATGATCTGATCAAATGAAATACAAATTTTTCATTTCATTGGTTACTGAGATTAAGATCGATTGCCCCATTAGAATCAGAAGATCATATCTGTATCATCCAGAAATCGAGATAATCCTTTGTTTTCCGATAAAGACACAAATAAGTATGGTTATTTCAAGGATCATATTTGTTTTTTCTTTTTTTTTTTGCTGGGTATTAACAGTGGTAAGCGGTAGAGTTAATAGATAACAATATCTTAAATGAAATCAGAGTTAGCAATGAATAACTTTCATCTACAAGCCCATATGATACCCCATCGCAAAATGTGCATCTAGATCAATAGCGGGCCGAACTTAACCTTTTACTCCCGGAAAAAAATATTAAAAAAAAATCATATTCTTTCCAATGGACTAAGTTTTATAATCATACATGTTTGTATATAAAAGCTTGACAGCGCTAACTGTATAATATAATAATAATGCAATTTGATCTGATTTTACTGGATGGAATTAGAGCGACTCAATGTTTTGGTTTCAAGTATAAACTAAAAACGAACTATAATTTCCTAAAGAGTGATATGAATGGAATAGGTGATACACAACTACATTTTGTATCACTGTGACACTGAGTACAGGGTAACAATGGGTTCTAATGATATCAGCTTCTAGACTTTATTGTAAAAATGTACAGTAAATGCGGTCTAAATAATTATTTATTTAATTTCTAATGATATAAAGCAAAGTAAGTTTGTACATATGCCAAGATGAAGGAGGGGGAGGGGTAGTAGTATTCTAGAAGGATGAATGCAGTATATA
This sequence comes from Actinomucor elegans, assembly GCA_026027325.1. Taxonomy (NCBI): domain Eukaryota; kingdom Fungi; phylum Mucoromycota; class Mucoromycetes; order Mucorales; family Mucoraceae; genus Actinomucor; species Actinomucor elegans. The sequence continues at coordinate 22,593 of JAMSLZ010000024.1, forward strand.
ATGTAAAAAAAAAAGTTATAGTTAAATAGTTTGAGTATCTTCCAAAAGCTTATCTTCATCTGCTTTGACACGGTCTTGGGTCTTTCTGACTTCAGCATCCCAATCAGAAAAGTACAAAAAGATTAACGTGCTTGAAGCTACCAAGAATAAGGCCAATGTTAAACCAGTCCAAAGACCTGACAAGCCCCAGTCCATCTTGAACGTCAAGAAATAACCAAGGGGTAATGCAATCACATAGTAGGAAATCAAGTTAATCCAAGCAGCAAATGACTGACGGCCCATACCACGCACAACACCGCCACAAACACCAGCTACACCGTCAGCAATCTGGAAAAGAGCGCAGAGAGGCATAATCTTGGATACCAATTGTACTACATCACCATCATTTGTAAAGACGTAACCAAACTTGGAACGCACAGCCATAAAGAAAGTCGAGTTCAGACCACCAAAGAAGATGGCAAACAAAATAGCCACAATGGAAGCACGACGGGCCTTTTCAGCATTGCTTTCACCCAATGCATTACCAATACGGTTAGAAGCAGCTACTGAGACACCAAAGGGGATGGTGTAAGTGGCAGAGCAGGTAGTCAAGACAATGGATTGAGCAGCAAGGTCGTTCGTACTTAAATAACTAGCAGCCAAAGAAGACAATTCAAACGCCCACCATTCGGCTGTAATCATCAGGAGGGAAGGAATGGACAGCTTTAAAAATGGCCACCAACCGGTTAAACATTCCGTACTCCATCCACCCCAGGCGGCTTTACCATCCACAAATCGGATATAGCAGATTAATAGGGTAAGCATCAACCAATAACTGAAACTAGTAGCTAATGGTGCACCTTCAAAACCCAATTCAAATGGTGGCAAATAGACCAAAGTATAATTGAGAATAAGATTGATGGGCGATACAATCATTAATACATAAGTAGACGCTTGCATAATGCCTTGTGCTTGCAAATACTTTTTGGTAGCTTCAAAAGCTATAAATGCTGGCGCACCTAGGGAGAGACAACGAAGGAATTGACCACTTAGATACGCAAGTTCAGGTTCTTGATTCAGACTTAATAAGATATCTGTACAATTCCACCAGATAAATGCAATGGGTATAAACATCAAGCCTAGGATACACAAAGCTCGTTGAAGATGAACGCCTACTAATGTTTTATCTTTGGCGCCAGTCCATGCTTGAGAACATAATGTGTCTAATGCTGTTGCTGTACCAAATGCAATACTCCAGGCTGTCACACTAGCAAACATACTCGCCAATGCTGCGGCAGCCAATTCGGTTGGTCCCTAATAATAATATAAGGTTTAATACCAAAAAAAAAAAAAAAAAAAAAAAAAACCTTAAATTTTTTTTTTTTTTTTTTATTCACTTACCAAGTGACCAAGTGTGAATATGGATGCCATTTGAAGTGAATTTTGCATCAAAAAAGTAAATACAATAGGCAGGCAATTCTTGATAAGCCAACGGAATTCGGTCATCCAAGTTGAATCGCCCTTCTCATTGGTAAAGCTTCTAACCAAAGGAGTGGTTTCTGTTGGAGTAGAGGATAAAGAAGAATGGATAGAGATGCTCTCTTCGTCATCATAACGACGATTGTGGTTCATTTTTATTTTGTGCTTTATTATTTGTTACAAGAAAAAAAAAAGAAAGAAAGAAGATTCAAGAAACAGCGAAAATTTTTATACCATTTTTTAAGAAAAAAAGTTACACCAAGCAAGCTAAGATGAGTCAAGGAAACTAGAAGACCAATCATTTTGAGTCATTTGTAATGCATTTCTTGCAGCCAATTCAGGATCGCCCATTGCCTTTTGCACCAAATGATGACGAATCATGTTGAGCCGTTCTACAGCTATCTTTTTATGTGAATCATCTTTAAGGATTTCTTCTTTGGCTTCTCGAATCCATTGGCCCAAGACAGGTATCCCGTAAATATCCTGAGTATAATCTGCATTCTGCAAATACTCCACAATATCCTCGGCAGCCAGCAACTCCGCTGTCCAATGTTGTTGTAATTTTTCTTTTTCCGATAATGCTTGATGTGTGTCTTGTTGGTGGCGGTGACTGATGTAAGTCATTGAGTCGGGTTTTAAATCGTCTCCATGGATATGGTCGCTGTATTCGGTTGAGTTCAAGAAACTCAATACGTCAGAACCATCTAGTGGACTCTCGTACTGTGGAGGTGTGATTAATGGAGAGAAATGATGCGATGCAAAAGATGAATATTTGTTGTAATCATCTAATTCTTTTTCAGTTGCGATACGAGAACCGGGCGCTGGTGCTGCTGTTCGGAAGCCTTTTTGATGTGATGATGACGACGATGATGATAGCGAGGAGGATGCATGTTGACTATTCAAATAAGATAGTGTTTTATCATAATGTAATGAATTAGAAGTGCTTGCTTTATCGACCCAAGATTGCATTTTGAAGAGAGAAAGAAAAAAAGAAAAGAAGAGATTTTATTTACAAATAGAGAAAGTAAAGAGATTAGATAAAGGGCTTATTAAATAGGAGACGGCTTTTTGTTTAGGGAAGAACAGGCAGGGGATACATGTGAATATTAGTTTTTTTTTTTTTTTTTTTTTTTTTTTTTACTAATTATTTTATGAGTATGCAAGCACATTTACACCTACTATGCTCAACATTACATTCAGTCCAATTTACTGTATACTACACCTTTGTTCAGTACAAACGGTTTGATTCTTTCTAATAATTTGATCTACTTAATGCATTTTTGTATCTACATCATAATCTCGTGTAACAGACTGAAACAAAAAAACTGGCAAATAGTTTTATCTGTTCTTTCCCAGGAGTCATTTTTCATACGAAACAGCCTTCTAGTGCCTGCATTTCTTCGTTTATCAATCCCACAAATATTTTTATTAAACACAAATTTCTTTGTTATGTACTTATTCTGAAACCGATTGATTTATTACCGCGTCTTTTGAGCGATCCAGGAGAAGGTGGAGTAGTCAATGATGCTCCTTCTACAACTATTTTGATCTCCGATCAACAGTACATAATAGACAACAATTAAGTATCACTTTGAAAAAAAAAAGAGTCCATTAAAAGAATGATCATGTTCTCTGAAGCAATTCAAGTGTTCTCGTCTTCCAAGCGTTCTATAAAATAAAGGTGCTCTATGACTATTATTTTGATATTCACTTAACAGTGAACATTTGGATTTACTGGCTGTCAATGGCTCTGTATCACCCTAAAAGTCAATCCGTCGCAAAGAGCGTATCAGGTTCTATATGTTTTCCAGAAATAGCTCGTATAGTGCCATCTGTCATGATATTAGACTTGGATAAATGAATGTAAAGCAGTAACTGGGATCATGTATTTAAATGACCGCTACTAACTCCGACAATAAGTATCTACTAATCTCTAGCACTTTTATATACGATTATATGGTAATAGAAAGTAGTATAATGAGAGAGAGCGAATTTTTGGTAAGAAATATTCAATCTATATTGATTTATCTTTGTTCATTGGAGAGTAAAATTAGGCTTTGCGAATGTCCAGGCGAATGATTTAATTGCCGATGGTCAATGGACTGAAACTTTTTCTACTATAGCATGGTTTCAGTGCGTGAGCATACACTATCATTGTGTATTAAAAAACTTGTGTAATCTCTCTGTCTGTTTAGCTTCACAGACACTTCTAAGTAGATTCTTGTTTTTAATAAGTAACGCGTCTTAACTTCGACTGTGGATGTTTCAAAAACCTTGGGCATGTTAGCGATCAGCATAGTCCGTTACTAAATAATTTTAGGCTCAATCAGGTAAACGTAGAACAATAAAAACATCTAAAAAAAATCAGTGCTGGAAAACGGTCCCTATTAGCTACATACTAGTCTATTACCAAACAACTCTTATCTCGATTGATATTTGTAAGTACAATCAACCCAGAAATGGAATTAATATATTCTGTTCTTGGTTGATTTATACTATGTTTCTCATCAAAAGCTTATGCAGTTCAATAAAGCAGCCCATCCTTTTCATTGGTAGACCGGTACCCCCCCCCTATGTTGATCACTAACACTCTTTTTTGCCTTTCATCACTTAATAGACAGTGAAAACCAAGTAATTCAAGTTCTGTGAGTCGGTTCAGTGACTGCTCCACATCGGACCCTTCTCACGTGAATATTTAAGAGGTTTAGTTGACTGTTCTGCACTAAACGTTCCCCAGCTTATTTTTTTTTATATTTACCATCGCTTTTTATTCTATAAAAAATGATTAAATCCTGGTTACAGCGTCCAGAAACCAAGAAGTATGCAGCCGATGGTAATCATTAATCAAGATCTCAAAAGTGTTCATTTGCAATGGATAACCCTGTTTTGTAGTTGCTGTATTTGCGCTTTCTCAAGTAGCATTTTATTTCGCATTCAAATTTGTTATTGGATCCCTTGATCCCACCAAAGCCAAGCGTCAAGAAGCCAAAGCCAAGAGTAACCGTGTACTTGGCAAACTCGGTGTAAATAACTTTGGATCGATACAACACTCCTTTTTTTCTAATTAGTTCTCTTTTAGGCCAAGGATTTGAAATTAACCGAATATGAACAAATCATTGCGGCTGAAGTCATTCATTCCGATGAAATCAATGTTAATTTTAAGCGTAGGCATCTCTTCTATTTGTATATGAAGGCTTAGACTGATCCCTTCTTTATATATATATAGAAATCGGTGGTTTGGATCATATCATTCAAGATCTTCGAGAAAGTGTCATTTATCCACTTTGTTATCCTGAATTGTTCACTTCAGCATCCGGATTATTAGGCGCTCCCCGAGGTGTACTATTGTATGGTCCTCCCGGCTGCGGTAAGACCATGTTGGCCAAGGCACTTGCCAAAGAAAGTGGTGCCACCTTTATCAACATCCACGTCTCAACCTTGACCGACAAATACTATGGTGAATCCAACAAGCTTGTTTCTGCTGTTTTTACGTTGGCTAGAAAATTGCAGCCTTCCATTGTATTTATCGATGAAATTGATTCTTTCTTGCGTGAACGTAGAAGTACAGATCATGAAACCACTGGTATGATGAAGGCTGAGTTTATGAGTTTGTGGGACGGTTTGACGACGGGTGAAGACAGCCGAATCGTCATTTTGGGTGCTACTAATCGTCCTAACGATATCGATTCTGCCATTCTGAGAAGAATGCCAAAGCGATTCTCGGTTCGATTACCTAGTGAATCCCAAAGAAAGAGTATCCTTGAATTGGTAAGCACACATTTACAATCATCATGGAGTGACGGAAAAGCTTATATAAAACAAAAATTGCGTAGCTCTTGAAACATATTCAATTGGCTCCCGATTTCAACATGACTGAACTCGTTCAAAGAACAGCTGGTTTGTCAGGAAGTGATTTAAAGGAATTATGTCGTAATGCTGCCATGATACCAATCAGAGAATATGTCAGATCGGTTCAACCAGCTACTACAAGTGAAGATGCTTCTCAGGACTTGATTGACCTTGATGTTTCTGTAAGTAAATGATCCAAATAAGAAAACCCACTTTATTAATTAGTAAATATAGAAAATCAATACGCGTCCATTGACAGTTGCTGATTTTTATGCGTTTGAAGCAACGAATGAAAAGTCTTATAGTTATATCTCGGACGAGACTCCCCAACAAGAAAATCTTGATTAAAGGATAAAAAGACTTAGATGAAAAACTCGCAAACAGCGTTTGCTTATACACCCATTATATGCCATGTCCTGAAATAAAACAATATATTATTATTATCATTATTATCATCATTTAATATCATCGTAATGTTTTTTAACAATTCTGAATATATTTATCTATTGTGCTTCAAGTAAAAATTTTGCTAGATGCAGCAGTTTTCAGAGTAGATGGCATACTTTTCAAATCCATCGTTAGACTGGGATCGAGCGAGAGATCTATTAATTATTAGATTAATTCCCTATAATTAGAAATCAAAGACTAATAAATAAACTACATCAATCGCAGTTTACTCAATTAAATAAAGATTTTGCTAAAAGTAGCAACTCATTCTGTGTATGACATGCTAATTTTCAAATGGAACATTCAATTGGGATCTGTTAAGAGAGAAGGAGATCTTTACGTCGAATGTGAAATCCAAGTAAACTACATATTGTCAATTTTTAAAATACAATATAACCATTCTACTCCAGTAAATTAATAGACCTAATAGATATATTGCTTCATTTTAAATATACATTACTTGCTAGGTGTGATATGAAATCAGAATTAATCAAAAAATGAAGATATGTTTATTAGTCTGAAAGAATTTCTGGGGATTATTCTTTAGCTCCAATTTTCAAGATGCTGGTTTTTTTTTTAATAGAGCGTGAAAATGGAATTTTCGATATGCAGTTTATCAATAACGTAGGCTGTATATACCTGAGAGTGTACCTATATTATTTCTTTTAGATTGCCATATTTTTTTTTAAAAATAAATCACTCATCAAAGAAATATTCTATGAATTTTCTTTTTAAAAAATAAATAAAAGTATATATTATATCAGTAGATACATTTAATTTTGCCACTTCTATTAAACAGGAATCCGTCAAACTTGTTATTATTACTACTAAAAGCATATTAAATGACCGCAGCCCAATCTCACCATAATTTACTGTTTAATCACCGCTTGAAAATACAAGCCCGGACCATCATCCCGGAACGAGTCTGAAGGTGGGGCCCTGAATGTTCAATTTGTGCCAATTGGCATAGTTTTTGGTGGCCAGCAAGAAAAAGTCAAAAGCCTATGGAAGAGCAGCAAGTGATTAAAACCTCCTTTCAAAAAACCCTTCAATTTAAGCGGGACATCCATCCATCATGGTAAAGAAGTTTACATCCATCCATCATCTCAACCTACATTCGAATACCAACACACACAGACACACCTTTTATTTGAGATGATCTTGTTTTTATCGTTTGCTAAAAAACCTTCATGTTTTTTTTTCTTTTTTTTTTGTAATGTAGACTTGTAAGAGAAGAAACAATGGACGTAACAAGCACGGACGTGGCCACAACAAGGTCGTTCGTTGTATCAACTGTTATCGTTGTGTCCCCAAGGTAAATTGGACTATTTCAAGACATGGGAGGAAGAAAGAAATTAACAATGATTTAAATATATAGGACAAGGCCATCAAGCGTTTCACCATCCGTAACATGGTAGAGGCTGCTGCTGTCCGTGATCTTCAAGAAGCTTCCATCTACGAGGGTAAGCCATGACTGATCTCAATTGCGAACTATTCCATATTAATCTGTAAAATTTATTAGAATATGCCATCCCCAAGTTGTACGTCAAGCTCCACTACTGTATCTCTTGTGCTATTCACGCTCGTGTTGTCCGTGTTCGTTCCGCTGTCGACCGTCGCAACCGTCTTCCTCCTCCTAGATTCAGATTCCAAAAGGTAAGCTTTTATCCCATGTTGTGTAGATCTTTGTACTGATCGTTGTTGTACATTTTATAGAAGGCTTAAATTTATACATGTAAAATAAACCAGTAAAGAAAAACAAGAAACGGGATCAAGTTAGCAATTTTTTTTCTACCTTTTTTCTCTCATTCTTCGTCTTTCTTTCTATTACAGTATATATAAATTGTTTGTTTTTCTCGATCATTTGAACTTTTGTTAATGTGTGCGTGCGTGCATGTGTATGTGTATGTGTGGAACACTAATAAATAGCACATTTGAGCTTACTTTTTTTTTTCCCGCCTTTTTTTGTTTCGCTTTTTTTTTTATGTCTAATGGACTTATTGAGTCAATTCCAATTTGTTCCTGAAGGCGCCTTTTTGCAACAGCCTTCGATCGCTTCTGCAACAACGCGGGCACCTAAAGTACTCGACCATCCCAAACTCATACGAAGCATTACTATTGATCGATGCTCCAATTTTATAAGCAGAGGAGCCAACGGAAACGATGTGAATTTACTTTCTCAGTTGTATAAAGCAAGAACCAGTTCAGGTTTGTTCTGTTCGAAGTATACCTTGAATGTAATGTAGACTGACATTATATTAGAGGAATACATTTCATTATTAGTTTATAGTGTGCCTGATTTAAAAAGAATCTCGTTTGAAGAAGCTATTCAGCAAGAATTTCGGCCGACGCGTTTGGGAGAATGGTTTGGTCCGTCTTGGGTAATAATACCACAAACGAATTTTTGAAAAAAAAAAGAGGTTTAATGTCGCGTTTTGTTCTCAATAGAGCACACATTGGTTTCACGTTCAATTGAGAATTCCAAACGAATTTATAGGAGAGGAAGTTCAGTTTATATGGAATGCCGATAATGAAGCCATGATTTGGAGTATGGAAGGTGTAACATTACAAGGTTTAACTGGTGGAGGTAAATTAAAATTCTGAATATTCGGGTTTACTTTAGTATTATGGCGTGGTTACTATGTCGCGACTGATTCGCTTCGGGCATGGTTTCCTGATCGCTCCTATAACATGGTTGCTATATGGCATAGTTGATCTAAACTAATTCTTCTGTTTTTTCTAAAAAAAAAAAAAGCTGGTAGTGATGCAAGACATGAATACATCTTGACTTCCAACGCAAAAGGAGGCGAAATGATCCAGTTTTACATTGAAATGGCTTGCAATGGTATGTTTGGTACAGGCAATGGCTTGATCGGTCCGCCTGATCCCAATCGATTCTTCAACTTGACAGCAGTCGATCTTGCAGTACCCAACAAACTCGCTTGGAACCTATTATATGACTTTCAAATCATTCTAGGCATGGCCAAAGACCTGCCTGAAGACTCATTACGAGGTTCACAGGCCCTATTTTGCGCAAACAATATCATCAATGCGTTCAGTCCTGGTGACGATGCGTCGATTGTTCAAGGTTTGGAGATTGCCAATACGTTCTTACAGTCGAAAAATGGAGACGCTCAGCACGAGATTTTTGCTATTGGACATTGTCATATTGATACAGCATGGTTATGGCCCTTTGAAGAGACCATTCGTAAGGCAGCACGCAGTTGGTCTTCACAGATCAATTTGATGGATCGATATCCCGAGTACAGGTTTATTTGCTCTCAGGCACAACAGTTTGAATGGGTCAAAGAACGTTATTTACCGTTGTGGGAAAGGATCATGGAAAAGGTGACCTTAGGACAATTTCTACCTACAGGCGGGGTAACGTACCTGGTGATATTGGACGCTACCAGAAGAATGATATTAACTGTATGCATAGACTTGGGTAGAAATGGATACAAATATGCCTGGTGGTGAGTCTTTATGTCGACAGTTCTTGCTAGGGTAAGAATGTGCTTTTCATTGTCTTTTTTTTTTGCGTGAATCTCAACTATTGAACTAGTCAACGATTTTTTGAACAAAATTTTGGAAAGCGATGCAAAGTGTTTTGGCTACCTGATTCATTTGGTTATTCTTCACAGTTGCCACAATTGATGCAGTTGGCAGATCTTCAATACTTTTTTACACAAAAACTATCATGGAATAACGTCAACAAGTTTCCTTTAACTACGTTTTGGTGGATTGGATTAGATGGATCAAAAGCATTGACACATATGTCGCCTTCAGAGACTTATAATGCACAATGTACGCCAGAGGAGCTTGTAAGAAGGTAACCACAGGAGTTTTTTTTTTGGGGGTAGATTCAGATCATGTATTGAATTATATTAGTGTCAAGAATCATCGAGACAAAGTATATTCCAACGCAAGTTTATTGGTTTATGGTAATGGTGATGGAGGTGGAGGACCTTTAGCAAGTATGATTGAAAGATTAAGAAGAATGAAAAACGTCGTAAAGTAACACACTATTCTAGTATAAACCCAAGTTATTCATTATGATACATGTATAGGATGGTTTACCAAAGACAGAGATGGCATTACCTACAGAGTTTTATCATAAAATAGAAAATACAGCAACGACATTGCCCTCTTGGAAAGGTGAATTGGTAAGTACTTGTATTTTTTTTTTAAAAAAAAAGCGCTGTCAGTGTATTAATGATTTTACAGTACTTTGAATTACATCGAGGCATCTATACTACTCAATCCTTTTGCAAAAAGCTGAATCGAACCTGTGAGTTTCTAATGCGAGATATTGAAATGCTTGCTGCGTTTGCTTTGATCATGTATCCAGATACTTTTAATTATCCCAAAAACGAATTTGACGAATTCTGGAAGCTAATATGTCTGCCTCAGTTCCACGATGTCATGTCTGGTTCAGCTATCGAAATGGTCTATGAAGACTGTTTGCAAATGTATACAAAAGTAGACGTTCTTGGTAAGCAGATGCGACAAGACTTGTTAACTAGGCTGTTGCAAAGTGATCCGACTAGCAATAGCAACGAAGCATTAGCAGTCATTAATACTTTACCATGGGAGCGTCATGCTGTATTGGAAATTGCTCTAGTAGAAGGCGTACCATCGCCAATGAAACAATATTCAGCCTTTGGGACTACGGGCTACGTACTTGCCAAATCAATTGCTGCATCAGGAGCTACAGGATTCACAATAGAAGGCGATGAATTGCAAATACATGAACAGGTCAAAGTGCGCACAGACGGTTTAAGTAACGTAATCATGGAAAATCAATACATCCAAGTAACGTTTGATAAATCGGGCCATTTGATCCAACTTTTTGACAAGGCTGTCGAACGTGAATTGATTAAACCCGGCGAACGTGGTAACGTCTTTCGTATGTATGAAGATATTCCATTATTCTGGGATGCATGGGATGTCGAAATTTATCACCTAGAGAAGTTCAAAACAGTAGAAGACGGTTCATTACAAATATTGGAAAAGGGTCCTTTGCGAGCTTCTTTATTGATTGAAAAAAAACTATCAGAAACCAGTCGATTGCGTCAAATCGTTGTGCTGACGGCTGTATCGCGTCGTTTAGACTTTGAAACCGAAGTGGACTGGAATGAAAACCGACAGTTTCTCAAAGTGGAATTTGCCTGGGATATCTTGGCAGATCATGTGCATTACGAATGTCAGTACGGCCATGTTCAACGGCCCACTCATTTCAATACAAGCTGGGAAGCAGCCAAGTTTGAAGTAGTGGCACAGAAGTATGCGGATATGTCCGAATACGGTTATGGAGTGGCACTATTGAATGATTGCAAATACGGTTATTCCGCGCATAAGAATGTCCTACGGCTTTCATTGCTCAGAGCACCCAAGTCGCCTGATTCCAACTGCGATGTAGGACATCATACGTTTAAATACGCTGTTTATCCGCATGAACACCATTTCTTACAGTCAGATGTAGTGAGAGAAGGGTACAATTTTAATTCGCCATTATTGACTAGGTAAGCAACGGAAGCTCTTTGTTAAAAATGTTTAACCAAGACTTTGTGTGTGTATATATATGCAGAATGGTATCAAAGTCCAAGATAGATAGTATCAAACATAGTTTACCCCAGTTCCGTATAGACAATGCCCCTAGTGTCGTATTGGAAACCATTAAGAGAGCTGAAGATTCGAATGATATTATTATAAGAATGTTTGAAGCTTATGGGGGACATGCCAGAGCAAGATTAATAAGGTATATAGTATACTTCATGCATCAATATGGTATATTAATGATTCGATCATAGTTCCAAAGTAATTACAAAGGCTATTAAGTGTAATATCCTTGAAGATGATATAGAAGATATACCCATTACTAGCTCCTCAGCTCTTGATCGAACATTTAGTACCAATTTACGTGTATTAGATGACGATATACTCGAACTTCAACAACAAGAACAAGCAAAACGTCGTACTGAAGGATTATTGATCAAGATCAAACCATTTGAACTGGTTACACTTAAAATATCTTTTTAATAATAATAAAGAATAGGAGCGCTAAAGACGTCCTCTTGATTGCAAAAGACCAGGACCATCTACTAGAATACAAGGACCACCTAGAATAATGCCTAAATCTTGGTTGGCCTTGGCAAAGTCGATTATTTGCTGATTTTCTCCGCCGGGTTGAATCCAAATATGTTTGATACCCAACTGTTTAGCATCTTGCAAGACTTTTAGAGTGACAGCGGGTGGTGTGATAACCGAAATAGCGGTTTTATCAGGAAAAGGCAATTCCAGAATAGAAGCCTTGGTCACTAAATTCTCGATGATGGTCTCTTTCTATCCTACATGTATTAAAATATGCGTATACCTTTATTGGTTTGTTATCTATATATACATACTGGATTTATTGGAGTGACATCGAGACCGTTCGATTGATACCTAAGCACGGTTTTAAGGAGCTTTTCCATATATACATATCGAGCCATACCAGCGTAAAACACGATTTCCAAACTTTTCTCGGTTAGCACTTGCACCTACTACTGCAAAATAAGGACTTTTGATAAACTGTTGAGCTACGGTAGTCATAAGTATATAATTTAAGAGAAAGAGCGCGCGATGAGGGATATGGTTCTCCGAAACCTTTTTTTTCTTGGGAAAAATACGCTATATATCCACGTGGAAAAAGGATCTCGGCTCATCACTGCTGCTGCAATCATCTTCTACCCCTCTTTATTTCAAATATATATATATATATATATATAAGCCTTTATCAACGCGACTTTTTTTTTATCCATTTCTTCTTTTTCGCGCGAAAAAAATAATAATGAATAACCTTAGTGATAAACCGAGCTTACCTTCGATAAAAGATTTATTAGAAGGTGGGCCTGGACTGATAGGTAACATATTAAGTTAGTATGTGAAAAATGAAAATAAACTGATCAAAGCAGATCATAGATTACTCTAATTACCAACATGAGCAACCATACCAACAAGAACAGCCCAATCGGTATAAAAGTCACCTTTTGCGTCACCGTCGCCATGTATCTGAGCATATAACAACAGCTACTACTGTTTTACCACCCATTTCGGTACCTGAACATCGTATCCAAACCAATAATGAAACGTTACCCATAAAAATGCAATCATTATCACTCGAGGAAGAACAAGATAACCCTACTAGTGTTAGCAGAGCAAGAACACATTCAAGATCATATTCTGACTTTACGCATCCATACCCACGTAACAATCATACAGAGCCTGTCAATACCATCATTCTACCAATAGACGATATTAATACATCCCAAACAAAAGAACAAGAATCTCCTCCTCCACCACCACCACCATCATCACCACAAGATACTAAATATATTTGCCCTTATTGCAATAAGGGCTTTACAAGACCTTCAAGTTTACGTACACATACTTATTCCCATACAGGTGAGAAGCCGTTTATCTGTACAGAGCCTTGTTGCGGTCGTAAATTCAGTGTACAAAGCAATCTGCGTCGCCACCTGCGTGTTCATCGCCTGAGTAAACCATCTCCTTTATTTTTACCTAAAAATATCAAATAAAAAGCTTGTAGTAGTGTGAGTGGGGAAAGAGAAGAGAGTAAGAACGGTATACTTGTATATAAATATATAGGTTCTTATATATATTATATGTGTTTCTACATAAGGCACTTGGAAATGTATTCGATCCATCAACTTGCTTGAAAATTGAAATAAGGTAATCGTTTTGCTTCTTGAGTATACTCAAGTATAAACGTTTACAAACAAAAACGAATAATGCTTAGCTGCCAAATATATATATATATATATACTTTTAGTTCGTAAAGGTTCTAATCGTCTCAGCAACATGTTACACTTGAAATTCTAATCAAATCCAACATTTGAATCAGGATCGGTCGACAAACCTGGAAATTATTAGAACTAGATTATGGAATAACGTGTACTTTTTTATGGTTTGCCATCAAGATGCAATGCACCCTATTAGACATTGGTAAAAATAAATAAAAAAAAGGCCCTAATAGATGTAATAGTCTATGATGAACATGTACTAGCCATCGAAGACGACATTAAATTAAAACAGATCGAGAAATCTCGAGAGATTAAAAATAACCCAATTTCGAAACTTTCCCTTTTTTGTGAAGTGAGAAAAGAGAGACTTTGAGACGTAGTAATCATTTAAAAGCATGCAAGTACGATTACTTGTATTTTTTATTTTATTTTAAGAAACATGCAAGTTATGGACATATTTGAAAAAAAAAAAAAAAGGTAGATTTCCATTAAACCATTCGATGAATAGTCTAATTCCATACAAGCGCTACTAAATTAGGATGTCATCTTTTTAAGAGTGTTGCCAGCTAGGTCTTACACTTTCTACGGTAGAAGGCTTACTAAGTGATAAGACGATACGCACGTCCAAGGATCGACATATAAATTAAATAGTTTGTAATACTAAATAAAACAAAGTCTTTTCACTTTATTGTTAACACTCATGATTATACCAATAAAAGGATAGACTAAATATCTAGCTCATTATTTCTTGTATCCAGAATACGAATAACTGCATTAGATTAATAGCTACTTGCTGTATTATATAAGGGAAGCAGTAAAAGCACATCTCTGAATGTAGCTTTATTCCTACTACTACTTGCGATTCTACATTCTGATCCTTTACCACAACATAGCCGTTATCATTGTGTTGAGTTGTCAGCAAGTCATTGTGAACTGCAGCCCAACAATCTACTAAATAACAAGTAATCTGATCACTATCATTAGCCAACCGCAACAAACTGAAAAAGTAAAAAAGGATACGCTCAGGGCTGATTGGAAAAGGGTAACCTTTTCAATCCAATTTTATAATAAAAAAACTTCTCCCAACTTTGATACTATTCTTCTATCTATCTACGTACACAATAACCTACCTTCATTGGTCTAAAAGCCGTTATATATTGATAAAAGATCATAATATTGGAAAATACGTCAACACATATATGGCAGCAAAGGGAGAGGAGCGCACTTGACTCACTCGCAGCACTACTATAGCATATTCATTTTCTCGTGTCTGGCCAATGAAGCGTTCGGACAGTTCGGTCGTTGGGGATGACTCGACAAATTGTTCAGCTCTATCAATTGGTGGCGATTTCAGAATTGAGGGTGAAGAGCTTACGGCATTATGAATTATTCGCAGCACAATGCATAATCAATTCACAAAAATATACGATATTGTCAACCAAAAGCCAGGATGTACTCTTCAATATGCAGAAGCTAAGCAGTAACAGAGCGCTTGACGCCATTACAGGCGATACATAAGAAGCTGCAATAGAGCTTATCGAATCATTGAAAATCAGGCAAAGCAGGATGACTTGGCAAGCATGTTAGGTTAGAGGCCTAAAGAATGGCCTTTTTAGAGGTTATAGTAGAGATCCGAGTTTAAGGATTAGGTATTATAGAATAAAAAAAGGACCCATGATGAGTCGTTTTTTGCACTTGCTTTTACATATGTAACTATCAGTACTATCAGTACTATCGGTATCGGTATCGGCATCGGCATTATCGATATTACCGGTACGACCAGTAACGCTCCTTTACATCACAAAATTCCTTGAATTTATTATATATGAACAAAAGAAGGTAAATCCTTGGAACTGTTTGGAAAAAGGAGATCGGAATTACTAAGAATTATCGCAAAATAAATTTTGGCATACATAGTGTGTCACTATTTTATTTTTCAGCATTAGCAATAATTCAAAAATCAGTGTGCAATTTCTTTTACAAAGCCAAGCAGGAAAATGTTGCCATTGAAAATGGTAGATCTGAGCCTGAAGAGTACATCATTGTTAAGGGATAATTTATCCTAATAAACTATTAGTTCGCATACTTAGCATTTGCAACCCTCTGTTATGAGGGACCTCAAAGGAGTCTTATATTCATGGTAATCAAAGACCATTGGAGTGTATCGGTAAATTCAGTCTCGGGTAAGAATATCAAACGGGCAGGTGAATGGATATACTGCATATTTAGCTATTACAGCAGGTTAGGTGATATATGATATGCAGAGGATATGGACTGTGGCATATACAAAGCAAGAAAGTTTGCTAACCAAGTGCAATACCGCTTCCTCTCTCGCTTCTCATCCACTTTCGTTTTGTTTTTATGCACTTTTTCTTGATTTTTAAATTCATCTTTACAGGCCCTCAGCAATTACTATTTCAATGGTTTTTTGTACATGTTGGAATTGGTTATCAACATTTATCTTGTAAAATAAAATAATGAAATTGATAAACAGTGCTTCGAGGCTGCCGCTTTTGCATATTTATAATAACAGCCAATTATAATTATTTGGTGCCTTTTTTCAAAATCCAGTCCCATCTAATCATAATTGTCTATTAACTTAGCTTGAGTTTTAGACTTCAATGATTGTTCGTCTATTGCAGCTGTATTCACTGTCTTCAAACTAAACTTTTACATAAATAGTTTACTATATGAAAGATGGCAAGTTTAATGTGCAAAGTAAAATAATATAAAGCTCAGAAAAAAAAAATATATACATAAGCTTGTAATAGCAGTAGTAACATGCTTAGAGCAAAGCAGTAATTTTACCTACACCCTTGGTTCTTCCTTCTCTAAAGATTAATCGCGTACCAACCGTTAAATACTCGGGATTCTTTACAAACTCGAATTGCTATATATGCATCAGATATGATTAGCTTGAATGAAACCAATGTATATACTTTGACTTACCACTTTCGCTCGATCACCCGTTCGTAATACTGTTTTATCCGTAGTGATAATGCTTGCTGTTTGTCTCACTGCACCACAATGAACCATAGCTTGGTATTTTGATTTAATCGTAGTAGAATGATACAGCACCAAAACTTCAGCTTCAAACTTTCTTGAAGAAGCAGGAGGAGTCGTAGCATCCTTATCATAAGGCAATAATACCTGACCTTTACGAATGGCATTACGTCTGATATTCTTTAAAGCAAAAGTCACAGATTGACCTGCTCGCGCCACAGGGATAGACACACGTTTACGATGAATACCTTTAATTGTCGTGGTGACGAATAGACCGGATTGATCAGGACCCAACAAGACTTTATCGCCAATATGAACCAAGCCAGATTTCACAACTCCACTGACAACGGTGCCAACAAAAGGTACTGAATAGGTTTCGTTGATTTCAAAATGAAAGGGTTGGTCGGTATCGTATTTGGCCAATGAGGGCAAGATATTGAGAAAGTTACGAACAAGATCAAGCCCTTGGCCTGTGACGTTAGAAACTTGAAATATGGGGCATAATCTCTCGCTAACAAAGTTTTGCTATTAAAGCAGGGTTAGATAGAGAATCGATGTAGGTAATAGGCACTCACAGCAGTCATCACTACGTCGTGGTTATTTTCTACAAACAGGGGAATCTTGCGACATGACTTGGATTTAAGTATTGAAGTAAGCTCCTTCAGCGTCTTTTCCAGTACATGTGCAGGACAACGATCAATCTTGGTTATCACCACGAATACAGGTATACCCAAAGATAACGCTAAACCCAAGTGCTCTTTTGACATACCAATCATGCCCGCATTTGCACCAACCTAAATGATGATCCATTGGTTAGGTATACATTCATTGTATAGAGAGCATACATACCATTAGCATGGCAAATTCAGGTGCACTACCTGTCATACCAAATACTGTAGTTTTAAGATATTTTTCATGGCCAGCCAAATCAACAAAGCTCAACACTTTAGCTGCCTTATCCGTGATCTCCTCCCAGCTGGCAGGGCCCTTTTTATGACCATGATGTTGCATTACAGGTCTTGAAGCAGCATCGAACCCCAAAATTTCACCGCCTACTGAAGATGTTCGGCCTGATTCAATTTCATGCTTATGTCTAAACAAATTGACACGGGCTTTGCCTCGACCATCATCCAATACACCTTTGGTCAAGACACCTAACATAGTAGACTATAGGTACCACTATTAATTTACAATCCTATCCCTTTTTTTTACGCTGTACTCTTTTACCTTTCCCGCATCGACGTTACCCACCACAGCGACCCGAATTTCTAACAAATCTTGTACAGACTTGGCCTTTTTTCGAATCATAAAGTGAGCCACAATTCCTTCCTCTTGTTTATTTTGCATAGGTTTCGCAGTAGGATCCAAAGCATTCAGTTCATCGATATTAGCAAAGTCAGCCTCTAATTTATCAGCTACGATACGAATGGACTTGACACAAGTATCATAGTCTTCTTTAGATAAATGCATCGAAGAGCCATCCTCTAAAATATGCTTAGCTTACAAAGAACCGCGCCTAAAGACCAATGATATTACCTTCTACACCTACTTCAAACAAGGTCTCTCCTCTACCTTGGTCCATTCGAGTCGATATCAAGTCTGTCAAATAATCGATATTTTGTTGCTGTGAAGGGTTCAACAAGACTTCCTATAATAACAGAGCTTAGCATTTCGCTTGTATCCATATCGTATGCCATTTACTTTCATGTTTTTATGTTCTTGACTATGGTTTTCCGTATGCAGCAAGTTATCCAACAAGTTGTCAACATGTTGTTCTTGATCATTGTCAGCTAATGTAGTTTTGCATAATGCCGAGGCCAAAAGAGCTGCTTCGTCTACTGCACCTTCGTAGTGCTTATGAATATGGTCGTTTTTTATGGTCATTTTGGGAGCTTTTGAAAAAAGAAAAAGAAGACAGTAAACTGTTTTTTCCTATTGTTATTGATAACGAGGGTAAAACAAATAATGCAAATCTCAAGCTGCTTATAAAAGAAACCATTCGCCGGAGTTTTAAGACAGGACTAGTAGTAATAGTGGCATTTGCTAACTTTCATAACAACAGGAAGCCGCAGTCGATGACTCACAGCTTGTACATGTTTTTTTATTGCTGCGGGCACAGCTTAAGCTGACCTTTCTGGTACATTCGATATAGAAAAAAAATGCGCCACCTTTTGGTTAGTTGCAACTTGAATCTATCGCCTTTGTGTGACACACCATCATCCTGTAGGTTTTAAATTGCGTTTTGCCTACAACAGTAACCAACTTTAAGACTCCTGCATTCAGTGAGTTCACTAGCAAACCAACAAGAATTGATCTAGAAATCGATCATATGCAATCCAGACTGTGTGTATGCCCTCCGAATCACAAAATTATGTTCATAATTCATAATGGACAGAGGTAAATTCTTAGTGTTTGAATAAAATAAAGAAATCCGTTCGCTCTTTCAAACACGTTACTCTACTTTCACAAGAATACTAGTTTTTTTTTTTTTTTACCTAGAACTTATGCAAATGAACACTATTTCTGCGCATTAATTTTTAGGCTAGAGAAGATATCACATAAAACAGTTAATATTTTCTTCTTCGTTTTAACCTCGCGTTACAGTAGTCATAATTGTGGCCTAGCAAAAAGTTCGATTGAAGTATATAGCTTTAATTCACTTCGAGTTTATATTTCGTTATTATATTTGAATACAACGTCTGAGATAGGACTTAATTTCATTGGTATACGGAAGTTTAATATGGTATTCGACCTAAATCTTTTATAACTCTCCAAGAAGCCAAGTTAAGGTTTTTATATCCAGTATTTATAAACACTAGTGGTAGATCTACGAATTAATAAATGTTTGTAACCGTATCTTGAATATATTCGTATCTGAAAACTCCGACGTGTATTTATTTATCCCCTCTAGATTATAATCTATTTTTTTTTTTACAATACTCTAAACCGTATGCCATTTGAAAATTAGAACTTTTAATACTTAAAACAAGATTGGGTAAAACTATGTCCCCTTTCGTTCGTGTCCTTGAGATTTTGGATGCTTATTTTTTGGTCACCACCTAGGCCACAAAAACTGCTAAACTATTAATTAGTCACATCACTTTCATTGCGAATCGGAGTGTAAACAAATGTTGTTCGTCATGGTTATAGACAAAATCTTTCAAATTATACAGTTGTATCTAGATCAACAAGTAATTAAAGTATATGCATATCTCTCGAGAAATACGTAAATCAAAAATGGTTCTGTTACATACATCTAATTAGATATTTATACGTGTATAATTATAGACTATAGACAGCTCTGACACCATAACATTTTTACCCTCTGGGAGCAAGTTTTTACTTGTTGTTTTCTTGTCAAGCCTATATTATTGGAAAGAGAATTTAATGCTAGATAAATTACATCAAGTTTACCAAGCTTAAATAAATATATATCCTTTTAAGCGAAGTAATTTATACTATTTTCATTACCTGGGCCACACATATGTGCTTAAATCACAGCTCAAGTAATTGACATTACGCAAGAAATATCAAGCGATTGAGGTCAAATGATGCATCTGACTGGCAAATCACGTTCAGAATGAGTTGCTACATCTGGTAGTAACTAAACTTGTTTTTTTATGCAGTCGATGTCTATGTCACATTTATTGAATTTAATGTAAATGTTGAAATCCACTATGCAAATGACTATTTTTGTGTGTGTGTGTGTGTGTATCTAACACAGCGCTTGCAAAGACCAATTAAAGTAGTTAATACACATCGTGACTGATTTACAAGACAGTTTCTCATAAATAATTCTATTGGAGCTTATTTGCAGTCCAACCTGGGGATTCGTTGTAACACAACCGGTGAGATACCCAATCCTTTTTTAATATAGATGTAGGCGTGAGAAGAAACGATACGATCAGGTTCACTTTGATATTCATTCCCCGGTTATTCTAAAGGAACATGATGCATAAAGAAGCTTCCTTTATACCGTGTACAAGTTGTGTCCAAGGAAACCCGATAAACGCGGTTACCATTTTACCTAGCGTAAGCGGAGTTTGAGGTCTGAAGCAGAAAACCCTATAAAAATTTTTCTTTTCTGCCTTTTTTACTCTCTTTTTCCTTTTATATACAATACTAATGGAGTTGCCAACGATTGAATTACATTCTCAAACAGAGAGCCTTTTAAACACATTACAAGAAACCAGTGCTAATTACGATGGTCTTATCATTGTTTTCAGTGATAAACAATCCCTTGTTGAATTGGTTCCTTCTGTTAAGCACCATTTCGCTTTAGACGCGACCTTTGGTGAGTCTGTGCAACTATTGCTTCCTCAAGACGCTATCCCTCACCAACGTGTCTTGATTGCCCCCACTGGTTCTTTGCACAACGACTTTGATGATGCTCGTCGTTTCAAGGATGCTGCTTATGCTGCTGGTATCCAAGCATTGAAGGTTGGTATCACGCGCCCCTTGGTCTGTTTCGCTGATGCACCTACCGACGCACTTTCACACTGGACTTTTGATGATCAAGTCAGCGACTACAAGCATTATCTTGAAGTCACCATGTTGGGTTTGCTAGAATCTACTTTTGAGCCTGTTGATGTGCGTCAGCACTTTGCTAAGGTGCAAAAGCCTTTAAAAGTCATGGAAAAGGTCGGTTTTATCATTGAAGGATTGACTGAGGAGCAGCAAAATACAC
Organism: Actinomucor elegans; assembly: GCA_026027325.1. Taxonomy (NCBI): domain Eukaryota; kingdom Fungi; phylum Mucoromycota; class Mucoromycetes; order Mucorales; family Mucoraceae; genus Actinomucor; species Actinomucor elegans. The sequence goes on from JAMSLZ010000024.1 coordinate 43,839, forward strand.
TGATCAAGGTCGTGAGTGCTGTAGAGGCAGGTCGCCGTATCAGCAAAGATATTGGTAACCCGGATCCCGAGATTATGTCGCCTATTAATATTGCCAAGTATATCCAAGAGCAATTCGCCAATGATTCTAATCTCAAAATAACCGTCATTGAAGACATTGAAGAAATCAAGAAAGAATACCCTTTGGCTCATGCTGTAACCCGTGCTTCTTTGGCTGTAGAGCGTCATCATCCTCGCTTTGTTCATTTTGAATATGTTTCTCCTGATCAATCCAAGGTGAAAGAAAAGTAAGTTGCCCTCAATGTTTAATATATCTCTTATTCACATGTTGTAGCCTTTACTTTGTCGGTAAGGGTGTTACTTATGATACTGGTGGAGCTGATATCAAGGCTGGAGGTCATATGAGAGACATGAGTCGTGACAAATGTGGTGCTGCTGCTATAGCTGGTTTCTTTAAAACTGTGAGTCTTTTGGCTCCCGAGCAGGTCAATGTCACTGGTGCCCTTGCTTTGGTACGTAACTCGGTTGGTCCTGACTCTTATGTGAGTGATGAAGTCATTGTGGCCCGTAGTGGTATCCGTGTTCTTGTTGGTAACACCGATGCTGAAGGTCGTATGGTCATGACTGATTTGCTCTGTCAATTCAAAGAAAAGGTTTTGAAAGACAAACAAGAGCAAACCGAATCCTCCTCTAAGCCTTCCTTATTATTCACCTGCGCTACATTGACTGGTCATGCTATCCGTGCTTATGATGGTTATGGTATCTCATTGGATAATGGCTTTGCCCGCAAAAACAAGGTCAGCAAGCGTATTCATGATGCAGGTCATCTTTTGGCTGATCCCTTTGAAGTCTCCACTATGCGTCGTGAAGATGTCGTTTGTGTCCGTCCTGGTCGCTCCAGTGAAGATATTGTTTCTTCTAATGATTTGGCTTCTACCATGACCAACCGTGGCCATCAATACCCCGCTGGTTTCATGTTACAAGCTTCTGGCTTAGACAAGTTTGGCTTGGATAATAAGCAAGTACAAATTGGTTACACTCATATCGATGTAGCTGGTTCTGCAGAGACTGTCGATGCTGTTGCTTGGAGTTTACCTCGTGTTACTGGTTCTCCAGTAGCTGCTTTGACTGGTGCTTTCCTTCTTTAAATACAATGGTAAAATAATAAACTCTTTTTATTGATTTTGAAAGAATACTTTATGTTCAGGAACTGGAGTGAGCAGAGTGTCTTGTTCCAAAGCTGCCACCAAGTTATCCAAAACTAGCTTTTCCATTTTGTATTGAGATTCATTGGTAAACGTACCAATATGAGGTAATAACACACAGCGAGGGTGCGATAATAAACCTGTAGAGATTCGAGGTTCTTCTTCAAACACGTCTAAACCAGCTGCCAGTACTTTGCCCCGTTCCAATGCGTTAATCAACGCAGCTTCATTGATTACCTTACCTCGTGCCGTATTCACCAATATGACGCCAGTTTTCATCATACTGAATTCTCTGTAATTCAACAAATGCGTAGTGGATGCATTCAAAGGGCAATGGACTGAAAGGATATCAGATGTTTTCAACAGTGTTTGAAAATCAACGTAAGTCAAGCCATACTGATCTTCAAGTTCTTTTGATAAACGATGTCTATTGTAATACTGGATTTGAGCCAGATCAAAGCCAGCCATGCGTTTAGCCAAAGTACGGCCGATACCGCCAGCGCCCAAGATGCCCAAGACCTTGCCCTGTGGATCTGTACCCATACGGACGCCGTTGCGCCAACGTCCTTGACGCAAATTATCAGCAGCTTGCATCATGTTGCGACAGCAAGCGAGGATCAGCAAGGCAGCAATGTCGGCTGTCCCGTCGTCGACAGCCATAGGTGTATGCGAAACCATGATCTTGCGGTCAGCACACGCTGATACATTGATAGAATCATAACCAGCACCACAATAAACAATGTATTTGAGAGATTGAGGTAGACGCTTGACGAGTTCTTCATCAAAAGGACCGATTACTTGTTGTGATTCTGAAGAACGGTAGATAACACGCGTGTCCTTGTATTTAGTTTGGCAGTCTTGAAAGAACTCATCACGGGATTTGGATGTGTAGTATTCAATATTATATTTCTTTGACAATTCTTCATAGTAGTCGATAGCAAAGTCGATACAGCCAACAATCAATACCTGAGGGGACATTGTTATAATTTTGTTTAAACGAAAGAGATATATTCTCCTTTGTCCCGAGGGACGGAGACAGCTTTTAAAAGACCGGACGTCTGTGGGTGAACTTTTAACAAGTTTACAAATAATGTAATAGGCTGAATGTTCCTAAATCAACTTGAATTCTTTCTAAAGGAAGGTTTACCTTTGATCGCTATCTATCTCTATATTGCTATGTCCTCTATCATTTGGCTGAAGAGATAGTTTGTGCTTTTTTTTTCTTTGCAAGCATGTCTTTATGATCCTGCTGAATAATCTTGCCCTTGATATAACCACATGACTCTCGGCAAGTCAATATATATACGAATTGAAACTATAGGTCACTTCTCATGTTGACAAATGTTTATATATTGGAAATAAGAACCTATACTGAGATCTTGTCATATCAGCTTGTTAAAATAAGCTGAATGGAGACCATCCATCGCGTTTCAATATCTGGCGTGTTGGAAGTATAGACATTAAAATATAGATTGTACCTGGTGATCATATCAAGACGTCTACACTATCATGAGTACTGATTTTTTTTTTGTTTCTGTTTCTTTTACTACATAGATAGCTTTTCTTTGGTAGAGCTCTATCTGTTCTATTCGGTTTAGCTATGTTTGCAATGAAAATTTTTTGATATAAGGTGTGTTTTAAAAGAAAATTATAATGAAGACAGTGTTTTATAAGAAACGGCATTCACTGTATGCTTGGTTAGGAAATGACCACTCGTTTCATGCTTGTAAAACAGTCAATCTTTCACCCAATGAGAGCTTCAGAATTATCAGATTCAGCCAATAAAGAAGCAGTATCTTTTAATTGAATCAATGAAAAAGTACTCTTTGCCTCATCATTTCCAACTAAAGCTATCTCCCAGCTGGATACATGGTAATTATACAATAACTCATTGATTCAACGCATTATTACCAAACATACATTCTAAATGATACTAAAGTCCATATGAGGATGAATTATTGAATAGATGTGATAGTTGACCGAAATTCCAGAGATCTAAAAATGATTAAATATGAGTTATACCTAATACTGTTAATGGTAGACGAATATAATATATTCAACTCGATAGAAAGTTCTAACTGACAGTGATTCATTCTGAGCATGAGATTTTAGCCATGCTACGATATTTGATCGAGATCGATGGACGCTGAAAACGAGATATATTCCCAAGGGGTAACTTTTATATTTGACGCTGGTTAATAATTTTTGAATTTCAAACTAGCCTTTTGATATGCTTTGGAATCTAAGGAAATATTATTACTTATCATTTAGTAATTGAACTAGTAGATCCAAGTAATCCCTCTCGATCGATCGATCGATCCCAACCAAATTTGCATCTGAAAAGTAGACTGTATTCAGATGAACTGGTGGGTTTGTTGAAATTGCTGTTGGGCTAAAACACAATTAATTTATTTCATGTGATAACAATTAACTAGAAGTAACAAGCGTTTTCTTTTCTTAAAACCAGGAACCAATGATATATAGATCTCTGGTCAAATGTCTCATCAGATTAATATCCCATGTTTAAAATGAGCTACTGCATTTAATGAAATCATTAGAACATTCGTAGAATATACATTTAAAGAAAAGAAAAAAGCATATGCATATTATCACCATTAGAGGTTATGGACGTTGACTCTTTAAAATAAATATACTACAAGTAATATCAGACCGTATCTCTATTCTTTCCAGTGTACTCAATGGAGAATGAATATATATTTTCTCAATTGCTGATGAAAAGTTACATATTATGTATGACAAAAAAAAAAAAAGATTCATAGTACAAACCGGTTCCAATTGTGCATTGGTAATACGATTGAAGTAACTATTGGTTGTTTGTGTTTAACTCACTTGAGCTTAGTATTTAGTGAAATACTACATCTCTAAGTGTTCTATCCATCATAGATAAAGTAATAGTCACCATTGAGTTAATCCCAGTCATTAGAGAGCTGTCCTATTACTAGCTGAATAGGAAAGGCCTTTTAATTAAATCAACGTGCTAAATATGAGCACAGTGATTTATTGGTTTTAACTATTCAACTTGCTCGCGTAATGGTATAGTGACACACCCTCAAATATTAGTGTTCCAGTAGAGCAAGAAATTCTAAACTAGTCGCATTTGGTGTTGTACCTAAATTTTCTGCCTTGCTTATATAGTCTTGGAATATAAATTCTGTAATACCTGTAAATCATAAGATCATTGTGGCAATCTACCCTAAATGTAGTAGCTTGGAATTTATATAATAATCATTTATCTCCCAAGTCTTTCTTTCCTTCCTTCTTTTTTGCACCAATTTGTTAATCCAATGCGTTCATGGTTAGGCATTGCACTCTTAGTACAAGGCGTTGTTCAAGCAGCTAGTTTGCTTATACAGGATAACCCAGCACTTATCCTTCTATTACATAATCAGCTTCGAGCAAAGCACAATGCGCCTCCGCTCAAATGGAGCAGAACCCTCGCTCAAGAATCAAAAGACTATGTAGAAACTTGCAACTATTATGAAAACAGCGTGCACAGTAATGCTACAAATAATGTAGCACTGGGCTATTCGGACTGGCATGATACTGTGGAAGGATGGTACAGTGGCCTTGAATATTATGACTTTGATCATCCTGGATATCTGGAAGACGCTGGCACGTTTATTGCTATGGTTTGGCAATCGTCTACTCATTTAGGATGTGCTTCATTTGATTGTGGCAGAAAAGTAGGCCGTTTGTATCAATGCCAATATTCACCGAGCATTCCTCTTAGTTTAGCGTACACAGAGAAAGAATATAGAGACAATGTACATGAATAAAGCTACAGGAATCCTTATGCTCTTGTGTGTTAAGAGGTGTTTAAAATGAACGTAGCTTTGATTGGCTTGCGAAGATTGGCACTTGAAGAGTCTCCTCTATACTCAAACTATCCATTTGAGATCTTTAGTCTGCTTTCTTATAGCGACAAAAAAAAATGAAACAAAATTATTTAATAGTACTGTAGAGATTTTGATTATGTATCAAATAATTGAATTATATAGCCTACTTACATTATAAAATAAACATTTTTTGGAGTTACAATAACATTATTCTGATATTTATTTACGCTGCCAAGTGGACATTTGTAAACAAAGCAAGAAATAAAATAAGATATCAAAGTGTATCTTGATTCTCAAAAAGTATTTCTGTATTAAACTATGGCTCTAAAGTAGATATTTTCTTAACAAAGCATTTTGCCAAAGTTCGGCAAAGTTGAGGATGCAACTGGAGAAGAAAAAAAGCACGTCACATCACAGTGGCGAATTAAGCGGGGTTGTAATGGCCTGAAGGCTCGAAAAGCTTTTGCTGCCCTAGTCAAAGAATTCCAATCCTTTATTTTCTCGATACTTGGACATTGCCAACATGTTATTGAAACAAGTTATTCAACAAAGCAATGCTACCAGCGTCAGCCGTGTTGCTATGAAGCAATTCTCTTCAACCTCTATTGCTCTTGCCGGTCGTCAAACAGGCCCTCGTAGAAAAGCCGAAAAGAAATTTGACGTCGACTTTATGCCAAAATTCGATTTTGATGACCAAACCACCATTGGTCACAGTCTTTTCGAAAATATCAGAGAAGTGCGTAAATACTTGAGAAAGACTGAATTCGAATTACCCAAATTGAATGGTAAATCAATAGATCCCAATCGGAAATCTGTTTCACTCACTAACCCCCCCTGGTATACATAGCATTTGCCAAACCTTTTGAAGCACCTAAAGCCGATCAAATCTTGAAATTCAAAACACATACCTATTTGGGTGAAGGACATCCTGTAGAGCGCAAAGTCGTATTGAGTGTCAAGGTGGCCGATTTACACTTGAACGAGACCGAAAAGCACAAATTTTTGTTATTAAGTGGACCTAGATACAATGTCAATACCGAGGAATTGGTTATGTCAAGTGAGAAGTTTCCTCATCGCAAACAAAACAAAAAGTTCTTGATTGATACTTTAAACAAACTGATCAAGGAAGCCAAGGTAAAGAAAAGAAAAAGAAAAAAGATTGGATAAGGGATCACATTTGTATACTAAATACCGTTATGATAGGATACAAAGGAAACATTTGCAGATGTTCCTCTTAATTTACCAAAGCCTAAGCAAAGATTAGAATTTCCTAAAGAATGGATCAGATCACCAGCTACTCAAGCTGCTGCTGTAGATATGAAAGAACAATAAATTGTTATAGTTTTTTATTTAAGCGCAAGGGTTTTGCAATAATGAGATAGGTAGAGTGCTTTTTAAGCTATAGTTGTTATCCAAGACACCCCAACGGCAATCAGCACATTTGTAAGGTTCATCAGCAGCGGCGAAATAAATGAGATCAATATTTCTGCGGCGAGATTCGCACAAGACATTCTTCAAATACAAAGCTTGGTTCTCGGGCGAAACAATAGAAACACCAAAGTTTGCACCACCAGCGGGCCATCCAGTCTCAGAGATACGCACAAGTTTACCTTGAGCAATGCTAACTACGTAGTCATAATGCTCAAAAAGTTTGGCTGCACCTTGTTCGACTGGAACACCTTCCCAGTAGGAGAATGCATTCCTAATTACATATTTATCAGTCACAAAATGTCAAAAAACTGCCAAAAATTAAAGATACGTACATCATGACAAAGTCTAGCTTTTCGACGACTTGAGGTGGAATACGATAGTAAACATCACTATAAGTGACTGGAATACCCTTTGGCTTGATAACGGCGCTTATTTGACTGATGTAATTGGCCAAAACATCAGGAGTCGTTTCATTACGATAAAGTACTTCGGAACCAGCAATGACAGCATCAACATTGGAAGACAATTCGCCACTATTTACGATGGCCTTTAAAGCATTGAGTTCGGCCTCGAATACGCCCTGTTGATCATTGAGCCACATACCCAAATAGATGTTCATACCTAACTCGTTGGCAGCGCGCAAAGCAAGAGCACCTTGGTTACAGACAGATAAGGAATAGATACGGACTCGGTTCGTATATTGCTTAATCTTGGAAAAATGGGCCTTGTATTGTTCCAAGGTAGGACATGCGTTTGTATCGATACCGTAATTGAGACCATAAAAGTAATTTCCTTGGGCTACGGTAGAGCCAACAGCAGCGGTGAGCAAGATGGCTAATAATGACTTGAGCATATTGTTAGGAGATGCAGGGTAAAAGAAGCTTTAGAAGCTCTGGAACTCTTTATATTTTTGTTTTTTTGAGCCCGAGACCAATCGACAGTAACTTGCAAAATGGATCGATAACTATGAAGAAAGGGGTATATCATTGGCTTTGTTCTTTATTCAAGGTGATGTGACGTGATACTCATATGCTTCTAGTAACCATCTTCGTCTCGGATCTTAATTTTTGCCCTTTTTTCCCGTTCCTAGTCAAACCCCTACCCTATCCCAGTGTAAAACATGACAAACGATATTCAAGTAAGAAAAGTCGCTTTAGAAGACAAAAAACATACCCCAACAGCCTACCAAGTGATCAATGCGGCCTTTCGTTCCCCTGACAGCTGGACCACTGACAGAGCTATTGTGGCTGTTGATCGTATTACACCTGAAGGTATCGATCAATTGGTTGAAAACAGTGGTCGATCTGATGTATTTCTGTATGCTTTTGATAAAGAAACAATGATTGGTTGCATTCTCATTAAACCCGAAGTGGACGGAGAAGGTGCCATATTATCAATGTTGGCTGTTAGTCCTAGTCACCAGTCACGCGGAATTGGTGGTCTTTTAATCCGAGAAAGTCTGCAGTATATACAACACAATATGACTCATATTAAGCAAGCTATTGTGCATGTATTTCAATGTAGGCCTGAATTGTTGATCTGGTATAAGGGATTGGGCTTTATTGATGCAGGCGAACTAATACCATTCCCCGAGAAAAGTATACTATTGGTCCAAGAAGCTCCTTTGGTTGTATTAAGGTATTTCTTTATCTAATTGGTTTAAACCCAACAAAGAAAAATAAATGACCTACACCATCCTTATTTTTTTTCCCTCTTTTTTTTTCGTTTCTTTTTTTTTTTTGTTTTCTGGGAAAAAAAAGATGGTTCAACCTACAATTTCTGTTCGCAAAGTAATTGCTACGGATATTCAATACATTGATGAAGCTGTCAAAGTTGTAAATGGCGCATATCGTTCTGAAGGTAAATAATGACATAGCTGTGCATGCATCAATCCTGACTTCGTATATGGTAAGGTGGCTGGACCACTGAAAAGGACATTGTGAGCGGAGAACGCTGTACAGCAGATGTTATGAAAGAATTTATTCTTCTCAATGGTCAGCCCAATACCCTTTTGTTTGCCTTTGAAGAAGACCAACTCGTTGGCACGGTACAGATCCAGCCTTGCAAGCAACACGCAGGAGAAGCTGAAATCGGACTCTTTTCTGTATCGCCCTTGTACCAATCTCGAGGCATTGGTGGTAAATTGATTCGTCAAGCCATGATTGAGATGCGCCAATTAGGTTTCCATGCTGCTACCATGCATGTATTGGAAAACAGACCCGAGATCTTGACTTGGTACAGAAAGTTGGGTTTTGTAGAAACTGGAGAGCGTGTACCTTTTATTTGGCCTGAACTATTGAAGGGTGATAAAAATATTCACTTTTTAACTTTGAAGAAACCATTAGATGATCAATAAAAATACCAAAAAAAAAACATCTTAAACTAAACTTTGGATTCAGTTACCAATCTTGATCATTACGCGATAGCAATAGAGCATTTGGGTATGTAGTAACTGGCTAAGAACAGTTGTGCGGAATCCAAGTGCACCGCATAGCTAGTGTAATGCAGATATACATATAGTAACTTATTGTTCATTATTATTGACAAACATCATATAATTTCTGCATTGCAATTAAACTGATATTTTAGAACATGAATTAATAATCGGGTATAATTGTAACCGGGACCGGCTGGAAGATCTATGGTAAATTGACCAAACATAATAATCTATACGAAATACTTGCTATTTGCTACGAATCGTCGATTAGCAATACAAAATGACTGTAGCTTAACAAAATAAGGATAAAAAAGCTCTGCTAGTTGTAAATGGCCTTACTATGTATAGATTACTTGTCAGGTGTAATAATATTAGATAGAGACCGATTGAAAGATTGCTCAATAATGACAATCTACATAAAATAATGTAGCTTACTTGCTACTTATTTAATAGTACAGATTTGTTGTGCTTTAACTTAACAACAGAACACCTAGCAGAAGCACTAAATCATTTTGAACAAGGACTATTTATCTGATGCTATAATAAGTAATAGTTAATCAGTAGACCTAGAGATGCTGAAAATAGGACAAAATTGTAGTCGAATAGGCCCTACAGTTCATTTAAAGCCTCAATGCACTTGATTTTTGTAGGCAAAACAGGTATTTTGGAGACATAAGTCATAAGCATTGTAATATGAATGTGTATTTGTATATACTTCTATTGCATGTTTATTCTTCCAAATAAACGCGTTATAGCGGTGTTTCAAAACAAGAAGCCAGAATATCGACTGTCCTTTCATCAATAAATACTTTATGGATTAAGTGAAATATAAGTCAATTCTCGCGCCATTAGATTCGTAATACAACTATGTGCGGTTTTGATCAGTGCATGGTATAGATAATAACGTATTTTGGTTATTAACAGCCGAATTAAAATGATCATCAATGGCTTTTTTGGGCAACGCATTGTATATATCGCTCTTCAAAAAGTATTTGAGATCAAAATGGAAGATTTTTATTGGGCGACGATAGAAGCATTTTCCTAAAAAAAAAGACCTTGATTCTGTTACTTTGACATAGCTTTTTGTTAAAATACATTATCGATAAACAAATGCTATGTCGAGCGTGTTAGTGAAGGATTTAATTTTTTTATCGATTGATGTAAAAATCAAAATGTTCTCCCGTATTTATTCGTAATAATGTATGGTTTTCTATGTACTTGATTCTGTGATGATGCTTCGATATTCTTGCATATAATAAAGTACATGTAAAATCACTATAGTATAGTGCAGGATACAAGAAACTTACTTGAATTAAAAATTGTATTTTGAAAACGAACCATCTACAGCCAAAAGCCAAGTCAGAGATTTCAGAAAAATTGGCGTGTATTCAGAAAATTTCAGTCAATTTTTTTTTCTAGGACGGGCATTGAACCCCAGGAACCAACCTTGCCAAGGTTTAGTGCCAATTAACCACCGTATATTGAGCGTGAGCTTGGTACAGTAACACATAGTTATCTGTTCTTTTTTAGTCGAGACTCTTTTCTTTCTTCTATTTTTTTTTCATACTATGACTGATCGAAAGTTATCACTTATTGATACAACGGAAGAAGAACAAGAAAGCCTTGTTCACAGTACATCTGATAATACTCAAGATGCACCATCTTCTACTTTAATGGACAGCACCCACGCAATCACCGACAATAACACAGCTGCCACCATGACACCTACTTCGGAAGAGGCTTGGGAAGACAATAGCAGTAAAAAGGACGAACATCCGTTAGCCTCTCTTTCGCTGGAGGAGTACGAAACCACCGATCCTTGGGCTACCCAACCCGAAAGCAACGCTTTATTAAAAGAAGAGGAAGAAGAGGAAGAACCAAAGGTCATTCAGCCTGTAGTAGCTACTACCACTGCTGTTGTTGATCAACCAGAAGAAACTCAACAGCCAGAACAGCCAGAAGTGTTGGATACAGATACTTCGGCTATCAAGGTAACTCTAGCGCATAAACTAGGGTGTCTCTGTTAGAATCCGTTATTTAATATATATTTATGATTATATTAGGGCTTTCAAAACTTTCAAGATAGCGACCAAATTGATGATTTGGAGGTATCGGGTCAACTTCCTGAATGGCTCATTGGAGAGCATTTTACTGTAGGCCCTGCTACTTATGATATCAAGTACACCCGTAAAGTGGAAATTGATGGAGATCTTGTGAACGCTACTGCCATCTTTACTTTTGGCCATTGGTTTGACGCGTAAAGTAGATCATCTATTGTGGCTACTACAAAATGACTGATTTTTTTTTTTTTTTTTTATGTAGACTTCCTTTGGTCAATCGTTTCGATTTGAATGGACAGAGAAACACAGTGACCTATAGAAACAGATCTACTAGTCGAAGACTTGTTGAAAAGATTCGTGAACATCATGGTTATGCTCCACAACATCCTGCAGGCCTTTACATGTCCAATACCAATCAAACAGTGTTATCTAAGATTTTGGGTTCTTCCAAGCCTACAAAACCTGATGCTGAGCCATGCTCTGCACGTGTATTAGCCAATATTCCCGGTTTTGAAGGAAGATTGTTTGCTCAGAACTTTGCCAACCATGCAAGTGATTGAATAGACAACTGAGATATGCATCTAATACTCTATTATAGATTCAAGAGTTGGATCCTTTTGATTTGAAACCTACACGTTTAATGGCATGGAATGAGATTAATCCAAAATTCAGAGGTACAAGCTCTTGTCCCAACGGTCAATATGATTCGCGTACAGGTGAATACATCAACTTTGTCATGGATGTAGGGTATCAATCCGTCAAATACAACTTTTTCTCCATCAGTGATAAACGCCCCAAGGGTGATTTGATTGCTTCTGTTACTGCTCCTATGGCTTATGTGAATACATTCTCCATCACTCCAAAATACATCATCTTTGTAAGTTTCAATGAATCCATGCCTAATCTATTGTCTAAATACATTTTCTCTCTCTTTATTTATTTTTTTTTGCAGGTAATTTGTCCCATTTTAGCGAATGCAGGCGGTGTCAAATACAACTGGAACGAAAGTTTAATGGATTCCTTCTCTTTCCGATCTTCAGAACCTACCTTGTTTTATGTGATTTCTCGTGAAAAGGGTGATGTAGTAGCCACTTACCGTTCGGACCCATGCTTTGTCTTTAACCATATCAATGCCTACGAAGACGAACGTGGCAACGTCTTCCTTGATATGATCTGTTACCCTGATGATACGATTGCACGTCAATTAACTACCGAATTTTTACGTAATCCCCATACCATGAAGCCATCGCGTCTGGTAGCTTCCGAAGTGAGACGGTACATGTTGGCCAACGTCGAAGAAGAAGGGTTAACTTATATGACAAACAATACGGCGATACCTGCCAAGAACGGCGTCACTACCAAGTTCTTTGGCTTGTTTGGTAGTAATCGCAAGCAAGCACCTTCCACAAACGATGCTGTGTACAGTGCAAGTAGTACCAACAAGTGGTATTCTTCCTTGCCTGTCGCTTCGTTTGATAAACGCGTTCAGCCTTCGATTGAATTGCCTCAGATCAATCCTCGATTTAGTATGTACAAGCATACCATCATGTATGGTCTTGGATTTTCGGCTTCTAGTTCGCTCATGGATGGTGCTATTTGGGATAGCATTGTTAAGACGGTACGCAATCACTTATTTGATAAAAGTAAGATAAGAAACTAATGGATTATTGTTTGATATAGAACATGGATACCAAACAAATCGTGGCTTCTTGGCATCAAGATCATTGCTATCCAAGTGAAGCTGTGTTTGTACCAAGACCTTCGATTGGTCCTGGAGATGAAGTAGGTGAAGATGAAGGTGTTTTGCTTAGTGTGGTGATGGATTCGGCAAGAGCGACTTCGTTTTTACTCGTGCTGGATGCTGGCTCTTTAAAAGTATTAGCTACGGCTGGTCTAGGAAGGTTGGTGCCACTCAGTTTTGCACATGGTGCATGCCGTCTTCGAGATCATTAAACTTGATTATTATCTTTGTGTTTTAAAAATAAAGCCTCGAAGCTTAAAACGTGTGTTTATTGTGTGTAGTACGCATAATATTGTTCTGTTTAGATCGGTTTGATACTAGCATATCAGGTGGTGATGTTGTTGAATGTTACAGGATCATGTATATGCTATTCATGCAATTATTCTTATCTAAAACATCTCTTTAGAGCCTTGTCAGTATCTTTTTTAGTACCTTTTTTTTTAGTACCTTTTTTTTAGCGTCTAAAATGATTTGTGGTTTTTCTAGGTCTTGTATATTAAACGTTTGATTTTACATTACACGCGCTATGATCGCCATTTACTGAACGCTGATTTCATTGGCTAGTGGACAGTGGAATAATGATTTACCATGGCAGAAATACTTGATTATAAATATATAATTCGTTCGAGCTTTTCAAAAGAGACTTTTGGAATTTTGGAGTATTCATAGAAAAAAAAGCCATGCTTCCCGGTGAATGCATCTTTGGAAAGGCATAATTAATAAGGATTAAGCTCTAAATAATCCTGGCAGCATATCTTTTCTGGTCTTCCAGAGCTAAGCTTTACTTTAACTCCTTAAAGGAAAACATATACCATTCAAAATAACTTTAAATTATCTATAGTTTTTGTTAACAATTCAAAGCGTAAAAACTGCTTCATTAGCTTGTATTTTATGATTACTATTTTCTGTATAAAATTCTAACTTCTGGATGTCAAATTTTCCAAAATAAAACAAAAAACAAAAGACATAAAAAATTAGTATCGCGCGCTCCTCAGCCCTAGGATCTCTCTACTGATCTTGGCTCATTGTCGCATTAAGGGATTGATCTCTACTCAGATTGAGTTGTTACATCTAACAAAACCTTGATCTGACACTTAATGCAGTGATTGCAATTACACATATGTTAGTTTATAATCTTCTAAAACCATGGGTTTTATTTTAAAAGCCTCAAAATTCCTTGATATGGTGTGATGGAAATGTTTTTTCCTAATAGTAGATATCTTTTGAAATCAAGAGCCCGACTATCATCAATGATCTTCGTTCTACATATCTACCATGTTACGGGTATTACCGATATATCGTCTGAACTATTTGCCACCAACGATAAGAATGAGGCATTAAAAAAAAACGTGTAAAAGATATGATACCGGTCAGCCGATAGCGTGAACGGTAAGGATATAATCGTTTCTAAAGGGACACATCTGTTGGTCAATGTCATGTATTAAAGCTGTTTAATAACCTGATCGTCTGCAGCCTTGTTTGTTCATTTGATTCTCTTACTCTATCTTTGTGATCTGATTGATCAAGTATATATGTGTATATATATATATATATATAAACCGTTGCACTTACCATATTATCGGTATTGTCACACTGTAAGTTGATCTAGACTTGAATAGCCGTCGATCTATAAAATAGGAAAAAATTTATTGTTATCGCGCAGACACTTTTCTCCCTTTCTTTTTCATATCATATCATGTCACATCATATCAAAATACACGTAGAAAACGATACACTTGTACTGCGAGGCAGTCCCGAAGAATCAGTCGGCTGCGTATTGCGTGGGTGTTTAATATTGCAAGTAAAAGAAACTATCAAGGTTAAATCAATTACAATGAATCTAACAGGCAAAATGAAAGTACAATGGAGTGAACGTAAGTAACAAAACAAGACAATTGCAGTGGTATTCAATTCATTTGTATAGGCAATCATCAGCACAAAAAAGAACTTGTTATCTTAGAACATGGCTGGACTTTTTTGTCGAATCAGAAAAAACTTCACTTATTAACACCGAATGTGTATAAATACCCTTTCGAGTATGTTCTTCCAGGCAATCTGGCAGAATCCATTGATTCTAATTCGTACGGCTCTTTGTTGTACAAGCTCAAAGCGACAGTTGATAGGCCCGCTTTTTCACCTAATTTGATTGACCGGCAACTACTGCGTATTGTTCGCCAGTGTACACCTTCTTATCACTCATCTAATATTCCACTACAAATCGCAAATGAATGGGCCAGCAAAATAGATTACAAGATCACTGTTCCAAAGCGAGTGTTTAGCCGTGGTGAGCAAATCCCTATCGATTTTGTACTTAAACCCAAACTCAACTGTGATCAACTACGCGTGCGTTACCTTTCCTGTTTTCTCAAAGAATACACCAGCTTTGTACTGGGTGGTACACACATTCACACAGAATCACGCATCATCCGCTTTTTTCGAGATGAAACTTGGCCTTCTCAAGGGTCACACTGGCACAAGTCCCAAAAGATGACTGTACCGCACTCGTTCGAATCCATCCAATGTGATCTCCATAACCAGTTCTTCAAGATTGAACATAAGCTCAAGTTTACCATGTCCTTTATTAATCAACACGGCGACCTTGCTGAACTTAGAGCTACTATGCCTATTGAAATCATCAACCAGCAGTTAGAACAACAAGAAAATGAGTTGCCTACCTATGAAAACGCGTGGCGATCGGTGTTGTATTCACCTGTACCTTATTTAGATTCAACAAGTTACTCACCTATGGAAGACCCTTCTCCAAGCACACCCCATACAGTGATTGGTGGTGAAGACTATTTCGGTTATCAACCTCCAAATAACAGTGCTTGTTTATTGCCTTCTTATCATTCTGCCATCGTGACAGCGGATGATGATGGTCTACCAGCATATACTAGTGCAAGCCACTAAGGCCCTGTTTTAATTCTTTGTACATATACTAGTTGGCCTTATGCAAGTGTAAATAAACGTTTTTATTAAAGTGTATATATAAAGAGCGAACGGAAAGCATCCGTGCTTCGGATGGAAACCGCACCGTGAGTCGGACTTTGCCATGAAATGGCCAGTTTTTCATTTCATTGTTTCTAGAATGATTATAATAATAATCAGGTCATCACCAAAAAGTATTTGAAGAAAAAAAAGAACATTATTCTTTATTGGCTATCGATACTTGAATTATTTCTAGTATTCAAATCACAAAACCTAGTCCACACCAGCAATGAGTCGAGGTAATTCTTTAGTTTTCAGGCAAAATGTAATATATGTATATTGGTTTGGATAAGTTAAGTTGCAAGTCTATAATTTACCATAAGAGAGCAATAAAGACCAGTGCATAATGGAAACCGGAATTTGAAATAGAGTCCTGGATTCTTGAGTTACAGAGCAAAATCACACCTACTTCAATGGTCGACTATGAAAAATTAATATTTTTCGGTGAAGATGTAAAACAAATATGTACTTGTCAACAAAATAACCTATTTGGCTATATAGTGATATAAGATGATGCTAGAGGTGGATATATGATTATGGTCGGCAAATGGTGCGGGAATACAAATGGTTGCTATGAAGCTTGATTGCAACCACAAAACTGAGCCTAGTTCAATAACAAACCGAGATATATCAATGAATCCCGGGAAAACTATAGAGGACAATGCATTGTTTTTCATAAATCAACTTTTATAACTGTAAGGTCGAATAGATGATTGTAAACTGTTGATTTATGCTGATAAGTGTAATGTCAATGTGTAACTGGTTCCCTATTCCAGTCGTAAAACCGCGGCTAAATCAACAAAAAAATCGAGATATATCTTTGGTTCTCAGGAAGAATATAGAAGAAGAAAAAAGACGCTCTCTTTGATGAAGTGGCTTTTATGATGACACATCAACTGAAGCTTGTATTGGAGAACTAAAAAAAAACAATACAACTTTTAGCTTCTCTCTCAAATTTGTGCACTACAGCTTATTCTGACTCTAATTTATTCTGAATCAAAAATTACATATAAAAAGACCATCGAAAGATAATCATAATAATTGAGTCATATACCAAGAATTGATTCAGACACAAGCCGTGTTACACTTTTTCTGAATAAATAAGAAAGTCTGTCAATGAAAATGAAAATTTAAAATCCTAAAATGAGAAAAATTCTGTAAGTTGATTGAGAAAATACTTTGAGAAAAACTGAGAGAGAAAAATGAAAGAATTTTGCAGTTTTGACAGGAAAGGATCAACTTTAGGTAACCAAAATCAATGTGATCAAATACATGAAATTATTATTAAAAAAAAAAGAAAAAAAAAGAGAGCCCTTATTTCATGGTAGTTATTTCTTATCCTACATATCAATAATATTAGAAGCATAGCAATATAAGTAATGATGAAAACCTGCAAACCAGCAACAACAACAACAAAAAAAAGTTGACAAGCTCGCTGGTTCATTAATTTTCGAAATTGATGGAGTTTGTATGTAGAATTACGATAAAAACGTGTTTGTAGTAATTTTGAGCTAATATATACATAAGTGGCTTGCCAAGTGAATTCCTTAATAAATATTTGGGTATTAAGATTGGATTATGCAAATTAGAAATCTGAAGCTGCAGGTCCAATTTCAAATCACTATTACTACGTCATTAACAGTTATTGGTCTTAAATATTAAATTTTCTCTGTGAATGAATACTACGTCATCACCTACCCCCTTCAACGCTATTTAAAACAATCGCGTTTTCTAATTCAATTTCAAGCATGCTTATACCTGTTTACCCATCTCATTTCAGGATATCCTTACCAAACTCAGTTGTGGTATTTACAAAGCTGCCTTCCTTTACTGGTTCTACATGTTTTGATTTAGATAAGGTACATCTTATCGGTCAAAATATTACCAACCATGTATTCGAGATGCTAACTGTTACCATGGATAGATTACAACAAGGCTATTGGCACAAAATGCAAGCCTACCGATGAAGAACTTGGGCTCAAGGGCTTCACGTCTGAAAAGCAGTGGCCATACACCTCTGAAATCTCCAAGGAATCACTGGTAACCGTTGGTAAACTTGCCGAAGCCTCAAGGATAACTGTGTCAACCATTAATTGGGTGGAAAAAGAGTGGTTGAATGGATTGATATCCTTCTCTATATGGTCCTATTTTGTTCGTTCTTGCATCAGTGCAAGAACGAACAAAAGGCCCTCTTTTTTCACCCTAACTAAACGTCCGGCGCTCGGGTTGGAATAAGGTCTCGGTCGCGAGGACCTTAATTTCTCATCATATTCTCAAGCAAGAACTTCATAGTAATGCTGGAACTTTAAGTCGTTTGTAAATAAATAAAAATAGAGACTTTTACTACTATTTTCTCGTCGCAAACCAAAGCTGTACTATGTGAAAAAATGTGAATCCAAGTAAAATATGAGTTAATACATGCCAAATTTTATTTCCATGAATTCCCATGAATTTCCATGAATTTCCATGAATTTCCATGAATTTCCATGAATTTCCATGAATTTCCATGAATTTCCGTGTTCCAATGAGAGTGAGCTGAAAGTATATGGTATTGCAGGCTAACTTGAAATTCACTCATGGTGTTTCAAGACGATTCATCTTTGCCAGCCAATAAGCGACGTTTTTATTTAATTCTTCCTATCGCTAGGTCTCAACATATTTAATCTCGCATCTGATCCCTTCAACATGTTTATAATAAGATAATACATCTACTAGATTGTATTTAGGCTAAAGTGTAAATACATTACAATAATCAGTTTCAACTCATTAAAACTATATTTTTAAATCTATAAATCTCTGATATATCTGAACTAATGATCGAAAGTCACATCTGATTAGCAACGCATATTCAGAATGGGTTGTCGCATCTATTAAATGCTTTTGTTTAACATGGCATATTCAATATATTATATTTGTGAATAGTTACGAATTAAAGTATTCTGCTTAGCACGCCTCTCAGCCTACATTTTAATAGCTGAATTTTATTTTCTCATTTTTTCCCTCAACTTTTTCCAAAATATTTTCTCAATCAACCAACAAAACTATTCTCATTTTAGAATTTAAAATTCTTATTTTAATTGAAAGAATTTTTCATTTATTTAGAAAAGTTTGTAGCCCGTGACGACTTTATGTTTTAAAGTTAACGCTTAGGATAGCACATCATTATGAAAGCAAAGTGTCATTTTGCACCGAGTGAGCTTAAAAAAAAAAAGAAAGGATGTAACAGTAATGATATCATGACTATTAATATCGCGGAACCAGTGGCGCACACAGCAATATAAAAAGGTCCTTTTGCAAGTCTTTTTTGTCTTTTTTACTTTTTCTACTTTATCAAAATCTTTTAAAAATGGCTTTCACTGCTTCCGATATCATTAAAATTGTTGCTGGTAAGTGTGTTTATAGATGGTGCCTCTTGGCAAAAAGATATTGAATGCTTTGTGTGTATAGCTGTCGTCTTGCCTCCTCTCGGTGTCTTCCTTGAAAGAGGTAAATAAAGTATATTAAAGTACGCGCTTCTAGTGCTTAAACAGGTTTTTGTTAGGTTGTAACTGTGACCTTGCTATCAACATTGCCTTGACCTGTCTTGGTTTCATTCCTGGAATTGGTAAGTACCTCTCTTTTGATTTGAGTAAGTTAGGGTATACTGATACTTCCCTTCATCATAGTCCACGCTCTCTATATTATTCTCAAGTATTAAACAAGCATGCTTGGCCCTTTTTTTTAAACATAAATGTAGCATACTTTAATACATAATTATTTCTTTTCTATTTAACATGTATACCAATAAAACAATCTTGTTGTGACAAAAGTAAACCATTTATATTCGCCAACCTACGTCAAAAAGGAACGCTCTGTATCTTGAAACACAGGGATTTCTATGATCATACTACAGTGGAGAACTCGTTTAAAATGGCAAGTTTCCGTTTATACGGAACCTTGTTATACACAAAAAAGTTGTGAAACCATCCCTACCTTGCTATCTGCATATTGTTTCTGAAACGTAGCATCCTTCAGAGAATTGTATCTGGTGCTTGGGCACCTTATCAAAACAAGGATAAGCCTAGAAAAGGGACCATGTATGCATCCCAATAGATAAATGCTGCTTATTAATAAAACTGGATCTGTAAAATAAAAATAAAAATAAAAAAGCTTTAGTATGAAAATAATAGAGAAGGTGGACTTTTATTATGATTATGATTATGATTATATATTATACAGGTAAAATAGAAGTATATTATACAAAAACCTATTATTTATGAGCTATAGCTTTCTAAGAGCTGCTCAAATTCTCTTTCAGACTCTTGATCAGCAATTATGATTGCATCTCCCAATATATCGTTCACCAGTCTTGCTAATCCAATACTACTAGGTTTTATTGATTTCAGACGTTCGTCTTCTCTGATTCGAAGCGAATCGATGTCAACTGAAGTTCTAGGCGTATATTGTGGTGTCAGTATCGGCGAAGAAAAGGCAAAACTAACTGGTTGCTGTTGAAATCCACTTTGGCTTGATAAACAAGAGTGTATAGATTCGGGCGGCGCAATGATTTCAGTCTTTTCATCGTTGAAAGGTGTAGTGATTTCGACTTTTTCGTCGTTAAAATGTTCGTTATCGTAAGATACAGTAAACCATGCTTGCACTTGAAGGCTTTGCCGTTTGAGTTGCTTTGCTTTTTTGGATATTGTGTTCCATCTTTGTTTTTTAGATGCTGGGCTATGTGAGTTGGTACAGGCTACAGATGTTTCTAATACAGGCTCTTTGCAGTTTTGTGGTTGTAATAAGATACGCGATATACGATTCAATATCTTGTGGCCCATAGTGAAAAAGAAAGAAGAAAGAAATGCAAAATATGATCCTTGCAGATATATACAAATATATAGCATGTTATGAACTGCAACAAGGCGTAATGGTAGTAGATTTAGTTTCATTTCCCTGACCAGATACATGGCATTGCACATATCTTTGTTTATTAGAACAATAGGTGCATGTATTCTTATTCCATTCTCTTGAGATATATACGCCCTTTCCGTAGTAAAAAAACGAGTATTCATCTCTAATACAATATTGCCACTTTAAGCGAACTGCAAGGAGTCCATAGCATCTAACTAGACGGACAGTTGTATGATGCTTCAACTCCTAGGATAATCATAATTAATCTTACTTTTTTCATATAAATCCAGTCCCTCATTGCCACCCTAAATCAGACACCAATCCGACGATTAGTGTAGGGCACGATCAACCAACGAGAGAGTATGTACTTGACAGCCCTGCTTGAAATTTTTACGCAGCTAAAAAAAAATAGTGACTTCCTTCTCAATCCAAATAGCTTACCATTTTGCTACGTAGCTGCATCCCTCTTTCATTATCTAAACCATGCTTTACCGTATCATTCAAAAAGCCACTCTTCCAGCAACCCGTCAACTTTTTTTGAGCGCTCATCGCGTTCATTTTAAACGTGCGGTGCTACCTGCATTTGCGCTTCCCAAAAACTTGCACACGAGTGCACCTAAACTCTTTGCTTCCTCGCACGATTGGCAACAACCTCCCCAACACCCGCTCATTGACAAGATTCAACAGCATCCACACATTATGCAGCAATTAGTTGACTTTACAGCATTATTGCAATCCAAAGGTGTGGATGTCTCGGGAAAACAACCCAGTTTTATGCAAATCATGAAGGTCATGAATGATCCCGAGATCAAAGAAAAGGTACAAAAGTTGGCTCAAGATATGCAAACTGCTGGTATCCAATTGGATATGAGTACCATTCAGGAATTGCAGTCTAACTTTAGTAACTTATCTCCAGCACCCGAGAATATCATCAATGAAAAATCAGAGGATCAAAAACAGCAGGAAGAAGAACACGGTAGAAAGAGAGGTGTCATGAATAGAGTGAAAGGCTTGTTTAAGAAATAAATCTAGATCTTTATTGTTGTTCTTTCTTTATCTCGAGTTCTGATAAAGGTGGTGGAGGTTCTGAAAATAAGGAATAGGTACTATTGTTAGTAGTAGTAGTAGCTGGTTGAGCTGTACTGGTAGTAGCGGCTTCTGCTGCAGCAGGTGCACGTAAATTTGTAGGTAATTGACCGCCATAGGACTGGAATAAAGCAGACACTAAATCTGCTGGACTCTGATAATTTTGCTGTCCCTGCTGCGATTGTTGAGGCTGACCATAAACTGGTTGATTGTTAGTATAAGATAGTTGCTGACCGTAAGTTGGCTGGCTATTATTATAAGAGGGTTGCTGTTGGCCATATGCTGGCCGAGATTGCTGTTGATATTGATTAGCGTAGGATGGTTGTGGACGCCTATTAGTATTGCTGTTACTATAATCATCTAATAGATCGGCATAGCTTTGCTGTTGACGAGGTGGAATACTAGATGGTTGAGACGCTTCATAATCAGCTAAAGCAGAATCGAAATCACGAGCCAGTTGTCTCGCGGGTCTCTTTTGCTGCCGTTTATTGAATTTGTTGGGCTGTTGAGAGTCTTGGCCGGTAGTGCTATTGTTATTCCCCTTCTTTTTCCTATTGCACGTTAAATGGTTAACAATGATACTAGTCTTTCTAGACAAATACTTACATTTTGGCCGATTTTTTGTATTCCCTTTCTTTCTCGTCATCGGAGAACTCCAGTTCCTATCAATCAAACCCAAGATTAATTTTTGCAGCTTGATCTAATAGTTCATCAACTTACATCCTCACTAGCTTCTTCATCAAATGCATTTGATGCATCGGTATACTTGAGCTGCTTTAGTTTTTCCGTTTCTACGATCTTTGTCTTTTCATAGTCGGGCACATAGAACACAGCATCACCAACTTTACACTTGATATCCTTACTGTCATTGAAACGCACAGAATAATAGGGGCGTGCTACTGGTCCAAACGTCTCAAACACTTCACCCATCACCTGTCTATCCTCATAGACCAATAAAGACCCTTGGTCCAATGTACTGAACTCGCTATTTGGTCTACAATGAATCACTACTACGCTCTCAATAACTTGAAAAACGGTGCCAGCCAAAATAAGTGTCGTTTCAGGTTTTACTTGATAATCTGGCTTCTCCACAACAACATCCACGATTTCATTGGCAGTTTTAACTATACCATCAGGAAACAATTCATCTTCTTCATCATCCTTTTTCTTGTTTTTGGTATCCACTTTTTCATCTTCCGAGCTTTCGTCTTCATCTTCTTCACTACTACTGCTACTATCATCATCTGAAGAAAGTTCCAAGTCGCTACTTTCATAACCTTGATCTGCTTGTTTTCCTGCAATAGCAGCATCAATATTATCCTCCAAATCCATCTGAGTAAAAAGGATATTAATATGACAGCAAGTAAATAAAAAGGTGTATCTTACTTCTTCGATTTTTATTTCAGATTCATTGGTAGTTTCAGTCTTAGTTTCGACTGACTTTGTTAGAGGCTGTGCTGCCATATCTTGTTGTGCAAATTCACTTGCTATTTCAAGATCATTGGGGATTTGGGTGGTCATGGTTACGAGTATGAAATGAAAAAAATATTCCTTTCGAAATGCTTAAAGCAGTTCCCAATCTGCTTGAAAAACAGTCCTCATAACAAGTCACTTTGGCAGTCTTATTGGCGATGATGAATTCTGAAATGCCTGATTGGTAGCGGAGATTGAATAAAGCGGTTTCTCTTTTTAGTAATTGACTTCTCTCCATTGTTTAAATAAAGAACCCAGCAGAGATAGATCAATTTGGGTTAACAAAGCTGTATATAAATTTGCTGCACGTTGAATGCTATAAACAGTAGATTCCTTTGTGTATTAATTCCGAAAGGTATACTCAAATTACATGTATTTTATGTTGTAATGATATATGGAGATTTTATTATAGATATAGCTGTACAAAAAATCTTTGTTTAAATTATTCTGCCCTAAAAATGCTTTTTTATTATAAATGATAGCTTCGAAAACCCGTTAGCATCATGTAAAAAGGTCAAGGCTAGTCATTAGAGCTAGTCCATTGATTGTACTGTAAAAATAAAACAGTCACTATGATTGGTAAGCGGCAATTAAACCAATTCAGTATGAGTTTTTGAATTCAAAGTGATTTGTGTGCAACTAGATATAGTGTTTTAATTAAGTTTTTTTTGCATTTTTTATCGTGTAAACATAGTATTCATCTCTAATATAAAAAATAATGAGTTAGTTTTGAAAAATATAATTTTCTGGCTTCTTTTTTTTTCGCTAACCACTCAATTTAATTCTATCGAAAAAAAAAGACACTAAAATTATCCTAGTATGCCATAGGGGTAATAAATATCACTTGGTATTATAAACAATAGATTACCAGAATTTGGAAAAATAGGTCTCCATAGAGGGCTCTCCATTGAGAAAAAGTAAAGTGTAGATTCTGTTGTGACAGCTTTTTTTTCGAAATCGCGTCCTTTTATCACATATTTTTGGGAGATAGGACAAAAAGCCATTTTATATCTATATTACAATCCCACTCTACTTATACTACCCTTTTATACGTTATCATAACAACAACAGCCCCCCCCCCCTTCATAACGCACTTATATTAACCGATTTGTAACATGGGAATCGAAGGCTTATTACCTTTGCTTAAACCAATCCAACGTCAAGTTCATATTAAAGATTACAGTGGTAAAGCTGTTGCAATTGATGGTCATTGTATTCTTCATCGTGGCGCGTATGGAGCAGCTACTGCTCTCGCTGAAGGGGTTGATACAGACACGTATGTATACAATCTGTCCATTGTGTCACTCCATTTAAAATCGCATTTATAGTTATGTCACTCACTTCATGCATTACGTTGGTTTGCTCAAATTCAATGGTGTAACGCCTATTGTTGTGTTTGATGGTTTGCCACTACCAATTAAAAAGATAACGAATGATCAACGTGCCAAGTAAGTCTTTTAAGGTAACAAGCCAAGCGTATCCTACAGCTTCTAAACATACAATTAGGCAACGTAAGGAGCAACTCCAGTTGGGCCGCAAGTTGCAAATGCAAGGTGATCGCGTTGGTGCCGAAAAATGCTTCCAGCAAGCCATTACTATTACTTCTGATATGATTCGTAAAGTCATCTTGGTGAGTTGCTTTGATTATTTGATATCTAAATCACCAGGCGCTAATTTCTTTGTTTCGTTTAGAAACTAATGAAAGAGAAAGTACAGTGTATTGTCGCTCCTTATGAGGCCGATGCACAACTCGCATATCTTATGAAAACTAGCAAAGTTGAAGCAGTCATAACTGAAGATTCCGATCTTATCGCCTTTGGTTGTACCAAACTGATTTACAAGATGGATCGCTTTGGCAGAGGTATTGAAATCAATCAAAAAGATATCTTTACCAATTTCAGTATTGGTTTGCAACTATTCAGTCCTGATATTTTGCGACACGCTTGTATTGCATCTGGATGTGATTACCTGCCTTCTTTGAGAGGCATTGGATTGAAAACTTCTATCGTTGCCTTCAAACGCTATAGTGATACCGAAAATGTAAGTAGTAAACAATCTACTTTGCTCATCTCTTTGCGCTAACAAACCATAATTAGGCCTTGCAATGTTTGAAACGAAATATCAACAAGCGATGGATTCCTACTGATTACGATATTAAATTTCAACAAGCCAACATTGCATTTCTTCATCAATGGGTTTATGACATGGACGAAACAGATTATGTACGATTGAATCCTCTACCTAAAGACATGACCGAGTCTGATATCAATTTCCTTGGCAAAAAACCTGTGGTCAAAGATCTAACTTTGCTACGTGTCAACAAGATCATTCCCAAGAAGAAGGACGAGACAAAGTCAGTAAGCGAGTCTACTTCTGCCACTGTTTCCATAGATAAAGCAACCACACTCATTGCACCTGCGTCTTGTATCGTGTCAAGCATTACCCAGCAAGTCATTGCATATATCGACAGTGTTAAAGAAAACATTGAACCTCACGATTATCATGCAAGATACCATACAACAGTCAAAAGCCCATTCACTTCCAATGATACCAACAAGGACACCAGTAGGGACACCAGTAAGGACGTCAGCAAGGACACCAGAAAGAAGCAAGAGCTTACTGTCAATACCCCTGATATGAATGCCATTCAAAGAAAAAGGCGCTACGAATTTCTATTTGACACGCAATCACCACCACCGCCAGCCGACAGAAATAATGGTCGCCGCAAGCGATGCATTGTGTCTTTATACTAAACCATAAAAGATACCGTACTGTATATAATAATCACTAAGTTATTAATTGTAGATAATAAAAAACCAAAAAAAAAGGACGTTATATATATATATATATTCAGGTTTAATACAGGTGCAGCATGAGCTAAGTAACAGGTCACTATCAACGACAGTCATGGAATTGAAAATAGTACACTAAAGCGTAGTTATCACTCATTAATCATTTGAACACAATTTAGCCCATCTTCAATATCTAAATTGTTCTCTATTAGCTTTTATGCACCCAAAAAAAACATGTATATTAAACCATATGGAATAATGTCATATTATGAACCATGCCTAGCACGCAAGAAAAAATGATTCAAATGTATATCGCTACGATATGTCTCGATCTCTATTGGCTGTTGGCGAATGTATGTATGCGTATCATGAAATTGGATAGGTACATAAGCTTACTAATTATTAATGTATTATAGATTCCTGTTAACGTGGGTATAGGGTTTGTTATCGCCCAACATAATCCTAGTATTGATAAGAAGATTTGTAATGCAATTCTTAGTCTCTATTCATATTTTGAAAACGGCGCATATCAAACAGGTAGCATGTGTTATCGATCGCGAAAACCCAGGTAAATTAAGCGGTTTTATATTCGCACCAAAATGTATGTCCGTTGCTTTAGTATATCAGTTTCATGTAATAATGATACATTCTAGCTGGCACCTATGAAGGTGCTTTAGGTAATTCCTCAGATCAGGTCTTGGTCAAAAAATGTAATGCGGTGGCGACACCAGCAAACGGAATTCATAGCTACAGAGCTGTAAGTGTCAATTGCAACTTATTCAATGATTGTGGTGCAGAAGACAGTTGTACGCCCAGATCAAGTTCATTTGTTACCGCCACTACTATTACATAAGGCTCGACCACTGTGGCTGATATCATTGCTATATATATGCCTACTTTATCGCAACTATTACTACAGCGAGTGGCACCATCACTGGGACACAAGCCATCGTTGAGGATTATACAGCTCCCACAAGGATTATCATCATCCCACTAAATCATAAGCATCATCACTGCAAAGCCTCAAAAACGTATGATTGCGGCCATGAACAACATGATAGTATATTTATTCATTTATGCGAATATGACAATCATCGTCACAAGCTGGCAGAAAAAGCGGAGCGTGGTAATAGCTACCATAAGAAATACAAAGACAAAGACGATGGTTATGAAAAAGACTATAAAAATAGAGACAGAAAGATGACAAGAACTATCATAACAACGACCAAATAAAATAAATAGAGCCGTTGGTTAGATGGATGAATATAGAAAACATCGATAAGTCCGCCAAGAAAGCTCGATTGCCTATTATTTGTGGCATTTATCTATCTTTTTTTCTTCTTCCCTTCTTTGTTTTATAACAATGACACATTTCTAAAATGTATGGATGGATCTCTATTTAGCGACGCTTTATTCCTTCCTTAAGTTAATAACAATGGGAAGTTTAAACAGCAAAAACTATGGAGCTATTCATAATAAGGGAAGTGGTAAGCCCGATACAAGCACTACTGATTTCTGATATGCAAAAGTTCGACGTGGTCAAGCAATATAGGGAGTATGTCTCACTCAAAGGTATAGCTAGGTCATTTAAGCTTCTTTGAAAAAAATAGAACTATGTACTAGTCATTAGATGTGATATTAAGCTGAAGCAGTTGAGAAATATAGAGGAAAAATAGCCCACATTAATATGTGTTGATTTAACTATAGCTACCACAGGAAAAAAGTAAGAGGGTCTATTAAAACTTCATAGAAATAATCAATTAAAACATAGCTGAACCAGAAATGAATAGCGCTTGATTAATGATGTTTGATAGTTACTAAATCTTAAGTATATTTTCCAAGAAGAGCATTTTATTTATCTATATAACTATCACCACTATAAAAGTACACCATTTCTATTGGCCTATCGGTAATGGAAACCATTTGTGTGCGGCTGCTACTGCTCATGCAAATCTCATAATCAGGAACCAAATGTTTGGTATGAACTTGGATCCCCTTTTAATACCAAACATTTACCGATGGTTGCGATGTGGATTTAAAAAAAAAAATTAAGAATGAGATGGTGTAAGCATTGTTGCATACGCCCTTAAGCTTATTAAATTAACCCATTTAATATACCCTTAAACTAATCTAACTATTGTTGATTAAATTGAGTTTTTTGAAGTTTTTAAAAATCTACCTATAATTTAAACATTTTGTATACTAAAAAAAACCGGACAGAATACATAAATGTTGTCATAGATACATGACATTTACTCTATTAATTGATTGTCCCATAACAATGTTATCCTCGTGCTTCACAATATATACAGATTTCGAAAACTTGGGCTTGGAGCCAGTTTCTTCAAAATCGATCATTTTCAACATTTCATGCTATATTTGATATCTAGTGACTACATATTCAAGATACACTGCTGTTTTCAGTGAAGCTGTTATTCGGTTAAAACATTACGAACGTTTTGTGTTTTAACAATTGATCGCAAATTTTGTATGTTTCCTGCAAGCTAAATATAATGCTCCATAGATTTTTCAATCACTCCCAATCAGGCAAGCAGTCCATTATCTGCTCAGAATAAAGTATTTTTCCTGCTATGTAGCATCTTTGTTCAAGTATATTCCACTCCATGTATTTTGTATATCAATAATTCCTTGAGAAATTAAAATCCATTTCATATAGACTAGAATTAATGGGGAGCAGATCTCTCAATCAATCTCGGTCCAATGTAACATCTAATGAGTAAATCATGCTCAGAATGTACTGCTGTATCTATTAGAATTTTTTTTATTAGAATGTAGATTATGCTGAATAGATTTTTTTTTCAATTGAAACTTGTCGTATCCATAAATTAGGACCATGTTTTTATGCATTTTTTCGGAGTGAAAGGCCTTCTATGGAGTTTCATTTTTGCTGAGCACATATGCTTTGCCAAGCTATAACTCGAGATTTTCCAGAATTATGACCGAAAATAATCTATAATCGATATTCTAATAGCATTATTCTGACAATACTGCGCGAGATAATGCTGTCATTCTATCACGTTACTCGTCTTATTGTTTGCTCAGCTTGGGTTGATTGGTTGCCGCAATGGCTTAAAATACGTAATTTCTCTTTATCCGGGCTTTTTCCCGCTTAAAATGGAGTAGGACAACGACGGAGTTTTTGAGTGTATTATTTAAAGCTTGGGGGTTTCTTGTTTTCCATGTGTTTCGGTTTCTTTTTTTCTCTCTCTTACTTTTACAAAACAAAAAGATAACTATGAGTTGGAAGGTGAGATAAAGAACACAGTCGTGTCAAGATGAATTATTATTAAAAGGAAAGCAATTGTATTAGGGTCTACAAAAGGCAGTCAACCGATTGCCATACCAATTGCTATCAAAAAAGAGTGAAGGTAACTTTGCAGTATCAGCAACAGGTATTATTTAGATATTGAACTTGTAGATAGGGACAAAAGATCCAGAATATTTAGGGTTAGAAAAACAATTCAACGAGCTGTCAAAAACAGTTGAAGTGCTCGGTAAAGATGCAGGTCTTTTTCGGGATAGTATAGCAGGTAAAAAAAAAAAAAAAAATAATAATAAAAATAAAAATAAAAAAAAAAGAACCCTTGTTTGCAATTATACGTTCAGATAGAGCCTAACAACTTCCATAGCCATGTTGTCCAATCAAGCTGCTATGGCACATTATCTATCTATGATTTATGATGCTAGCTTAGGTACTGAAGCGCCCGAGGGTACAGTTCAAAAGCGATTTCAACAAACTGCAGCAGCCAATCTTCAAGCTGTCAATGATGCAGAAGCAGCCATGGCCTATTGTCGAGACGAAGTGTTACCCGAGCTTGACGTCGTGGATCGTGACATTGTACGACCATTGTTGGAACTGTCTGAAATTATCAAAGTTATTCAGAAAACCATGATCAAGCGGGACCATAAACTGATAGATTATGATCGACATCGTATTGCTTTACAAAAGCTGAATAGTAAGGCAGAAAGAAGTTTTAGTGAGGAAAAACAGATTTTCAAGGTAAAAAAAAAAGGCACATTTAGTGGCTGCTTGAATTCACACTCGCCACACACTTAGGTTCAAGCACAATTAGATACAGCTACACAGGATTACAATTATCTAAATAATATGCTTAAATCTGAATTGCCTCGTTTCTTTGCGCTCAAATCCAGTTTTATTCAACCCGTGTTTGAACATCTATTCAATATGCAAGCTCGCATTTATGGTATGATCTATGCACGATGCTATGAGTTATTACAGCAAAACTTGGAGGTGTTTTCAACCAATACTATGGGTATCGAACAAGGATTTACAGCGCGTCGACAGCAACACGATGTTCGTAGTGAGATGGAAAACATGGATTTACTTAAATCTGGAGGCAAAGCTTGGTTAGCTGCATCGGGTGGTGCCAATAACAGTAAACTATCGTTGCAGGAACGGGCAGCTATAAAGGCAGCAGAGGCAAACGCATCGTCTACAGTTGATCCCTACTACAATAACCATGCAGGAGCTATCGCAGCACCTCCTCCACCTCCTGCGTATGGTGTGACGGCCAATTCAACGCCTTATGGTGCTAAACAGTATGTCGTGGCTTTGTATGATTATACTGCACAGGCAGCAGGTGATCTTAGTTTTAAAAGAGATGATCGGATTGAAATTGTAGAAAAGACGGCAGATACCAATGATTGGTGGACAGGACGATTAAATGGTGTGACAGGTGTATTTCCAGGTATGTAATTAAACTTGGAGTAGTTTCATGTTGATTGATGCATTTCTCTAGGCAATTATGTACAAGAATTATAGAGTTAAAAAAAGGTCTTTTTTAATCATGGAAACAGAATGGCAAAAGGGATATATAAAACGGGAGTTAGATATTTAATAAATATAAAAGAGGGCATAAATGAGAGATATAAAAAAAAAGAAGTTATATATAATAGACTAGAGTCGTCGTTGTTGTTGTTGTGTGTGAGTGGGTATAGAGAAGTATAAAGAAGTAAAATCTGTCATAAGGTTTGGCTTAGTGTTTCATGATTTTTTTTGTGGGTTTTTGCTTATTCCAGAGGGGAGATTTTTGTATATCATATATAACTTTTTTTTTCTTGGTTAACAAGGTGGTAAGACATGGTTAACGAATCTTGCTAGTTCGACTGAAGTGGAACACTTGAGAAGTCTGCTTTGAACGTGAGCGTCAATTTCCTATAGAAACACAAAACAATTAAAATTCGTCCTCAGCATACTATTTAAAATTAAACTTTACGGAAAGAACATCCTTTGCAGTAGGTCTTGTTTGTGGTACTTCATCTAATAGCCAAGCAACCAGTCCCCGCATGTACATGGTGGGATAGCTGTAGGTAAACGTAGGGCTTGGTTCACTCAAGATTGTAGAGAACAGTTCCATTTCATCCTTGATAAGATAGTGGGGTGGAACACGGTCCATCATTTCAATCACGGTAATACCAAGGGACCACATGTCAATCTTTTCAGTGTAAGGCTGTTCCCGAATTACTTCGGGTGCCATCCATTTACTTGTACCCAGACGGTCACGATTACGCTTGGTTGTACGAGTGGCAAGTCCAAAGTCAGCTATTTTTTTTTTTGTGAAAGGGTTAGTAATAATATATTAAATGTGTCTATGAAATTACCTAGTTTGACTTCGCCGTTCCAACCCAATAGCAAGTTTTCACACTTGATATCGCGATGGATATAACCCTTATTGTGAAGGTAATTCAAAGCCTTCAAGGTTTCGCAAGCAATATGAATAGTATGCTCTTCTGGAATGCCTCGTTGGCAAAGAACGGCAAATACAGAACAACGTTGAAGGTCCATGGCCATCCAAACATCATCACGCCATAAAGTCACTTCACGAAGTCGAATCAGATTGGCGTGACCCGAAGACATGATACGGAGTTCTCTAACAATAGCTGCTTTATACTCGCGATCGGGGTCTAATCGACATCTTTTAATAGCTAAATGCAAATTTTTCTTGTACTTGTGAGTAGCGCGTACTACCGAGCCATTGACACTAAAAGACGCGTTAATATCGGTAAAAAAAAATAGCTACATTTTTAGTACTCACCCAGTACCGACTTCCTTGAATCCTGCGTACTTGTTACGTGGATCAAGTGTAGAAACTTGAATCTTCTTTTGATGTGATAAAGCTTTACGAACTCGTCTTTCAAATTCGTTTTCCGATCGGACTAAAGGAGGCAGCTGGGGAATTTCCGTGCTTGGTCCCACAGGATACCAGCGTTTCTTTTCATCTAGCTTGTTACTAGAAGGATATTCACGTAAACTAAACGCATTTTTGTTATTATATGGTTCTGGTTTCAAGAAACAATCAGGACCAAATACATTTGGGATCTCATAGAATCCAGGAGGACGCCAGATTTCCTATTGAAACAAAGTTAGTATACTATTTAGAGTGCATACAATCTAATATATACTTTGACAAGATTGGCGGCAGCGGTATTATTAGAAGTTGAGCTATAAAAGGAAGGCTGGCGAATACAACCAGTAGATCTTCTCTTTAATGTCATATCGACAGTAGTCATCAAGTTGGTCTTTTCAGTAGTTAAAGATCTCGATTTACGAAGTTGCTGTTGTTGCTTAGGAAGCGAGTTTCGTTTATCAAACATGGTACGCTTTTATTTTGATTAATTTATGTATGTGTGAAAAAAAAATTTTTTTTTCATTTTTTTTCCTTACATTTTTCTCTTGATCCTTTGCAGCGGCAAGGATGTGTTTGCCAAACTTGTGGTTGGTGGTATTGTTGGATAAGTGAAGCATAGTTAAATAATTAATAGTCTAAAGATGAATGTTGGGTAAAATGATTGATCATGCAATGCTCTTGAAAGTATAGAAAAAGTAAAAAGGAAAGAAAGAGAAAGAAACAAAGAAAACGTATTTTTGCACCCTATATATAATGGTTTGTGCATGTAGTGTAAAAAAAGACAGGCACCACATGAACCGTGCGGGGATTCAATAGAAGAAGCATATGAATTACATACACCACGTGTAGACATCAAAACGTGGTTTCATAAAGACTTCCATTGTATGAATACACGTGTAGAAATCCACATGGTAACTCAGTAATATCGGCACATTGCCATTTCTGATGATGCACGAACCAGTGAACTATAGCAACACGGACCAAGCTAAACGGTTAAAAAGAACGTGCATTTATTAAATGTTATTTAAATCTCTCTTGACGCTTCTAGGCGAACGATTATGCTTAGTTGCATGGCCAAAGCTCGTAGGCGATACATGTTCTTCTTCTTCTTTAGGTTGCTTTTTCTCTTTGCTTGGGTTTTCCTTTGATGATTGCTCTACATCTTCAGACCATGGGATATCAACAGTACCATGACCAGTAGAGATTGGCTTAGATTCTATACTTCAATTAGATACATATATATAATGTCTTTTTGTCGATCAATAGATACCTGTATTGTTCATTTTACATAAAAAAATTAAGAAAAAGAAAAAGAGAAAACAGTGGGAATTGGGGTTTCAGTTTATTTATGCCTAGATTAATCTCACTTTTTTTTCCTTCAAATGTTCTCGAACGTCACTATAGCGTAATATAAAAGTATCACCTACTTCAAACAACACGCTATCTTCTTTACCAACATCAATATGACCAAGTGTACTTAATACACGGCAAAACACGGCCGCATCCAAGTTGGGCTGCACTACCATGTTCATATCTACCGAAATTTCATCCTGTTTGTGCTGTGATCGAGGCAATAGATATAGAAAGGAATCATGATTATGGCCTTGGATCAAGTCTTCGTACCGTCTGGCGTATTCGATCTCTTGAGAAGACAGTAATTCCTTTAAATTGGGTTGACGCAGGATATGCAACGTGTACTTTTCGATCTAAAATGTCAAACTAAAAATTAGCGTTTCCATAGCAACCACTTCAGTAACCGCACCAATCACCAAGTGTTTTCATAACTCAAAAAAAGAAATAACCTCTTCATACCTTGAATAAGCGAACTCTTAAGTAACTCTTTAATACAAACTTGACTCGCTCTATTTCAGTTTGATATATCATGCTTTCGAATTTATTTTGTACATTGGTCTCCATATCTTCCATAATGCGCTCAGCCTAATATACATGAATATCATTGAATAAGTGATATGTCACCTATTTTTTTTTTTTTTTTACCTGTGACTCGATGGCTAGAATCAAGGGC
Organism: Actinomucor elegans; assembly: GCA_026027325.1. NCBI lineage: Eukaryota > Fungi > Mucoromycota > Mucoromycetes > Mucorales > Mucoraceae > Actinomucor > Actinomucor elegans. The sequence goes on from JAMSLZ010000024.1 coordinate 77,994, forward strand.
TCCACCAGAGAATGCTCATACGGTAATAATTCAGGTGCATTACGTTCATCCATCCAGACTTTGGTCAATTCAGCTATCGTTTCACCAGCAGATTTGTTCAAAATACCGGCATCTTCAAAAAGCGGCAGTTGTGAATTTAGAAAGCTTGGCTCTTCATTGCCGTCATATTGGCCGTAAGACGGTAAAGAAGAGAATGTAACGTCATTTTGAGAAATGTCTTGTGAGGAATTCATATCGAGCAGTTGCTAAAAAGAAGAAGCCAGAAAAAAAAAAAACATTTTTTTTTTTTTTTTTTTTTTTGGTTCAAGTCGCGTAGAAAAAAAAAAGACGTGTTTTGAAGAACTGATTGATTTTTTTGCAGCTAGAACTGAAATTTTAAAGCCAAGAAATAGGTATCAACATGTATACAACGGTATATCCATATTACAGTGTTTTCTACTTAGTATAATCTGTAAAGAACTCTATTGTTTTTTTAAATGTTATACGTTTTGTAAGGTTATGAATGGAAATTGGACACTCTAGAAAGTGGAAAACGCTATTACGCCGAATCTTTATACTATACGTCGGTAATGCAGGATGATTTCTATAGTATCATTATTCGATAGAAAGTCATTATTCTATTGATTGCCCGGGAATCAAAGCTACATCTCGGTTGGTTGCTTAGTTATAGATGAAATGACAAAACTTCATGGATTCTGTCGAGTAACACTCACGAATAATTCATGTAAATTAAGCCATCCAATGAAAATGATTAATTTAACCGAATTATTAACTTTTGGATTTGGGTACCAAAATTTACATATCAAGTAGAAATACCAATGTTCAAGATGAACAGTATAGGTTAATCGTTGGTATTTAATTAATGATGTATGTTATTAAATCCTCTTTTGAATAATACCAATTGGGCGGCGAACCTGTAGGGAAATAAACAATCAGAAAAGAGAAAAGTTTTATCTTTTGATCAGTTGTGGAACTTTCTAATCTTTTTATCCTTACATACAATTTGTCCATTTGAATGATCATATTTATTTTTATTCATGTCCCGGCTTTACAGACCGCAGTTCTATTCACTGCAAACATAGGTCATTTTTTAAATTGTAGACATGCTGATTGAAGGATATATAGTAATAGACCTGTTTTATTGTTTTCTCGTCATCCTATCGAAAAAGCTTCATCAGCCGATTAAATCAACAATTTAACAATGTCGATCAAAGACCCTCGATTAATATACACAAAAGGCATACCTTTTAGCTTAATGACATTGACTTATGCGTAAAACGGTGGGTAAAAATAAGGCCCTGGTATTATTAGGTACCACAAAGCCTCTTCTTGATCCATAATGAATCCTAAATGTATGCAGCTTTTCCGAGATGGATATATAACAAACGTATGCTCTTTCTAAAAAACTACACCATAACTGTTCTTCAGAGTACGCGGGTTCTGAAGGGCGCTGAAGACACTGTTTTTTAGACTAAAATGCTCAACTCACTTTGGAATAGCAAGAGTTGACTATTGAACTTGAATCTATATTAGATACTTTGATCCTGTTTTTGAATGCTACAAGTCTCAATATGATGCCCTGTTTTCTATTGGTTATCAATATTTCATTAACTTTTTGCCCGAGGGCCGGTGTTGAAAGTCAAATATAATAATTTCTCAATGAGCTTTAGAATAATAGTAATGCTCCGACACATAGCATGATACTTATTCACAAAGCTTGTATAACATTACATATCACATTGAATGATACAAAGAAAATCTTGTATTTCCTTACATTTATAGAGTTTATTCTAATGAAAAGTTGATTTTTTCTTATTTTGTAAATATGTTTGTAGCTCGTGTTTTGCAAGTGTAATGTACAAAAACACACACAAGAACATACTTTCAAATATGCTCTAGCTAAGTTACTTATTAATTATGCCGTCTCCATGCTTCATGAAGGAAGTGGTATTTAGAAATCTGGGGCAAAGGGCATACCTTCAGGATTTTTCTAACATTGGGTCGTTTTAGACATCTTTTAAGTATTCTAGTTTTAATGTTGCATGTTTAAGGTACGCCACCGCTTTTATTAGAATTTTTACACAACCATTATTCAATATTTGTATTGCAGTTTAACGATTAGCTATAAGCATGAATCGATATGATTTGATTACAACGATTTATAGATTTCCTGAGCAATCCTGGTCAGATTTCGCATATGTTGACTGGTACATATTCATAACGAGCTATTAGATCTATTACAACCATTAGTTACTACATGGCAGTTAGTTCACTATACTAATCGATGATTTGCCAGTAATTAATAACATACATTTCACGCAATCTAGATCTATACATCCATAGATCTCTCAGTTGATCTCCATTACTGGTTGCTTCTGACAGGTGATTTGCACTCAGAATAAATAATCACCCCCTTTTTTAATTGGAAGATAGCGAATATATTATGCTCGTCAACTAATAGAAGTTAGTACTTACAAGACAAGCAATACTTATTTGCATTTAACAGCCTTAACATAAATTATGGAAAACCATATTTCCTTTTAAATGGTATAGGGTGTAAAAACCGTTATACAGACATTGTCAACTAACGTTTGCCTTTTGCGCTGCATAATCACGAAAGTTATAGTCAATTGTCGCAAGCTATGTCTGCGTTATAATTGTAACGAAATTCGAAGCCATACATGTATTGCATTATTGAATTATAATCGTTGCAATATTTGATAGACTCCTGTCAAAGATACTTAGACCCTCACAGTTTACTCTTTAGATACTCAAACAATTTTAAGTATAATATTTTATTCAATTTGGTATACATTATTACATGAATGACTATGATTGAGGTGTATCTTCAAAGGGGTTCTCAATTACTGGTTCTTCTTCTATTGCATGACGACGCGAAGGTGCTGTACGGCTTCTCTTAATAGATCGGCTGCGACGAATAGATCCAGTTCGTTGTAACGGTACACTCAACTGTCGACGCAATTCAACTGCTTGCTGGGGTTCCGCGTTTTCTTCCTCTTCATCAGATGATATCGTAGTAGCTAATGAAGGTTGATACATCGACACATGCATTGCAGGTAGAGATTGATGACGCATTGTGATAGATGCACCTGGTGGTATCACAGGTGGTAGTTGTGGTGGTGGCACTGTATGCCTTCTTTCTGGTGCTGGCCCATAAAACTCGACTGGTGGTGCTAAGCTATCATCAAGTGGTGATTCAATTTGTATCTTTTCATTATCCAGATCTTGATCTTCTTGCAGTATCTTTTCTTCGTATGCAGCCAAGTTAGCAGCGCTGGCATTAGGTGTGAATGAAGAATACATTTCGATATATTCTGAAGTAACATTACGTTCGTGTTGCAGTACTCGAGGTATAGGCAATTGAAGCATACTATCAGGCTGTTTGGGAATCTGTGGTGGCGGCGGCGGCGGTGGAGACAGTTGATTGTGAGAGTGTAGCAAAGGCTCTTCAGCGTCTGATTGACCGTATGATTGATGAGAAGAATAGGTCGTGTATCTTTGCAACGACATATTGCGGTCAGAGGTAACAGAGGTTACAGTCTGTTGGGCTTGAGTAATGACTTGATCTTCCTCTTCTTCTTCAGAGCTACTGCTGTCGACTTCGTCAATCTCTTTTTCAGTTATAGTTTCAAATTGTACATTAAAACCGGGTTCATGCAAAGTCATTCTATGGTGTTTCTTATGATGGAATCCCTTGTCTTTATCCAAATCCATATCGTGCATGACATCCTTGCCATAGCGGTGAGCCATTTCGATTGTTTCATTGAATCGTTGCTGCTGTTCTTGAGCTACTAAAGGTTGCTTATATACCTTCTGTAACAAATGTTTAACATCGTCGTGGACAGTTGGAGCAGATAGCTTATCATGATATGCGGGATCCTGAAACTGGCTTTGTAATGTAGAGGGCTTCTTTTTGGTCTTGGGTTTCTTCGGTTCACTTGCCATAAAGTTTTCATCAATGGTTGGTGCGCTAGTAGGTTCAGTACCGGTCAAGTAGGAACCCAAAACATGCATACGTCTATAATACGCATATTGATATACCAACGTCAATACCGGTAATGGAATCAAGCAATACACCTGCACCAGGCCACCTTTCAATCTCAAAATTACCATCATTGTCAGTTGAAAGAAGACTACCGATGTCATAATCGTCTGAAACAAGACTGGCCAAATCTTACCACCACTCTCCATCTTGGTGACATAGACATACATCAACATATACTTGTACACAATGCCGGCTACCGAGAAATAGACCAGAGCGAACGGCAAAATCAGCGGCGACATGGCCGAATACACCAGCGCAATAGTAAAGAAGAACAATAACAGATTATAATTTTGAGAAAAGTTGAATTGAGGTGGTTGCGCCATTTCTCGCAGTTCGCGAGGACTGGGACGTGTCAAGAACTTTTTGATAGTGATAGTAATCAGAGGTACCAACATGGCCAAATCCATAGTCAATGTCAGTGATTTGAGACAGACAAAGTTAATCCAAAATGTAGAAACTTCGGCAATGTTCTTGGCAATTTGCATAATATATTCGGAAATGCTCTCATCGCTTGGTAAACTACCTGAAGCGATCAATGCGCGAAGCTGACCATAGATGCCAATCAGCATCGATGTCAAGGTAAAAACCAATAGATTATTGATGATAAAAAATACATAGAGTTTGGTCAGTACTTTTCGATCTAACGTTGTTTGAGTCCAATAGCCTTGCTGCTGAGAGAGGAAACGGAAAAAGATGGGCAACAAATAGAAAAAGATAGCCATAACAATAGGTGTAAAATAAGCTTGGATAACCCCCATAAGCACTTGATGATTCTCAATAAAGGTCTCTGAGTTGGGGATGAGGCGCACAAGGTTGATTATGTTGGAGGTAGCAGATAAAGCAGACATAGGGATCATCCATGCAAAGGTAAATACCCAATAAACACCACGGCCGATCCAGCGTTTGGTGGTGCGAGTCTTTTCTTCCAGCGGCAAATTAGACCATACAAGGTCAGAAGGAGTGGGTGAAAGTCGGATTTGTAAGTGTTTGTTTAACAGACGTTCCGTAGCATGGGCCCATTCAATGCGATCAAACGTGACCCAGCCATAATGAGAGACCTTAGTTGATTGGCGTTTGCGCAATGTCTTGATTTCTTTATCTAAATCAGCCACTTCTTTAGTGTAATGCTCTATGGCGTCGACTTTGCGACCACCCAAACATAAAAAGCCACCAATACGTACAGTTGGCCTCTTTTTTGTATCTGTGTCCTTTTTGCCATCTATATAAACTGTTAGTTTATCAATCACAACGCATTCGCTTATTAAACGTACCACTCAAATAGGAAGCCAAGGTAATTTCTAATTGTTTTACAGCTATTTCATGCTTCTCAAAAAGCTCAGATAATTTCGAACTATGGTGCCCTATCATAGTATCTTTAATGGGATATTGAATAGCTTTTGTTGACTGGATCCATTCTTTTAGTTTCTCGTCTGAGCGCATAGAGGCAGGTATGCCGCTGACCATCAAGGACTTCATACTGATTTCGTTTTCAGGCAGACGAAAGAAATATTGACGCATATTAATATAATCACAAGAGGCACGATACATGAAATAGGCGATCAGTAAAGAGAATAGCCAGGTGGCTGCGAATGGAGACCAATACCAATCCAGATTGGGGTCCGCTCTTAATTTTCCGTTCTGAAGATTGATGCCTGCAATGGACAAGATTTCAATACTGCCAGATGCTGGTGGCCAATCACCTGTGGCTCGCGTGGCTACAATGTTGATTGGAATCAAGACAAAGATACCAATAATGCTCATGATCAATAGCAGCCTCCTCAATAAACGAACAAATCGAATATATAGTAAGGCATCACATCCTATTTGTTCTAGTAGTATATCGTCTGGTATTTTGATAATTGGTTTGATCCATGAAAACCATCGCTTAGATTCTATCACAGGTGGCTGATGTCTATATGAATCAGTTTTTTTTAGCAACTGATATTGAGTTTTGGGTGACCATTGCTTACCCTTTGGTTGAAAATTTGGATTTAGGTGCATATACTAATGTATTTCTCTACGTAATAGTGTTGCTGTGTATGAGTAAACTGGCATTGAGATCAAATAATATACATACAGGTCTTAAGAAACTGAAGCCTAACATGACAAGGGCAGCTGTACCAACGTTAATTCCCAATTGGATACCCATCGACTGCATTGTAAACGAAGCATCTTGCTTTCTTTGATCATCAAACGGTACATACACACTCATCTCTGTATGTAAAAAGTTTAGTAAAGCAGAAAGAAAAAGTATATTATTCAGTGGCGCACTAGTTTAATATGTATTTATAGTTTTGGATTTGTCTTAATAAAGCAACCGTGTTACCATACTTTCAAGGGTAACTCCCTTTTACCCTATTTTTTTTTTCTGGAAAGAAAAAGCATCTATCATTAACTAATGTGATATAAATAAGTATTTATTCTTCAGCAAGAGTTACTACATATTCTGAAGTAGCTATGTTAGCAGCAGTAACTAGATCATTATCTTTAATTCATTCAGCCACGATGTATTTCAAAGATTGAGTTAATATAGTTGTTGCACGACGTTTGGATGCGGCTTTTAAATATTCTGTAACTTTAACCAGACAATAAGCTGCTGTCAATGAAAAATAATATTCACATATCAGGCCACAAGCCCCATCTAGATGAAAATTCGTCAATTGGCTGTATTTGTAAAATAACAAAGGTAACAAAGCCACTTTATACTACTGCGGCTCAAATATTTATCATTGATTATCGTTTTAACTACAAGGTGAAGTATGATCGTAAAGCTTTGTTTTTCGATCTATTCCACAGGTAAAAAATAACATTTGGCTAATCTTTTGAATTATTTTGATAACCTTAAATCAAAGCATTATAAGCTATCTATATATTAATGAGAATACTTATTCAGCCAGAGTAATATCCTCGCTATTGAATGATCAACTCTTAGTAATATCGTTGGTTGTAAGAAAATATATTATCCAAAGATGATCACGTTTGTTCTACTTCACTTTATGATATCCAGTTGAGTTTTTTTAAAAAAATATCAATGTTTATTCTTAACTGTGACACACATAAAAAAAGCTGATCTATAAAAACCATATTTCTAAAAGGCTATTAAATTGCCGCCGTCTGAGAGTAGTTTAGAATCTGTTAACATCCTTAATCTCGTTTCAATTACCAAAATATTCATGATATGCAACAGATTTTTTTTAATAATTTACAGCATTTGTATTATTAATGAGCCATGAACCTAAAATTCTTACTTCACCCTCTACAAAAAAAGTAGAACTCGCGAATTTGGACCCTAGATTCTTAGAAAATTTTCCAAAGTTGGACAATTTTCAACATCTCATCATTTCTCGACTAATTCTGATTTGATGGCAGGTCCAATATGCATCATGTGTATAAATAATCCAATACATTATTAAAGAGATGAATAGCTGAGATGTCATGTGTTTTTATACAGTTTCTTCGTTCTAATGTTCTATTGTATATCTTTTGACCGATCCGAGTCAAATGCCGCATCAGACAACTAGTGTACATACTCAGTCGGAATTACTGAATTTATTATAACCATGATTTAACTACAGAATAATTAGTCTATTTTACTAACCTATAATTAATACATAGATATGTAGATGACATTCATTTTTTTTATAGCATTGATCTAATAATCCATAGATCAATAGTCCATTTCCAGTCAAAGATCGTGTCTGACTATTTGTTCATACTTAAAATAAGCAGCCGCTTCTATTGAAACCATTTTTTTTTAAAAATAAATAAATAGGATGGTAAATATAGGATCATATTCGTCATTAATTTATAGTCATTATTACTTACAAGACGAACAATACATGTTTACTTTGAAAACTTAGTGGATACTATCTATTGAAGATTGGGTTTGCTATTAGGAGATTCAGTAATTGCAAGCAGATAATTAAGAAATATATTATTTTAGAGTGTAGAAATAGTTTTAATTCAATGTTACTTGGCGCTTGTTTGCCTTGTTTTACAGGTAGGAAATTGAGTCGTTATACATAAAGCTGCAATTACGCCATCAACATGGGGGGAACTCCAATATCTATCTCATTGTGTTATAGAACAAACTTCCATTACATATTTTATGGATTTTGCAGAGTATTTTAGGGCCCAATGTCACCCGTCTCTAGTGTTTAGCCGAATTAAAGCATACTGTTTTATTGCAGGTTTGATATACATATTATATGGCGATTATGGTTGAGGAATATCTTCAAAAGGGGTTCACAACCTCTGATTCTTCAACAGCATGGTTATACCAGAGAATTCTACTGCTTAATATGCTAAATATATTGATCACGACGAATAGGCACTGTACATCAGACGATACTGTAACTTATAATAAAGATTCACACAACGGCATATGCATAGCGAGTAAAGACTAGTAATGTATTGTAGTAGGCACATCAGACGTTATTACAGGTGAAGTTAGGAGCTGTTGATGACGAAGAACAGATGAAGGGCTTTTATAGTTGTATTGATCATTTTTTTTGGTAAAAAGAGTAGGTTGGATATATTTGAAATGGCATACTAGGATCAGAAGTAATGGCGTCTTGATTCTCCGCTTGTCCATAGTAGCTTCTGTCGTCTTCAACAATCTCAGCTTCAGTTAGACTTGCAATTTGCGTACTGAAACCAGGTCCATGTAATGTTATACAACGGCCATTTCTTATATGGAATTCATTGCATTTTTCCAGATGGGATTCCTTGCCTTTTTCCAAATCTATGTCTTGCGTGACCAATTTGTCATTACCTTCAAAGCTTTTATAATTTTTTCCCTTTATATCTTTTAACAAGTCCTGGACGTCTCTATGGATTGTAGGTTCAGGTAATACACTTGTATATACAGGATCCTTAAATAGATCAAGATACGCTGGAGAGCTCTTGTTGTCCTTGTTTTTCTTTGCCTCACTTTCCATAGAGTTTTCATCAATAGTTGATGCACAAGTAGGCTCAGCATTGATCGAATTGCGTCTTCGTTTATAATGCGCATATTGATACAACAACGTCAATACTAGTAATGGGATCAAAGAGTACACCTGAACTAAACCGCCTTTCAGTTTTAAAACCATTATCATGATTAACTGAAAGAATAGAACTGATGCCATGACCATTCGAAACAAAACCGGCCAAACTTTGCCACCGTTCTCTACCTTAGTGGCATGGACATATATGAACATGTACTTGTGCACATAACCGGCTACTGTGAAATAGACTAGTGTGAATGGCAAAATCAGCGGCGACATCAGCGGCGACATGGCCGAATACACCAGCGCAATGGTAAAGAAGAACAACGTCATATTGTAGTTATGTGAAAAATTGAATTGTGTAGATTGGACTATTTCTCGCAGCTCACGAGGAGTAGGACGTGTAAAAACCTTTTTGATAGTGATAGTAATCAGAGGTACCAACATGGCCAAACCCATATGTCAGTGATTTGAGACAGACAAAAGCAATCCAAAATGTAGAGACTTCGGCAATGTTCTTAGCAAACTGCATAATATATTCGGAAATGCTCTCATCACTGGGTAAACTACCTTCACAGATTTAGCCATAGATACCAATCAGTACAGTCGTCAAGGTGAACAGTAATAGGTTACTAAAGATAATAAGTACGTATAGTTTTACCAGTCGTTTCCGATCCAATGTGGTTTTTGTTCTGTAGCCCTGTCTTTCTGAGACGAATCGACAAAGATGGGTACCAGGTAAAAAAAAATAGTCAGAAGGATAGGTGTTAAATAGGCTTGAATTTTGCTTATAAGTGCTTAGTTATTATCCATAAAAGCTCGCGAACCAGGAATGAGGCGAATAAGACTGATCATATTGGGGCCAGCAGATAGGGCAGATATAAGGATCATACAGATAGAAATAAACGTCAAGTACACGCCATGTCCGAGCCAGCGCTTAGTCATGCGCTCCTTTTCGTTCAGTGATAAATTGAGCCATATAAGTTCGGAGAGACTGGGCGAGACCTTGATTTGTATGTGCTTTTTTAATGAATGTGCAGCAGTATGGGCTGTTTGCCTGTCTTTAAACACGATCCAGCCATATGAAACGGTCTTGATGGATGGCTTTTCTCGCAAACCCTTGGTTTTCATTTTTAAATCTTCCGCCTGCTTACTGTAATACATAATAGCATCGACTTCATAGCCACCAAAGCATAAAAACCCACCAATACGTACAGTTGGCATCGTTTCTTTTCCAATTTTCTCTTTTTTTTTCCATCTATATAAACAGTTAGTTGGTATTCATAAAGTTACTGTTTGTTAACATACACCTTAAATATGAAGTCATACAGGTCTCTAGCCGCTTTACAGCTGATTTATGCTTTTCAACCAATTCATGTAAGTTCGAGTTGTCGATTCCAATTATGAAGCTTCAATAGGATGCTGTATAGCATTTGTCGACTGGATCCATTCTTTTAGTTTCTCGTCTGAGCGCATAGAGGCAGGTATGCCGCTGACCATCAAGGACTTCATACTGATTTCGTTTTCAGGCAGACGAAAGAAATATTGACGCATATTAATATAATCACAAGAGGCACGATACATGAAATAGGCGATCAGTAAAGAGAATAGCCAGGTGGCTGCGAATGGAGACCAATACCAATCCAGATTGGGGTCCGCTCTTAATTTTCCGTTCTGAAGATTGATGCCTGCAATGGGCAAGATTTCAATACTGCCAGATGCTGGTGGCCAATCACCTGTGGTTCGTGTGGCTACAATGTTGATTGGAATCAAGACAAAGATACCAATAATGCTCATGATCAATAGCAGCCTCCTCAATAAACGAACAAATCGAATATATAGTAAGGCATCACATCCTATTTGTTCTAGTAGTATATCGTCTGGTATTTTGATAATTGGTTTAATCAATGAAAACAATCCTTTGGACTCAATCACAGGTAGCTTATATCCATATAGACTAGTTTTTTTTAGTGGCTATATATGAGAGGATTAGGTGATAATTACTTACTTTTTAACTGCAGATTTGGATTTAGGCGCGTACACCAATTTGTTTCTCTACAGAATGCCATTACATATGAATAAATTGATATAAAAATTAAGAAATATACTTGCTGATCTTAATAAATTGAAGATAACCATGACAAAGGCTGCAGCACCGACATTAATACCTAGTTGTATACCCATTGACTGGATCGTAATCGAGTCATTTTGCTTTCTTTGATCATCATATGGTATATACACATTCATCTCTGTGTTCAAAACTTATTAAAGTGAAAAGAAATGCATGCTCTTCAGTGGAGAAGCAGTTTAGTATATTTATTGTTGAAATTCGCTGCCATAATATTTTTAAGAACCCGGATCACCATCTTCAGTTCACTTAGCCTTAGCGTATTAATTGCATTGATTTCATCGTTGTATAGTGTTTGGAACACGATTCTCGAATATTCTGTAATCTTATGCAATGAGCCCCTGCATTCTTACATGTCCATAGGTCTCTTATCATGGAAGGGGTTTTGTCAATATGCATCACTCGCAAAATGACGAGGGTCTCAAATCCACTAGAGATTGTAATATCTTAAAAGTTGTTATTCTTTCTATTTTTTCAGCGCCAAGATAAAGTATAATAGATAGAGTTTTATTTTTCAATTTATTGTGTAAACACAGAGAGTTTTTTGACCTAACAATCACCTGAAATCGAAACATAACAGCAACAAATAAAGCAGTAAAGCCTGTATGTATACTCATGCAAGCGGGACATTGAACCAACTTACTGATATATCTGGAAGTCATGCTACTGCGCGATCGAGACAATATCGAAAAACAATCACTTCAGAGTTCATACTTGTCTTCATCTTATGGTAATTATCGATGTAGTTTTAAGCGAATATAAATATAATATCTATCTAAATTCTTAATTCAGGTGCAAGCAACTAAATCATAAACTATGACCCTAAAATTTCATTAAATCATCAAAGGAAGAATATGAAGTAGATACCATCAATGTCACTAGTAGGCTTTATCGATCTCGACGCTTATTATATTTAGGGAGTGAAAAATAAAAATTCCTTCTTCGATAATTTGAGGTGCGTTGTATACTTACATTCAATCAGTAACAAACATTTACATCTATTTTTTATTTTTATTTTTATTTTTGGTAGCGCTGATCGGTTCCACAAAGTTATATTTCTCCAAGCTTTAGACATTACGTGTCCCCATAATACTTGTTTAGTCCATTATCTAATTCAAAAAGACAATATATCTATTAGTGAACTCTTTACATATAACTAGTTTTTTTTAATTAGATTTGGGCTGTGATATTACGATATCGGGATGATACCAACATTAGTTATTCAAGTTTAGATATAATTTCTTACGAAGAGCACAGTCTGGATATTATTATTGAAAGTTTCTGGCTTGTCAGAGATCTAGTTGTCGGCTGTAAAGCTGCGTCTTTTAAGTTGTGATATGTCTATTGTTTAAAAATCTATTTTCGTCTGATACAGAACTAGCAATTGCTAGTAAATGGTTTCTAGCAATTAAAACTCTAAAATAATTACCAAAAAGTCAGTCTTGTATCAAGCTTGGTGTATATTTTTCCTTTTACAAAAGGTTATTATGCATGAATTTAAAATATTATATAATACCACATCATAATTATTAGGTACACTCTGGGATTTAACATCTTTTATGCTTATCAGGGTTAATTTTCTAAGTAGGAATGCCATTTCTTCTATAAAGCTTATTGCTAGGTGAATAAATGATTCGTATCATGATCTATTTATCAGGTCGAAAATTATTATATTGAATATGTCTAAATTATAGTAGGTGTTTTTGAGTGAAGAGTACTTCATCATTAACAATTGAAATTGGAATATCAAGTTCTTTAAAATATTAGCTTTCTTTTATTTAATCCTAATAATTAAACCACAAATCATACTGCGAGTGAAATGGCCAAGCTACTTTCTCTCTTTTATTCGTTACTCTCATGATATTTGAAAAACGTTATGGTCAATCGAGTTTTACAATACTCTTTAAAAAGCGTGCAAAAGTAAATGGTCTATTTCAAAGCTTTTATTAAAAGCTTATAAGCGAATTTAACTGTATGATTTTCATTGATAAATTTAAACTTAATAAATCTCGATAAACTTCATGTAGCAGATATTTGCATGAAAGTTACTTGAAACTCAGCGGAAGATAGGCACACCGTTACAAGAAACCTTTGGATATTGCCTTACAAGGATTTTTCAAGTCTCACGTAACGGTGTACCTATCTTCCCACTCAGCTTCTATTTTAATATTATTTATTTGATCAATTTTCTTTTATTCTTCCCTAATTTCAGTGTCTAGTGCCCAATCGAATTAAAAGAATGTATTTTATTAGAGATTCAGTTTAATATACATATTATATAAGAGCTACTATTGATGCGTATTTTCGATGGCTATTTTTTTCGGCACCATGATGGAATTAGGATACTGTATGACTTCGTTTAATGGATCAACTACGGTAAATAGAGCCTATTTCATGTGATGATACATTTAACTATTCTCGTAACTTAGTGATTTGGCTGGACTTTGCACCTTCTTCCTCCTCTGACAAAACCATAGCCTCGGATAAAGGTTGAAACAATGGCACATGCGTATTGGAGATGGATTGATGAGGCGTCATGGTAGGTATACTAGGCGTTATTATAGGTGATGATAGTTGTGTCGTTGTTTGTCTTATTTCTGATACTGAGTCATCGAACTCCCCCAGTAACGCTAGGTTGTCTTCAAGCGATGATATAACTTGAATTGTTTTATTATCTAGAGCTTTCTGCCTTTGCTGTTTTTCTTCTTTGTTAGCTACCAAGTTAACAATACTGAAATTTAGCGAAAGTGCAGTCTCTATTTTAGCATATTCTAAAGCAATGTTAGATGCATGTTGCAGCATACTATCGGGTTGTTTTGGAATAGATGACAGTGAAGACAACTGATTATGAGAGTGTAACAAAGGCTCATCAGCACCAAGTTGACTGTAGGTTTAATAAGAATAGGTTAAGTATTTTTTAAATAATATACTAGAGTCAGAAACAACGGAATCTCGATCCTCTTCTTTTACACAACTGTTGCTGTCAGCCTCACTAGTCGCTTTACCAATTGCAGATTCAGATAGCATATTGAGATATGCATCGCCTTTTTCTAGATCAATATTGTGCATGCTTTTACTACCAGAGCACTGGTTCGTTTCATCCAACTGCTGCTGTCTGTTAGCAGTAGGTAACTTTTCCATCGAGGGCTTGGAGTCTTCAGGGACTTTTGGAACAGATAGCTCATGATAAGCATGGTCTTTAAACTGGCTTTGCAATAAAGAAGAGCCCTCATTGGTTACGTCCTTCGTTTGTGGCAAGCTCCCACATGAAGTTTTGGATGATAAAAAAGAAAAAACTCTAGTTTTTTTCTTAGCCAGGTTTTTACCATTGGTTGATGTGCTAACAAATCCAGTATCGGTCAGGTGAAGGCACCGTACACTCATTTCTTTATAGTAAGCATATTGGTACACCAACGTAAATATCGGCAATGGGATCAAGCAATACATCTGTACAAAGCCGCCTTTCGACCTCAAAACAATTATCATGGTTAACTGGAAGAATACGACCGATGCCATGACCGTCTGAAATAAAACGGGCCAAATCTTGCCACCACTTTCTATTTTAGTGAAATAGATATACATCAGCTGGTATTTGTGAACAATCTCGGCTACTGAGAAATAGACAAGAGCAAACGGTAAGATCATCGGCGACATGGCAGAATACACAAGCGCAATAGTAAAGAAGAACAACAGTAGATTGTAATTGTGTAAAAAGTTGAACTGATGCTGTCGCACAATTTCCTGCAGCTCGTGAGTAGTAAGACGCATCAGGAACTTCTTGACAACGAAAGTAATCAATGGTACCAACATGGCTAAGTCCATAGTCAACGTCAGTGATTTGAGACAGACAAAGTTAATCCAAAATGTAGAGACATCGGCAATATTCTTGGCAATTTGTGTGACATGTTCGGAAATAATCTCTGCGTTTGGTAAGTTGCCTGCACGAAGCTGACCATAGATATCGATAAGTATAGAAATCAAGGAGAACAGTAGTAGGTTGCTGATGACAAAAAATATGTATAGCTTAGTCAGTACGCTGTGATTTAACTCGTTTTGTGTCGTGTAGCCTTGTTTTTTTGCAAGAAAGCGGAAAAAAATAGGTAACAAGTAGAAAAAGATAGCCATAATAATAGGTGTAAAGCAATATTGTATCAGACGTATCAAGGTTTGACTATTATTTATGAAGATTTGCGAGTTGGTGGGAATGAGATAGATGAGATTGGCAACTTCAGAACCAGGAGATAAGGTAGACAAAAGAATCATCCAGGCAAAGGTAAATACAAGGTAAATGCCACGACCTATCCAACGCTTGATGGTGCGTTTTTTTTCGTCCAGCGGTAAATTGCGCCATATAAGTTCAGAAAAAGTGGGTGAAAGTTCGGCTTTTAGATACTTGTTTAATATGTGTTTGCTGGTATGAGCTACTTGTTTGTTTTCAAACATAATGCAACCATATGAAGCAGGTTTGGTAGATGGATCTTTGCGCTGTTGCTCGATTTTCTCTCTTAAAGCCTCTACTTTTTCTTTGTAATAATTGACAGCATCGACCTTATGACCGCCAAAGCATAAAAACCTGTCTCTATGCAGAGTTGGCTTGTGTTTGGTGTCTATGAAAATAATTAGCTGGCAATCATACTAATGTTTATTGACCTACCATCACCACAAGATCTCTCACATATCTGCAATTGTTTTGCAGCGGTTTCGTGCTTTTCAATCAACTTGCACAAGGTCAAATTATCGAATCCAATCATGGAATCTTTGATGTTGTCTATATTGCTTTTTGACTTGATCCATTCCTTTAACTCCATTTTTGATGTTACAGACACAGGTACATCGCGAACTATCAAAGTTCTCATACTGACTTGACTTTCAGATGTGCAAAAGAAATGTTTACGCGCTTTAATATAGTCTCCAGTGGCATCATGCATGGCATACGCGATCAGTAAAGAAAATAGCCAGGTAGCAGCGAATGGTGACCAGTACCAGTCCAGATAAGGGTCTACTCTTGATTTACCGTTCTGTATGTTGATGCCTGCGATTGATAGTATATCGATACTTCCATTTTCTTGTGGCCAATCACCTGTGGCTCGTGTGGCTGCAATGTTGATCGGAATCAAGATACAAAGGCCAATGAAACTCATGATCAGTAAAAGTTTTCTCAATAAGCTAACAAATCGAATATACAAGTATGCATCACAGCCTACTTGTTGAAGTAGCATATCATTTTTGATCATTGTAACTGGCTCAATCCATGAGAATCTTCCTTTGGGCTTTATCTTAGGTGGTTGATGTCTATATAGAAATTTCTTTAGCAATTCATATAAGAATTGTGTGACAGCCGCTTACTCTTGATCTGGGAGTTCCGTTTTAGGCGCGTATACCAATGGCTGTTTCTAAGTAATGGTATTGTTTATGAGTAAACTAGTACTAAGGTTAAGCAATATACATACAGGTCTTAAATAGCTGAAGCTAACCATGACTAGGACAGCTATACCTACTTCGATACCTAGTCGCATAACCATTGACTGTATTGTAAACGAGGCATTTTGTCTTCTTTGTTCTTCGAGCGGTACAATCGCACTCATATCTGCATACAAAGCTTATTAAAGAAGAAGCTTATACTCTTTAGTAGAGCAGCAATTTCATATTTTTATAGATGAGATTTGTCGCCACAGTAGTATGAGAAATTCAGATCATTATCTTTAATTCGTTCAGCCCTAATCTATTGATTGGGTCAACCTCGTCGTTGCGCGACGTTTGGAACCCGATTCTCGAATATTCCGCAATTTGATGCAAGCAGTGAGCCCCTGCATTCGTATATGATTATAAGCCTCGTACTTTGAAAGGGCTTTCGTCAATATACTGCACTTACCAAATGGTAGGGAATTCAAAGTTACTAGGCATCTCAGTCTCTTGTGATTCATCATTATCTAATTTTTCAGCGATGATATGAGCTCTTGTTGCATTGCCTTATTTTTCACTTTACTATGTAAATGCAGGTAAAGCGTGACCAGTCTTTTGCACCGTTGATCGTCTCAAATCAAAACATGACAACAATAAAGCAGCATAGCTCTATGTATTCGCATGCAACTACGCATTGAGCAGACTTGTTAATATTTCTAGAGCCCATGCTACTGCGCAATCAGTTCTTAATTGAGATAATATCGAGAAACTATCGTCCCAAAAGTTGAATTTGCCTTATTTCATTTTATCAATCAAGTTTATGGATAAAAAAAATATCGGTGTGAAATTTGAACTCTGATACCAAAAAGTTTAATTATATACCATTTTTTCCAAAATACTATTTAGACTAACAGAGAAACGATACAAGTTGCGCCGTCGCTATTATCCAAGTGTCACATTTTCTATTGGGTACTGTCAGCGCAAATAAATAATACTGAGGTTACAATTGATTAAGGCTCGTTCAGAACATTACTAAAATTATATCTCACTTCTAATGACACAAATTCAACGATATGCAATAAGCCTTTTTAAACAACCTTTGCGCAGAGCTTATTATTGCATTATCTGAAGTGAGATCATCTACTATTTCTGCTAATTCAAAGAAATATTCTTGATAAGAATTTATATTGGATGTTTTAATACTTATAATCATACACATGAAGTTTGCGTTCAATATTTGGGTCTTATTGTATTCTTTTACTATTTTTTGGAACTTAAATCATTTCTGTCGTTTCTAGATTTCCGAATCTTTTCTCGTTTAATGCTATTTTTGCTGAATAATGCATGTTCAGAACAAAGCCTTATGTCTTCGAGAACTACTATTTGGCTGAAGTCACTATAGATAGTACAAGTTTAGTGATTGGGCATAAAATACATACATTCCACGCAAATAAACAATCACTGCCATTTACAGTGAAATCTTTCGATCTTGGATTTTTGTTAGAATATCTAAAAACAACTACAATTAAATGTTTTAAAAGAGTCGCGTTCATAATAGTTTCATTCCAAACGTGCACATTAATTTCATATTATAAGAGTATTCGCAACAGATACTAGAAAATACTCTAACTTTAAGTGACTTTTACTTGCACAGCACTGGATATTTGACGACTTCGCAGCGAATTCTCTAAATCCTTATGCTCTATAATTCTGAAACCTAAATTTGCAGCTTTTTTATAATTAAACTAAATCAATATATCGTCTAATGATAGATCAAGAAATGCAAAACCCGTTCAATTTGTTGTTGATCGACTGTGAAAAGAAAAAGTTAGAAATGCTTGTTTTATAGTATCCTCAGTATCCTCCCTTACTCTGAAAGGAAGTCAAAGTTAATAAAGCGTCAACTTTCCAAATGTGAATTCACTCAAGTTTGTCCAGATAGACGGGATTCACATAATCCGGGAAAATGGATGTCTCAAAAGACATAGACAACTGACCTACTCAATATCAATGATAGGAAGTAATGAGATACTTACCCAGTATTTGCACAGTTGCTTGTCTTAAATATAAATCCAATTTGACTAACTAAATATCGAGTAATAAAAATTCAACCACAGTAACCTGCGTGATTTCTATTTAGTAATGTTTATGTATGGCTTAAATGAATACCAGCCTCGATATAATAGGCGCAAGCTGGAGGATTAAGAAATTAATGGATCAAAATCATTCTTAATAAAGAATTTCATATTTGTACCAACCCATTCTAAACATGTAGTAACTAAACGCGATATTTGACCAAGAACGGTAGAATAATCTACAGGTCATTAAATTTTGTTTATTGAATACATTAGATTAGTCATTAATATTAATACAGATAAAGTATTCATTAAAATTTATATAGTGGATACAAAAATTTATTATGAACATGTCCTAGTAATCAAATGTGTCATTAGACAGAGATCAGTAAAGAGATCTCGAGATTATTACATCGCTGTGTGCATTGAAATTTTAGATGAAAATATAGATTCGTAAATCTTTACTGATCCCGGTTTAAAGATGCATTTGATTGCTAGAACATGTTCAAATAAACTGCTATATTTGTTTGCCTGATTAGCTAAGGCACGTTGAGTATGTTATACTAACATTGATAACTAACTGTAAATTGTTAAGCACAAGTAAGCTACATCTAATGATTTGTTGATCTTCTAATCAATCATAGTTAAATGTGGCATCTGATTTTATTCCATGTTTAAAGAGTTGATTTTAATAGTATGGTTTGAGTAGGTTTCATTCTAGGATACTTTTGTGCTGATTACCTCCCGATAGCCTTTCCAAACTTTTATATCTAGATAAGCCATTGAATAAACTGTACAATTGTCATACCTGTATTTAGATACGTATTTTAACAAGTAATGAATGTGATACTTGGTCATTCTTCATTATCATTTTTTTCTGATTGAAGCATTTTACTACTAACTACAATGATCTTTATCTCAAGAAGGGCTTATTGAGAAACTCACGCACCTGTATTTACTACACATTAAAAGAAATATACAGGTACGCACAGTAGGGACTTTGCAAATTTAGGTTGTCACCAACCTCTTTTTGCTTCTGAATCAAACCGTATCGTCAATAGGATTATCTTTATTTAAATTCTACAAAATTTTATAAGCAGCATTGTAAATCTCTTTTTTAACCTCTGCTCTCAAGTAGTCTATCAATTGTGAGCTTTCCTTAAATTCAATAACGCTAGATAAGCAGTACTGTTTAGAATCTTATAGTGTACATGCCGCAAACCACTTACTTTTCATGACCAATATAGACCGCCTCGACTGGTAACAAAAGCCTAGATGTACTAGTAATGAAGCATCCTTCCCATTTTCCCTGCTTGAGATCCTCTAGCTTGGGGAACTCCCATTTGAATGGAATATCATGTTTCTTACAGATATCCAGCACAATTTTCAATATCGAACCCAACAAGACGTGGTCCAAAGACGCACAATAGACTGTTTTGTTCATCACAACCAAGAAATTAGAAGCCATGCCTTCATACAGCTGGTCACGATCATCCATCAAAATAATCTCATTGACATCCTTGGGTTTGTTATTTTCAAGAGTTTGTCGTTCACGTACCCATTGGGAATCCTTGATTTCAGGTGCGGTTCTCGATTTCTTTTCAATCTCTACTCTGACACGCTTGTGAGGCGGAAACGAGGGCATGTCGGTGATATGGGCAGCAAAGCAAGGTTGGTGTGTCTAGGTACACGAATGGATAAGCTTTTCTCTCTTCCTTTCTTTTTTGTCATGTTCTTTCTTACCTCAAAGCTGTAGGTGGCCACGAGTGAGACTTTTGCTTCATGAGGATGCTCAGTATGGGTAGTAGGATCAACCGTCTCATAGTACGCTTCGAGTCCCGTTTTGAGTAAAGGGATCAGTTTCTTTTCAAAGGTTACAGGATCTCGAAAGGAAGCAAGCGCATCATGCGCTTTTTCAGTTTCTAGAGCTGTCTTTCCTTCAAAAGCTATACGTGAAATAGAGTTGGTTATACGCTTCATGTGCGTATTGAGTTCGACAATGGCATCACGGTGAACGGTACGCATACCAGTGTAAGCACCTTTATGAACTGAAAATCAGTTGAAAGAATTTCTGAAGATACAGCTACTTTACCGCTTGGGTAGGAAAGAATAAATTCGTTGAAAGTCTTATTTCCTGATAAGATGCTGTACTTTATTTTAGCTAAATCATTCTCGGAAGCATTGACCTGTTCAATGATGACTAGAAAATTGAGGTTTAGTGCATGGTTTCCAGGTATTTATTATTAATTTTTTTTTATAGTTTACGTGATGTTTGATTAGTCATATCCGAGTAAAAACGCTTTTTAACCGAAACAACGTATCGTTTCCAATAAGTTGCATCAGTAACCGTGCGTCGGCAAGAAGATAAGATAAAAGTTACAAGCATGAATTAAGAGTCACAGAGAAAAAATGGGGCCATTCTGATGTTTAATAACCCCTTGAAGATTTTTGAATATTCATCGTTGGCTATGTATCAAAGTCTATAAAACCATAAAAGATATATAGACAAACTTCTCTTCAAACTAATAATAGCTTATATTGTTTAGACTTTCAGAACAGAGGTTGAACATGCAAAGATATGAATTAATGATATATTCTCTTTTAAAGACTGTTTGAATTGGCTGAAAAGTAAATTCTAAAAAGAAGTGTTTTCGAACAAGTTTCTGAAGAGACATTTTGGAAACATGACTTGGCAACATTCTAGTGGAATATTATTGTTAGATAGTACCTACTTTATTATAGAAAGCATAATCTCTTCTAAGAATAATGCTTATACCAATAACTCTAATGAATGAGTATCATACGCATACTTTAATATTTTAACAATAGCAAGGGTATGGGGGACTCGGTAAAACGCAACTGAAGCAAATTGACATTGAAGGTATAATAAACCAGCATCCCCTGTTTCGGTTAAAACAATAGTCCATGACTTTTGAGCCACTTTTATTGTTAATTTTGAGACTGGTCAACTTTTGTACCAATCTACAGTTTCAATATGAAAGACTATCAAGTAAAAATGGATTACTTCAAATGAACAATCCCTATACTTCAACAATTGCTCCTAACCAAATAGAAAATCTGAATCAAAACACAATGATTATTGCTCTGATTTTATGCTTAAGCTAGTAATTAATGCGCAAAATGTGTACATTATCCAGTAGCTATTTGGATGCTGCCATTTTGAGACCAGAAGAAGGAAACTGGAAAAAACAAGTGTCTATTTATATTATACTCATTTATTTTTACATACATATTCAAGAGATATCCCACTATTATTAGTATGCAGTCAGTGATTTAACGAGTTATGTTTGATGTTTGCTGAGAGCGTAATAATAAAGAGAGAGAAAAACTCTGGTTAAACGATCTCTGTCGTACTTTACACATATTAAATGTATTTAATAATACATACTGTGGACTCTCCCCTCACAGTTAAGTTGTATATCATTTAGAACTCCCTTTAGTACAGAACCCACTATTCCTCCCTCTCCGAACACCATCATTTACAATTAACCAATAGCTTAACCTCTGTCTGCAATAACCATTACATGTCGATATAAAATAGCTTTAAATGGACACAATAATGTATTGCCCGAAGCATGTGTTACTTTGAATATTACAGTATCAGTAAGGTTTATTTTAATATAATATTTTTTTTAAAAAAAGACAAGAAAAATAGTTATACAAATGATGTAGTATATGATATTGATTACAAATATAAAAAAAGGGTATTATACATGAAGGAGAAGCATTTACAATCTGAATTGAAAATCCAAACGATTCGATCCAAGGTCTTTGGTGGTTTCATTGTAATGCTTCTGTTCCTCTTCAGTCATGGCGTTCCATTCCTTGGCACGAATATGATTAGTGAGCGCATATCGATAGCGCAAACCCAAGAACAAGACCACTGTAGCCACTTGCAAACCAATGTTAATCCAGTTACCTTTGTGAAAGTAGGGAGCATCACTGTCTTGATAGATTTGTGAACCGGGCACACCGTTGATATTGGCTGCACCAATAACAGCACCAAGTGCAAGCGCACGTTTACCAATAGGAGCTAAATTGGAAGACATCCAAGCAATTTGCATACCATGCCATGAAGGGTTTGAAGCTGTGAACAAAGCAGCACCATACAAACTCCAGCGATTTGAATTGTCTGGTAGCACCTCGAGCACAATAAATCCTATCAGGGTCCAAACAGTACCAATGAGCGCGTGGAATGCGACGTTACCATAGCGATCAGAACTGCGAGCAATGATAATGGAGAAAATAAGGCCAATAATGTAAGAAGGAGCAGTAAGAAGGTTACTATCCGTCACAGAGAAGCCGGCAGTGTTGATGATAGTAGGCAAATAGTTTTGAATGGGTGTCATGGACATTTGGCCAATGAAGGTGATAATTAGATGAGTCCAGAGTTTTGTATCTATAAATGCTTGCTTGACATCGTCCCAAACAATGGGTTTATTCTGTTCTTTCTTGGTCAAATCATCACGAATAATACGAGTAATGGCAATCTTTTGTTCGCGCTCTGTAAACCAGCCTAGTTTACCTCGAATACCACCAGAAGTCCTTAGAGGGCTTGAAGGCAAATAAAAGAAAGCAACAATGCCTACAATGTGGGTCATAATACCATCCAATAAAAAGAGCCATTTCCATCCTTCCAATCCACCGATACCTCTCATACGAAAGACACCAAACGAAATAAGACCAGAGAAAGCAGAAGCAAAGTTTTGGACACCCCAGAACCAAGCAAGACGCGTAGCCAATTCATTTGTCTTATACCAACCTGTGAGATAAGCGAGACATGCAGGAATGAAGCCAGCTTCAGTTACTGCAATGAAAACGCGAACAGCCATGAATCCGCCAAAGTTATGAACTAACGCATGAGCCCAGGTAACAATAGCCCAAGAGTTCATCAAAATTGGAATCCATAAATGAGCACCGATAATTTTTACAACAGCGTTTGAGGGAAGTGTAAAAAGAGTAAAAATTAACGAATACACAAGGATACTTGTGTTGACGCCGTCATTGGTAAACCCCAAGTCTTTAGCCAAGTCATCAGATATTGCATTTGCTAAATATTCGAATTCTTAGCTCGGCGGACATACGAATAATATTCTTTAGACTTACAGATATTGGTACGATCCATGTTGAGGACAAAGGTCGTGAGTAAAATGAATGACATTAGTCTTATATCCAGTTTGTTTCGCACTTTTTGCTCTTCTTCGTCTGTCCACTCCATGCATTCATCGTAACTATCAGTTGCGAAACTTTCTTCGTCAGTAGACTCGTAATAGGCTTTCTTGTCGCTTATCGTTTTGACAATGGACTCGTTATCAAGTTTTGAAGATGTATCTTTAAGAGTCATTTATATATATATATATATATAAAAAGGAGGGGGGATTGGTTCAAGATAAATATCATTAAGAACAAACTTCTTTTATATACAGTTACTTAATAGTAATACAAAGAGTGTATCACCACTTAACGATTTACAAGAAGAATATGGCGCCTTATTATGAACTTGGACTCCTATATCACTTTGGCACATATAAAGCAGAAATCATGAAATATGTAAAATCGATTGTGCAATTTCGCGATCATAATACGTGGTGTATGTGGTACCATGAACCTGATTGGGTGTCCTGAACGCTGTAAATCGGATTTTCAGCGTATTGCGCAATTTTACTATAATGTTTTGTAAGAAACTCTTGAATAGAAAATATTTTCGCAATATGGATAAATCTAATTGGAGTCACCTGTTGTTATCTAGATCGGATAACTTGAATAGTACAAACTATGAATCGAGGTTTGTGTCGATGCTCGCCCCAGTAATTGATCAACAACACAGTTTATGTGGAGGGAATGCCAGAAAATAGAATAAGCTCTGTTCTCCGCTTAGCGGTGCTCTATTATTTGCGCGATCTAAGATGGTGCAGTTATATTTATCGCCATATTACCGAACATTGAAAAAGCAGCTCGTAAATACTGTTTTAATAATTTATCAAATAATATATACCATAATTTGTTATCAAGAATATATAGCATCTTTTCATTCTGTTATAACGATCACGGTGATATGATCGATATGACATATTAGTATCATCGAATAATAATAAGCAGAAAAGTTTGCCTAACACTTTTGTCATAATATGTACTGGCTCATAAATAGTATATTATATGCTCTATGAAATACTTCATTACCTCCATATTTTTTTCCAAAATATCCCTTTGGTATCTTAATGCAGTACTGGCTATGTTTTGGATGTGTTTTGTTGGTTTATAGGTACATTGGTTTCGCTGGATAATGAGGGTTCCATTATACAAGCCGCCCACTCCATTATTAGACGAATACTATTAGAAATAATATATGTTCATCATCGGTCTAGTATAGTGCTCTGAGCACGACAGAAAACATAAAATAGACAAATATCTTGACAAGATTAATTTTAGTATCGTTAACTCTCTGAATCAAGCAATCTTCGGGCTTAATTTTATAATATCTACTCTCTTTGGCGCAAAGTGCTTGTCTTATTTTCTTTCAATGATTAAATTATTGGACAGAAAATCTGACTGTACTACTTTTATTTCTTTTCCGCGTTTGCGTACGTAATATATGTAATTCAAAACCTAAGAAAGTGGTATCAATGTAAAGAGAAAAAAAACTTCTAATGCAATATATCTGGACTTCGAACTGACTATCATTTCGACCATTAGCTTTAGTAGCTGTACAAAAGGATACGATTTATCATCTCTTGGCAAGGTTTATTCCCTGCATATCGTTTTTGTTTTGAATTTTTCTTGGCAGATTTTTTCCATCCGTATGTCAAGTTTGTTTTACAAGATATACTGGATCTGGTCAAGCATCTGATCTTCTACTGTCGTCCTTAAGATAGTAATTAGAAAAGAAATCATTTTTCAGTTTCTGTGATCTACGGTCGATATCCGCGATACTAAGATAGTTTTATACTCATTGGGCTTCTACAAGGTTCGTTACTGACAGAAATCTGGAATATCTACTGCCGTGATCATTATTTTCAAACTACCAAATTTCTGGAAAGCATACTTTCGTAGTATTATTGATGCTACACCCTCTCTCTGTCCCTCTGATGTGACCTTCATCCACAAGATATCGGTTAATATGTCCAGAAAGATCAGCTACATTTTTTGCAATAATATTCGCAGTTAGCCTAGCGTAGATTTTCGTGTATACTTTGCTTTATTTTATAATTTATTTATCAGATTATTTCAATTTGCGTCTGCCTCGTTGATTGAGTTTTTTCTTATTTTACATGGAGCAATAAATAAATAGCTTTTTTTTAAAGGGGAAGCGCGCTTAAACTCTTACCCTTAGATGTGCTGGCATAGGTAATGGATAAGCATTGATCCAGCAGAAATAGAATAAAGCATTAGTTCAGTAAATATGGGCTAGGCATTGATTTAGTAAACATATTGTAAGTACCACACACGAAAATTTACCATGTGGCAATGATCGTATTTTTTTTAAAAATAAGCAACACTTAGAAAATTGACTAGCCTCATTGCATCTA
The DNA here is from genome assembly GCA_026027325.1 of Actinomucor elegans. NCBI lineage: Eukaryota > Fungi > Mucoromycota > Mucoromycetes > Mucorales > Mucoraceae > Actinomucor > Actinomucor elegans. The sequence continues at coordinate 104,201 of JAMSLZ010000024.1, forward strand.
GAAAAAATATTTATGCCAATCTCCGTATAATATCTCATCTAATTGCTAGGCCTAACTCAGACTGAGCTACACAGCTTCAATATTTCTTTTATTGGTGAAAACTATGACAATTGTTAAGTAATATCTAAATTTTGTGAAGTATACGAATAAATGGTTTTAATATAGAATAAGGCTTTTTGGATACCCTTTACTACCATAATAAGAGCCGCTTCGCGGCAAAATTGAGATAAGATTTTATACCCATGGTTTGTGTAGTGGCTTATCAAGAATATGTTGCGTTCACATGTTTAATAGCTCTCTGAGTTATCTGTTACTCTACAAGTTCCTTTGGGTGATAACATTGACCAAGGCTCTCAGGCACATAGTGTATAGTAGAAAGCTATCTCATGTAAGGCATCTAACTTGGTATAAGTATAACGAGCATGTATATATAATATTTTCGAATTACAATATATACCTTGCCTATTCAAAAGGATACTATATTAAATCGTGTTATTGGAAGGGAGGGGAGGAGAGGAAACATGACTCATTTCATTCAATCTATAGTGATCTATAAATTTCTTGGCCAATTTGGGTTATGGACCACATTTAATGAATAGCGTATACTTGGAGTGTATTATTACATCTATTGAAATCTATTTTGAAGTGAAGATTTGGTAAATGATCTTGTTTTCAGCTGGATGAATTACATCTCTTTGCCTTTTCTATAATAAAAAATCCACATGTCTAAATATAAAGATGTATATCTTCAGTGGCCCATCATAACGATTAGATTTAACCCTACCTAAAAAATAGAAACTGGCTTGTTAAACAAGAAGAATAAGTAATCACACAGTTATCCTTTCTGTTAATATTCCAATTGCTCATAATAATACTTGTCATTCTTTAACCATTTTTTTTTTAAAAAAGTTATTATTCGGTATATATTAAAAGTATTCTACATAAATTACAGGTGCTATGTATATACAATTACATATATTCTATACGATCTATCATTTAAACTATAACCACGCTTTTTTTTTATCGTAAGTAGTTTGAATAATTTTGATCTGCACAGCACCTACATCCTATCTCTGATCATTGCAGACAAAATGACAGTGTTTCACTTTAATTTCTGAGAATACGCAAGTAAACCAATTCAGAACCATAAGTTTGATACTCAATTTCTCCAAGCAAAACCAAACAAACTCTTTTATGTTCTTATGTCACAAGTGTAAATGGTTTGATAATAATGGTATAGCAATTACGGTGAAAGATCAAGAATCGCCATACGACTCTATTGTATAAATTTCATTTACGTCAGCGAATGGCTAGTACAAGTTGCGTGTATAAAAATGAAAAGATAAATTGCACGGCAGCTCAATCTAAACACTTGGTATACTGATCTGGTGCAATGTATAATGTTAATATGTCGAATGACATATTGATCGAGCTAATCTATATGAAATGTATGTCATTTACAAAAGAACTATTGATCAGGTTATTCTACTGATGATTCTGGTAGATCCAATTGTCATCCTGACCATGAAATAGTCATCAAATGCGCCATTAAATTGAGATCAGCACAGAGGTCTGTTGATCATTAGCTCTAATATGTATAAAGTGTACTCAATTTATCGAGTATCTGTAAAGTATGTCATATTCATTGTAACCTAGTCAAATAACCGTTTTGGTAGATGCTGTATCTCATTCCGGAACGATACTATACGTTGGATATTCATACTAATTAGTTGAAGAAATATTAAAAATGTTGATACAAGCGTTTCATGCAAATTTCACACACACAGTAAATATAAATGATCCACTCACTGTTTAATATAGACATTGTTAGCATCATTACTACGACTATGGTAGTCGACAAACAAAATGCATTACAAAAGTTCATTATAATAAATATTTTAAGGTGGAAGCACACTGGATTACCATATGGCATACACAATGAAATTCTACGTCATATAATATAAGTATTGTATTTAGAGAATTTAAATGATATTTGACTGGATTTTCATATAATAAATGGAGAATATCCTGTGCATAATAGTCGATAACATCTATTTACCAATACAACAGGCATGAATGCTTAGCATTGTAATTGTGTTCATTTCATCTTGAGAATACTAGACAATTTCTTTCTCTTCTGATTTTTTATCGTCTTTCAAGGTTATTTTGATTTCAAATCTTTCAAAATCCATAGCTGTGATTGCATCAAAAGCTACATCATAAAGAATCAGGGACCATTCAAAAAAGGCATAGATCGTATAAGCTAACATATATGCATGCGTTGTTAGTATCCATGTTTTTCTGTCATACCATGCAACGTACCACCAGGAACTTGATGCACTTTATGTTCAAGAAAAAAGTAAACCATTGGTGGCAATGTTCCGAAAAAGGCCAATGTAAATAATCTTCTGCGCTTGATAGCTTCACTATTTGTACTTGGCGTAGTATAAATCACGCCTAATTGCCAAGGCAATGTACATAGTACATATACCACCATAGCCACATCATGAGTCATATGGTCGTCTGTAGAAGTGATAAAGACCCAACCGCCACAAGAAACGGTTCGAACAAGACCGACTCCAAGTAAAAACTTGGCAAATCCGATGGAGGATGATCGCTTACTCAAAAAGTACCATAGACCTACAAGCGCGAATCGAGGGCCTGCTGTTAAGGCAATGAGAATCTGAAAAAAGGCGCGCGCTGGATATCGATCACCCGTGGTGGCGCTCACACTAGGGAACCATTCCTAATAATTTTTAGTAAATACTTGTTTATGTCGGGCGAGTTCATCTAAATATAAGAGAGTATTTACCTGAGGATATCCGAAATGTTCGTTTTGTACAATCTTTTCATAGTGCGTATAGCATCCAACGACAAGGGCTATCAGAAACGCGCCTGCATATGCTTTCATTAGGTGCTTCAATGGATATATCTGCGTCCCATGCGTGACTTACTGTAAGCAAATACTGTATGTGAATAAGATATATACTCTGCCGGAATCTTAGAATGCGCGCATAAAAGAAAAGTTAATGAGCAATGTTTGCCATGTCCAATGTAAAGAATTTACCCTTGCGACTGTATTCTTTTCGAAATTGTTTCTCATTTTGCCAGAAAAAAAAATAGAAAAATGTATCAGGGCAGAAAAAAAAATATGTAAAAGCCGTGTGAATGTAGCCACGTGTAACTAGGCGCAAGAGCCCGATTTACCCGTAGACGCATTGACAGTGGCCAAAGTGCTGTTGGTCAATTTCAGATAAGGTTTACTTTTTTCCCTTGAAAAAATAACATAAAATATCGATTATTCCGAGTAAAACAGGTGTACAGATAAAGGAATAAGGAAGTTTCTATAGTTCATTTGAGAAACCATTAGTTCAGTGAACGTCTAAATACGGAAAATTTATTTCATTGGTTAGCGGTATTGTTCTACAATTCACCTGTTAGATTAAAGATTAAGCAAAACAAATCAAAATATATCTAAATTTCTGGGAATAGTTGTTTGTTTTGTATAAGCTTGTTATCAAAAATGCTATGTTTATATAAGCAGGTACTTGAGGTAAAATTAAGCAAATAAAGGATATCTATAGCACCAATTGAATTAGGCTCCGCATAAACACAAAAAAAAAAAAGAATCACTTCTAGGTCAACATCAAAACCAGGTATATTAATAGTTTTTGGCAACTAAGTAGATATTGCTGCGCATTTCTGAAGCAGCTTGTTCGTACAATAACTCGCATTCATATACAAGTGCTACAGGAAGATCTACGTTGATAGCCGGACAGCCAAACGGAGAATAAATGTTATCCATTGATTATAAACCCAAAGATCGGCTCGGTATCAGTAACGAACTGAGATAGAGATGTTATTTTCAGGGTAAGGGGAAAGATATAGAACGAAAAGGCACCGATTTCTAACAGTAAACCTAGAAGTGTTTTTACCAATAAATAATATTGTAGGTTTAAAGATAAGTGTCGTTTCATGTTTATATCAGGTATTTATCATACGAGAAAAGTAACTAATAGAGCCCCACAGGGGTAAGACAGGCGTAAGAAAACTAATTGAAACTATATTGATATCACGGAAGGGCTACAAAATTTAATTTTGTTCTGTCAAGGAAAGTGTCTGTGACATGTCGTGTGAAAGAATATCTCTATCGGTTTGAAACCTAATAAACTACTTTCTTGATGATAGATGACGCAAAAAAGCAACAAATTTAATATGGTCATCTGTACCTAATCGTGTTTTTGTGTAATACGCGGTGATATGGAGTTAAATTAGGCCACAGTAAAAAAAAAAAAAAAAAAAAAAAAAAGTATACATAGATGTATTTCCAGAAGAGTGAGCATACTGTAGTACATTAGTCATGTCCTGTTATACTTTTGTTCCGGGACAATATGCTGCCGTGCCGTCGAAATCAGATCTCATCTGAGTTTTATGACGTGTATAGATTATCCAGCAGAGGAGCGTGAGATCGACTGTGCTGATCTTAAAAACACTAACCATTCAAATGCAATGCAGTCAAAACGAAAGATCTATTATAAATATGATATCTTTTTTTTAAGACATTTCTTTTTCTTTTCTTTTCTTTAACAAATTAAATATAATGGAGCACTTTGCAAAATTAAAGCCTCTTGCCGACTATGACATTTCAGCTGAAACTGGTTTTTTGCCTACAAAGCCACCACTTCGCAGGTTGACGGATGACTATTTTGCTCCTTGGGAGGACCTGATGGATGATTTTAATGGTTTATTATTGGCTGGTAAATTGAGAGAAAGAGTGCACAAGGTGAGAGATATAATATATCTTCTGTCATTTGTTATTCATTCTATTATCATAGCTACCCTTGTTGGATCATGCACGTTTAAAATCAGTAGAGGAATACAGACGGGCTTTCTTGATCCTTTGTATGGTATCCCATGCTTATGTGTGGGGAAAGCACGAATTAGTATCAGAGGTAAAGAGAAAACATGACTTGTTAGCTAGAAACGTTAATTGATATTTCCCACGAAATAGACGTTACATTCAAGCCTGGCTATTCCATGGGCTGCCATTGCAGACCATTTAGGTCTTTCCCCCGTGGTTTGTCATGCCGCTACCGTATTGTGGAATTATCGCTTGTTGGATCGTGATGGTCCTATTGATGTAAGGTAAGCATTTCTTGTTATTGTATTGTATTATATATTCACAGCTTTATTAGCAACACTTCTACTTTAACTACTTTCTCGGGTTCGTTGGATGAATCATGGTTTTATCTCATTACAGTAGCCATTGAAAGCTCGGGAGCACCTTGTTTATCTCAAATTGCTGATGCTATTGAAAATATCAATCAAGGCCAATATGACAAACTGGAAAAAAACCTGAAAGTGATCCAAACCGCTTTGGTTGCCATGAATACGGATCTAGCAAGAATGTCTGAAAAGTGTGACCCATACGTCTTTTATTGGAAAATCCGACCTTATTTGGCTGGTTGGGAAAACATGGCAGAAGCAGGTTTACCATTGGGACTCATTTATGAAGGCGTAGATACCCAAACAGATAAGTCTCATTTGGATGAAGCTGAACGTCTATTGGGTCAATACAGACGCTATGCTGGTGGTAGTGCTGCTCAAAGTAGTTTGATTGCTGCTCTGGATGTTGCATTTGGTGTTGAACACCATCCTACTGGTGAAAAGCCTTCTTTTATCAAGGCCGCCGATTTACCTAGTGATCGTTATACAAAGCTACCTGCTACCAATACCGCTGATGAAGTTCATAAAGGAACCGAGACACCACGTACACCGCCTCCTTTTGTTCGTACAAATCGTAACAGTTTCTTGAGAGCTATGCGTAACTACATGCCACGTCCTCACCGAGAGTTCTTGGAAGATTTGGAGAAAGCTGCTAATATCCGTCCTTATATCCTACAATTGCAAGAGAACCATAAGAATGGCAATATTTCTGAACAAGAAACCGCTATTCTTAATGCCTACAATGATTGTCTTCATCAACTCAAGCTGTTCCGTGATAAACATATTCAAATCGTTTCCTTATTTATTGTGAATCAAGCGCGTAAGGGTCCTAATATTGCTAACGGTGGATTTGTTATTGACAAGAAGCCATCAACAACCTCCAAGAATTCTGCACATAATGATCTGTATCCCCAGACTCAATTAGAAACTTCTCCAGATATTCGCAAGGATTCTAATGCCGATATAGTAGCACAAAAATTTCCTCAACTGGGACTCGCCAAAAAGGTTGATTCAGATAATGTAGTTCGAGGTACAGGCGGAACAAATGTTATGCCATTCTTGAAGCAATCCCGTGACGAAACCGCTGACATGAAGATTCTTACTGGTGAAGAAGCTACTGCCAAGGGCAAAGCCGGAGAAGAAACCAATAAGACTTGGTCGGATTGGATCCTTCGCCGTTAGTTTCATATATTATTATAATAACGGGTTTCAGCTATTATTTTTTTTTTGCATTTTTTTTAAAAAAATAATCGAATGTTAAACATCTAGCCAATCATCATTAAAGTTCATTTTTTTTTCTTTTCTTTTTTGTTAGAGTGCCAATCACCAGAAATAGAAGGATTCAAACATGTAAAATGTTTTCTATTTTTCTAAAATCGCAACAGCCAATAGTATTGAAATAAAGTATGGTAAACACTTTATTATCGAAATTGATGCCAATTTCTAATTCTAAAATCAAATAAACAGTCATAAATGAATATAATATTCTGCTAGATCGCATAAATGCTCTAATTTTATCAATCAAGGGCCATTCGTTTAACGATAGTCAGCTTTTCTTTACCATCTCTTGCTTCAGGTAATGGGCCATCACCGCTAATATTGTGTAAAGGAAGGCTATTGAGACTGTCGTATAACCTACTTGTTTGAACATTATCATGTGAGCTTTCATCTCCAGTAATATCCCAGTCTTCGTTGTGTTGATCTTTCTGCTCAATCATCAGGTTGCGCAATACGCAACATGTGCGGACCCACATATTAATATTTCCCACGTTTGCTTTAAATATTATGAGATGTCTCTATTATCTTAAGCTCTGCCAACATCACTTCAAAACACTATTACAGTGGTTTGAATTGACTCTTGCCTAAGCATGAGCAAAACTAAATGTTTTATTATTTAAAGAGAATTTGTCTCGAGCTGATTTTTTGATGATAGATACAGCTCGGTAGATAGAACCAGCAAGCAAATATTCACTTTGGGTATTTTTTTTTAGCTGATGAAGCATCATACTACTTTTATATACACTATGGTTACGGATGTTCTCACGGAACTAGAAACAAAATAAGTGGTCATTTTTCGATGATCGCAGACAAGCATCGATTTAAGAGCTTACAAACCCTCCAGAGTGTAATAAAAGCCTTCATGACCTAAATTGAGCTTGTTCTCTACATTAATCAGTATTTCATTGGCAAAGCCGACACATCCGGGAAAGTCAAAAAAATTTGATCTCTTTCTTTTGATCATTGACTTTTCATTGGACCATGGCCATTGCAGCGTACGTTCGTGTAAGTTTTCAATAAAACGATTATGAATTGATTTGTAAAGGTTACAACAGAACCCTTTATACAAACATTCTGATTAATAGAATCACCATTATTTATGTTTCTCTGCGTGATTGGTAGAAGTTGTAAAGGGGTACCTTAACAAAGTATTGATTATTAAAAGACACTGCTATAAATATAGTCTTGTTAATGAACTAAGTCTTTCCATATAATAACCGTTTCCGTCTCCAATACAATTATAGTAATATAACTTACTGGCAAGATTTATTTCTTGATAACCTCTCACAAACAATGTTAGGCAGCTTATATATCCGAAGTTTTAGTATACTATCAACTATATTCTCGATGACATATACATAGGACTCAATATTATATCTCAATTCAAATCAATCCGCTATCAATTTGCTTTATCTTTTCCATTTTAATAAAGGGCCACTGGAAGTGTCTAAATTGTATTTCTATATGTTTATATACTCTTTTTTTTTTTAAAAAAAAACAAGTTCATTTACTCATACAGTATTGTAGGTCTTTTGTCTACTATGGTTTTACAGATAATTATAATAACAACCAACAATATTAATAATGAAATAACAAGGTAACAACACCAAGGTTGAAAAAAATGGAATAAAACTATATATGGATATAAAGATTTTTGCAATAAATCATGTACCTGTCATTCTGATCGGAGTAAAGTTTATGCATCGAGAATTATTAGTCAAGCATTTGTTTGGAAAAAAGCATTTTAGCATATTTTAGCATACACGTATATAAAATAAAATTACGAACAGGCTTTAATGATATAAACAAAGCCAACTGTACTAAAGTTAGTTTGAGATATAGATAAAAGAGATCAGTAATGGGCTTATTAAACCAATCGCTGGTTTTTGATTAATATGCAAATTAATACTTCATACACTTTATAGAAAATAATTAACCTTAGCCAATACAATTGCGTTTTAATAGGTTAGTTTAAAGAAGTTGAATCTGTATTAGTCTTCAGCTCTTTGATATGATATGTATTGCTATTTTGGCACAACATATTTCAGATAGACAAGAAAATGTTGCGGACAAGAGAGTTTTCTATCACATAACACAATGGCATACCACAACTATTTAGACTTAACCATCCGAGAAAGAAAGGAACTAACCTATCAAAATACAAACTACATTCAAGCCTGGACCTTCGTCTGATACTTCTTTCATCTATAATGAGGCACAGTGATGATACGAAAGTGAAGTTTTTTGAGTTTATTTACAAAAAAAAGCTGATAATTAGTTAAACATAGTTCACTGTACAGCATACAACTGGGTTAAGACCAAAAAATGACTGTTGAATCTCTCTCTAGAATAAATCTAACGGAATCGTTTAAAAAAAAGCCAAATGATTAGCATTAGTATGCAAGGAACATAAAAAAAAACATTTAAAGAAAGCTTTTGTTGGTCATCCTCCTATAGCTTTAGATCAGACAATGAAAAGTCTGACTACTCAGTTCTCAAGGTTGAAAGCAGCTAAAACTACAGTGTATAATTTTTTAGTAGAAAAATGCTCTATAATAACAATCAAGTCGGTTGTCATTCGTAAGAGAAAAAAAAATGCACAAAAAAAAACAATATAACTGGGCACAGATGGAATCAAACAGATTTGGGTTTTAAGATAAACAGCATTTTTATTAATGAGTTTGCTCTCCATATCAACCTGAAGAGAACTATAGTTTGTTAATAATTAGGTGAGAAGACCAACATTTGCTTTGTCCAAGAAAAAGAAAGGAAGTGGGCATTACTAAAGCTGATACCGTTATTGGACCCTATTTCAACTTCATTACATGTACTTTAGATGTTATGGGCGAACACAAGGAGTTCAAAAACTGCTAACTTGTTATGGATAATGCGCCCAATCATACAGTGGACGATATTGAAAAACTCATTATAAGCCATGGCTATAGGAGCATATACATTCCACCTTACTCGCTTGAGTTCAGGCCTACTGAGAAGCTTTGGTCTGTTGTAAACAGCACAATAAATTCTTGTTTTATTATTTTTAAGAAAAATGATACGACACTGTATGCTGATTTGTATTTACTACATCCAAAGGATTTGACGTTCCGTCAAATTCCCAGTCAGACGTTTGTTTTAACTCTTGTTTGGTAACTGTATCCATAATTGGATCTGGACCTCTATTCTGAGCCTGCTCATTGAGTGTAATCTTGATCTTTGTATACTGTGTCAAGTCGCTTCTATTTGAAGTGCTAATGTATAAGTCTAGAATTTGTTGGGCGACATCTGTGCAGTATGTCAGTATATATTGAAAAAAAAAAGAAAAAAATCCCATTTCTATTTACCTTCAATATCTTCCATACGCGATAAAAAGTGCTGATCCCAAGGTTTATCATCTGGTAATGCTTGAAATAAAGGGTCTTGCTCTTTTAATAGTCGAGATGCCAAATAAATGCAACCCGCAGCAATGGTATGAGCAGGATATTCCACACATAATAATGTCTTGTAACTATCTACAGCCAACTGGTATGCCTTCTTGGCCAACCTCTTACTATCCAACGTTGTTTGAAAACCTTAGGACATACGCATACGACATTTAGTTTCCTTTTTTTTTTTTTTTTTTTTTTTTTTTTTTTTGTATCTACCTTGAATCCACTTTGTAAACTTGATGATATACTCGTAGGGATGCCTAAACTGAAATCCAAAACTCAAGGTTTCTAACAGCAGCTTTTCGTATCCAATTATTTTACGTTTTCGATCTTCTGATATATGCTCAGGATCCAGTTCTTTACTCTCAGGGTATTTGACGCTATGTACAGCTACAATGACTTCTCTCGGCTTTTTGATGGTTTCTTCTATTTTCGATGCAACAAAGATACATGTCACGCTTATATCCTATAAATGATAGCATGAGTTTAAAAAACGCGTGTCAAGGCTTGTATGTTGTAGTAAGTTACTTGAGGTGGATAGTCTCGTATGGAATAATACAGATAAAATCGATGATATAAAGCTTGAGACGTGCTAATGGTCTTTTGTGGACTAGACAAAACAGAATAAGTTTTTTTGGAGTAATTCAATAGAGCTTGTGATCTTTCTTACAATCCTAATTTCTTGCCAACTTCTTGCATGAACTTGCAATAGGTATGCCGAGCACTGTTCTCTTTGGCTACCAATGGACCGGCTTTCTTTAAACTTGATAGCGTAGCTAACTGACGTTTTGTAAAGTAAGGTCGAAATCGTCGTTTAAATGAAATGCCGGAGGTAATGGTGGTAGAGGAGACAGGTGTCAGAGGTGTATTGGGCGCTAATGGTGAAGATCCACTCATGGTTAGTACATGCAAAAGGGTCTTTTTTGCTTGCGAAAGTATGAAAAAAAAATTGAGAGTTTGACTCAACTGGGCTTCAATTTAGTTTGAAATATGAAAATATTGGTTTTTTCCAAACGACTTGCACATCAGATATTTTTTGACGCCCCATTGTTTTTTTTAGTTTGCGCATAGTACTTTTTTTTTCACTTTGTGTACCACTGGTTTTAATTTATGTACTCCACTTTTCAATTTTAACAATAAAAATGTCTGATTACAATATACTTTCTGATTCAACATTGTTGATGTGATTCCGGAAATACAACAAATAGAAATAGAAGGAGAGATTGAAGCCAATTTTTATGAAATAATTACATTAGAATGTCACGAATGTTAACTAGACGTAGAGAAACCGAAGTCTGTAAAAAAAAAAAAAAAAAAAAAAAAAAATGAGTCAGACATAGAGACCTACGGATCTCGGTAGTTTCCAGGCTTTTCGCAAAAATTCAAAAGAAACTTCTGTTGTTAATTCTACAAGAATCAACAACAGTGAGTCAACAAATAAAAGGAGAAAAAATATACTACCACAAAGACTGCGATCACTAAAAACCCTAGAGGCCTATATCACTCTTACACTCCTATCCAGGTACAAGGACTGATTGACCTTGTCATCGAGGAAGGAATGTTTGTGAGAAAAGTGGGACTAACGGTGGGTATGGTTGTTAGAACTTCCCAACATTATGTGAAAACATATAAAGAGGAAGATAAGAAGCGTTTACCAGATAGCAAAAAGGCGACACAAAGTCAGTATTATTATAAGTCTGCTGCTACTGTCCTGTGGCAGGCAAGAAATAAATTACTTCCAGCTTTTCCAGACATTAAGTCAGCCACTCTTTCTAGTCCTCCTAAACATCTTATTCAGCATGCATCTCTCACTCTCAAGTAGTTGGATAGAATTGCTGCCGCGAGAGCTTCTGAAAATACTTTAAATCAACGAAGAGAGATATTGGAGTGGATGAGTAATAAGGAAATGAATTAGTTTGATAAGTGTGTTTTTATTGATAAATTAGGATTCAATATTCATATAAGACGCAATTTTAGGAGATACAGGCATGGACTACCTGCTAAAACTGTGCTTCCATCAAAGAGGCATCTCCATTACTATTATCAGAGCAATCTGTGAAAAGGAGTTGTTAACTTTACGTAAACCAAAGGCAGTTCAAAGAAAAATGTTTCCGCAAAAAAAAGAGAAAGAGAGAGAACGGCGAGGCAGTTCATGCAAAAGTTGGTATACGGAACGAGCATTTTCTGCGATTTATCGATGGTGCTATAGATACACTTGATAAACATAAAATGGCTGGTCGGTATACCGTTTTAGATTATACCGTTATACACGAGGTTGCTTCTGTTCAAGAACTCATCGAGAACCGTGGGTACAAAGCTACTTACTTGCCTCCATACTCACCATTTTTATATCCAATTGGACTCTTTGGCCCAAAGCTAAAACCTGAGTAAGGAGAGATTATCCTACCACAGCTAATAATCAAAGTGCTATAATTACTGAGTCGGCAAAGCAGGTGTGTAAGCGGCTATCAGGGCTGGGCCAAGCATTCAACTTCATGTTTTGATAGATGCTTGGCCCACTCGAGCTAATTCTTTAGTAAATTTCATTATGAATTAAATTTAATCGTTTATACTTTTATTTCTATTGTACATAAAATAAAAACAGTTCACTGATTCATCCATCAACGCCACCACGAAAAATGGTGAGAATTCTGTATATATCAGCAATTAATTCTCAATATAGTTATCTTTTAGTAATCCATTTTTACAGTCAAATAGTTAAGCAAATTGGTTATGGTGAGCGCCGGATGTCAGTATTTTATGGACTCATACTGAGAGACGTATTTACATTAATCCGATTGATAAAATATTTAGTATGGAGATTTACTACAAAGATTACTTTATTAAATATTAAGGTTTAATACAAATTATATGTACATATACAACTTTGGTGTTAGGTATTATGCTTTATAGTTTAAACAAGGATATAGTATTCATCCAAGGTTTTCAGCGCTATTTGACCATAATTGTGTCGATCTTCTTCGACCAAGGGACAGAACTCGGTATCTAAAGGTTTCTCCATAAGGTACTCTTCTTCTCCTGAAGTTGTTTCAAAGAAAGAGGAAAACTTATTTATGACTTGATAAAAGTTCTTGAACATTTTGAAGCTGCAGATATTTGAAAAAAAAAGAAGCAACATATCAAAATGTCTATTCTTTTTGCTTATATGGTTTTCTGACAAGCTGGTTTGTTTACACACGAAATAGAATAATTCTTTCCTTTTGCCATATGACGTAAGAACTGTGTATATTATGCTTTAGTGTTTTACCTTTGATTATACATTTTAAATCTCTGCATTAAAAGGGAGCACGATGCGTCCATCAGTCACTCTATTTTGACACATTATATGTCTATTGCTACAGCATACAACTTTTTAAACAAAAAAAAAAAAATGAAATTATTTACTTGCTGGTTATCTGCCGGAGCTCCTGGCTTTTCTAGACCTCTTTGATGTTTTGTTTACGTATCAAGCTCTAGTTCGTTTTTGTTATGTAATAATCATCACGCGTAGAGTGTGTCACAATATTACGCCTACGGGCTATTTCGTCTGTTTTACCTATTCAAAATCGATTTTAAATAACGCAGATATATCAAGTAGAAAATTCTTGGAAATGACAAGCGTACATTATACTAAGTTTCAGAATTCATATATGTATATACGTGTGGAGATGTTAAATATAAAATGTTTATAATGAAAGCAAATAATCTTTGCTAAAGGTTCTAACTTTTTTTTCGATTGAACCGACTACTCGGCTGCGGTGTTGAGTCTGAATTGGTCAATATATTTCACTAGTTCGGTTGACCGATTCAGGTCAGGTTAATAGTCCATAAGCAGAATAAGCAGATAACATGTTTATTTATTATTATTATTCTAGAAACTTTTGTTGGTCGATTACCCAATGTTTCTCCACGGATTTTTAAATGAAGAGCCATTTATGCATTTATATTATATAAGATAATGACATGTGTGATTTTTTGTTGATTCAACATTATTGTTATTGCAAGTTTTGGGTTAAAATGATTTAACTAAAGAATTGCCAATTGACTAATGATCAAAATCAAGATCATAACTGTTCATTTCTATTGGTTTTACCGTTTTGTGAAGTTTCACTGGGTAATCTAAGGACCAATACCATTGCTCATCCCACCGACATCGAGCTTGCTGAACATGATGCAGATGTCTTGGAATATGGTTTTTGGACAGTTAGATTATTGGTATTCACTCTAGGCAAAGCGATAGTCAGTTTATGATATTTATCATTAATAATAGTATAAAACAGCGAACACTTAGCTTTGCTTACAGAGCAAAAAGAGAATAAAGGCGTATGTTTCAGTACAGTAGACAAGGTTTAAAGATGACTATGAGGGACTCTGAGTCATTTTTATTCTAGGATAGCTAAGTTTGATGAGGAAATAAATGTAAATAATCAATGATATCGAACTCGTTTATTGGCTGAAGCTGTGGTTTTACAAATAATTTCCAGTTGTCCTAGATCACTGAACTTGCATAAAAAGGATGACAACGAGCTGAAGCTCAAGAATATTACCATCGAGCACAATGTTTACAAACATATTAGCATACATTTACGTTTCAGTGTCTAGTGATTGATCCTATGCAATGAAGCAAACAAATGTTGCTAATTTATGATACCTGCTAAGAATGTATTCCAAGCTTCCAGATACATGATTTTAATACAAATACTGTAGACAAGGAAAGTTTTTCTACTCATTAACATTAATCTGTTAAAAAAGCCGATGTGATGTCATTTCAGTGTGCGTTGATAATGCTTTTCATAAGTGGTATAGTCAGGAACCATGAACGAGTAAGATAATGCGCCGAGATTGTTAAAAAGAGTAGCTAAAAAATATGGTGTCCCAATAACATAATATTACAAGTGTGCTGGATCTGAACAGACTAGTATTTCAATCTGAGGACATAATGTTATCAAATAATAAAATTCTTCATTAAATATATACCAATATCAATCAACTGACATACTATCCTCGTCAATAGCGAAAGTAATTATCAGTACTGTTAAGTCAAGTTGATTAGGTATTAGCCTAATGGATACAGGCAAGGAAATGGCAAACAAAAAAAATTCAATTGAATAAAATGTGCTTGTAAAAGTAGTTTTTTAACTGCAATATGCCATGCTCGACAAAAAAAAAAAAAGATACACGCATTGTAGACCCTCTAATCTGTAAATTCAAATACTTGAGCCAATAATCCTTGTGGCAAGAGGTACTAATACATAGCTTGGAGAAGCGTAGTAGAAGATCTAAAGGTGCAAAAAAAGTATACCCACTAAAATATATATAAATGAATATTCTTCATTGGCTTTATACCATTAGTCTTGAACTGCATCGTCAAAATAAGTTTGATTTTTGGATACATGTCAGCATCATGTATTTGAACCTAGTGACTGTAAACTACAGGTATATACAATGCACGCTTCGTTTTATACGTTGATTCATTTCACTCATTATACATAAACTATTTTTCTCCTTTTTCATGTGTACCAATATCTCTTTATCTTGATTCCTGTTATCTCTCCTATTCTCCAAAAATATTGTTTGGGGCATTTTATGCAATATAAATGTATTACTTGTTTAAAATTTTATCTGGTATTATGGAGATGTATTTTATATTACTCTTATGAATCTTAATACAGAATATATATCACTATATTTTATAGAATTATATTTAAAAGCCTTAAGATGAAGTAGGATAAACGTCATTTCTTCACTGATGATTTCACTCACCACCAATATTACCACTCATTCAAAACTGGATTTTCAGTATAGTATGGGTATTGGAGCGTCATCTAGACAAAGTGAAGTTAGTATAACTGCAGCATATACTGTTTTATTTATGGTTGATTTGACTATATTCGGGATGGTTACGGTAAAAGAAGTACATAATAGTAATACAAAAAAAAGTATAGGGATTAGAAAAACTTAGTTATAGAATATACAAAAGCTCGTTGACCCAAAACGGCATAACTCATAAAATAATACATTATCTATAGACATACTTAACATGAACACAATCAGGTAGTTGAGTTACAATCTAACATAAAATAGCTAGTTAGCTAGAAATGATAACCATATTTCAATGATCAATAATGACAAAAAAGTACTAATGAGTTTCTCGGTTATTTATACATTTTTATACCTTAGTGGTCAATGGAACAAATGTTATTTAAATGTCTCTTTACTTACAAAGTAGGTTGAAAATGAAGCTCTGTGGTTTGAATTTGCCTTGTTTCTGGAATGATAACAAATGCTGAATCAAGAATCATTAAATATCTAGCCATTTTATGAGTGCAGCGTATTCATAAAGTTTTTTCAGGAGATAGGATTTAAAATCAAAATATAGTGTTCAAATCATTGGTCGAATCAATATTCTTGCTATAAATATAACACACTTGAAATTACACTGAATGGAGCTTCCTTCTTATTGTTTTAATAAACTTTTTATTACAAAAATGAATGTGTATGTATCATACGATGACCAAAGAAAGCAAAATATCTCGGTTATGGCACAGTCAATGAGTATACAGTTGGTTGTTAACATTGGCATAGCTGTTCTTGCTATGGTTGGCATTGGTTTTTTAAGACATGTATGTATACTTTTTAATTCCTATCAATTTACTCATACACAATGTCATTCGGTAGAAACGCAAATTAACAGCTAAAGAGTAAGCAACTGTCATCTAATCTTATTATATATAAACGCTAATGATATCGGTTTATACAGATGTCAGATACCTACGATAGACCATAAAAACTTATTTTCATGGATCGAATCAGACAATGGATTACGTGAGCAAATAGGCTGTGATGCCTACTTGTATATTCGATTTGTTTGTCTATTAAAAAGACTGTTCCTTTTCATGAGTATAATTGGCCTTTGCGTTTTGGTTCCAATCAACATTGCCGCCACGCGAGCCACAGGCGATTGGCCACCAGTATCTGGTAGTATTGATTTCTTGTCCATTTCAGGCATCAATTTACAGGGTGGAAGATTAAGAGAAGATCCCAATCTGTACTGGTACTGGTCACCATTTGTAGCCACCTGGCTATTTTCTTTACTTACCATTTACTTCATGCATGATATGTCTGAAGACTATATCAGTACGCGTGAGTATTTCTTTGAAGCACCAGAAAACAAAGCCAATGTAACGTCCTTGATGGTCAGCGGTGTACCTGAATCTATGCGTTCAGACGAGAAGCTAAAAGAATGGGTTGAATCTACAGAATCTTTTGAATATCCCATCCAAGAAGCCATGATTGGACGTGATAATCTGACTTTGTTTGAACTGATTGAAAAGCATGAAGCGGCTGTAAGACAATTAGAGATCACACTAGCCTCTTATTTAGGTGGTATGTCAATAAAAAGTAATACCCTGCATACCAACTGACACTTTATATAGATGGCAAAGAAAACTTGGATACAAAAAAGAGGCCAACTGTACGTATTGGTGGATTTTTATGCTTCGGTAGCCGCGAAGTCGATGCCATAAATTATTACACCAAAGAAGTAGCTTACTTAAACAAAGAAATCGAAATACTGCGCAAGTGTCCATCCACCAATAACGCATCTTATGGCTGGATTAAATTTAAACACATTGAATGGGCACATGCTGCTGTAATTACAGCCAATAAGAGCAAACAACTCCAACTCTCGCCTACTTGTTCTGACCTTATATGGCACAACTTACAAATGAACGAAAAGAAGCTTACAGTCAAAGGTTGGATTGGCCATGGTATTTATTTGGTGCTTACCATTATTTGGATGATCTTTATATCTGCTTTATCTACCAGCTCCAATGCGGTCAACTTTGTCAGTCTCTTTCCTGATCCACAATCCTTTATGGGGAACCATCAACTCTTTGTGAGCTTGATTAAATCCTATTTTACACCTATAACTATGGTAATCTTTTTCTATTTGGTACCCATTTTTTTCCGCTCCCTTTCAGAGAAACAAGGCTATACAACACATACCGCGTTAAATCACGGATTACTGACCAAACTGTATGTGTTTTTCATTGTCAGTAATCTACTATTATTCTCCTTGGGTTCTATACTGATTGATGCCTATGGACAGCTACGTGCAGGTAACTTTACAAGTATACAGAGCATTTCCGAATATATTATGTGTATTGCCAAAAATATTGCCGATATCTCCACATTTTGGATCAACTTTGTCTGTCTCAATTCACTCACGTTGGTTATGGACTTGGCTACGATGTGGTCTTTAATTGCCTCCACTATTAAAAAGTCCCTGACGCATCCAACTCCTCGCGAGCTACGAGAAATGGCTCAACCACCTCCCTTTGACTTTTTGCAAAAATACAATCTATCATTATTCCTATTTACTATTGCGCTGGTGTATTCTGCTATGTCGCCTCTGATCTTGCCATTCGCTTTGGTCTATTTCTCAGTAGCCGAAAGTGTACACAAGTGCATGTTAATGTATATATGTGCCACCAAAATAGAAAGTGGCGGCAAGATTGGGCCTATTTTATATCGAATGGTCACGACATCGGTTTTATTCTTTCAGCTAATCATGATAACTATTTTGTGGTTCAAAGGCGGTTTAGTCCAAGTATACTGCTTGATCCCATTACCGATATTGACGTTGGTTTATCAATATGTATATTATAGACGTATGCTTCTCTTTGGCTCTTACAAGATTCGTGTTAAATATGTTAGCTGCATAAATCGCGCTCTCCAAGAAAAAATATTGTATACAATCGACAACCTTTTAAGAACGGCTGAAATACATCTATCGATACCTGGACGCTGCCGAAGTGAAAGTAAATCGTTTGTATTGAAAAATGAGTTTCAAGACCCTGCATATCACGGCAGGCTACCTGTTCCAACTGTCCATGACGACGTCAAGTGCTTGTTACAAAAAGTGTATCAACAGCCCTTGGTCGCTGATGAAAACCAGAAACGATCCAAAGAAACGTTTCAACAATATGGCAGAAATATCATACACGGGAGTACTGTAGAGAAAGGCGAGGTATTCCATAGGAAAAATTACCATCAAGTAACTTTCGGTGGGCCCTGTCTCAATGTAAAATTTGCAACTGCAACCGAAAGTGAGATTCAAGATATCGACAGTAATAGCTATGAAGGCCAAGTTATAGTGAATTCAGAGCAGTAAAAGAATACTTTTTGAAATTGTTTTTATTCTCGAACTCATTAAAGTAAAGGGGAGATATCTAACTACGCATTTTATATAATTTATCGGGAAGATGATCTATAGTGCATATAATAAGCTAAAATTTGCCAATCCATTTTTTATTAATGGCATATGCTCAAAAATAATTAAATGGTCCAAATCTAGCTTGTCCTAACTCATGGGCTATTTCAGACTGATATTACTTATATTAGTTGTCCTATAAGGCTTTTTAAACTCCATCTCCTCTTTCCTGATCTTGTTCAAAAGAAAACGAGATGATTGAGTATCATGCACCCAATTGAGGTCTTAATAAAATTTTCTGTTTAAATGTAGATATTATATGCATTGTAAGCGCATTATTGTAGAACTGGTTCATTGGCTACTGAAAGATTTTCGTTACAAAAGTTACTATTCTATAACCAAAGATCAAAATTCCACTGTTACCGACAGCAGCTTGCAATTACCAAAGTACCCGTTTTCGCATTAATCATGCTGTCAATCAGATATTGAAGAACCTTCTTTGCTACGTTCTCATGATCAATTTTCTCTACCATAAATTCTTCCCAAGCAACCTGAAAGTATGATTCAACAACTCATGTGCCGCGTACTACAGCATGAATACAACATTACTTCAGAATGTACTGAAATCGAGAATTCGTTCACGTTTAATTTCAGCACTCCAACTTAGCTGTTAACAATGAATTAAAAAAAGCGAGCGAGGTCTGGATAATGAAACGATTTAAGCTGCATCATCACTTCAAGACACCTTAGAGCCACTGGTCGGATTAGATGGCTCAGTATTAGAAAGAAAAATGAACAACTCCATAACCACAACCACAATCGCAATCACAGCCACCTGCGATAACATCTGGTGTATCAATCATGACGATTCACCGATCCATCTCTGATATGCATGCACCAATGTTTTAATCTTCATCAGAGGCTTTGATGTCACTTGGTTAGAAAGAAATTGTAGTGTACAGCCAATCTACCGAATTATATGGTGAAATAAGAATATTGTAGTTTCGTTTGTCGTAGTCGGTCCATCAAACAGAGTTGTATACTATATTCATGCTATCATGGTATGGAAAAAGAAAAACCGGTCGAGAATTCCTTTGAAAATATACCTCAATATATCTTATCTGACATGTGTATTAAACAGATTATCTATAAATTACTACGTTTTAATTCCATCGAATGCCAGATACTGAACATTGGGGAAGACTTAACGAAAATCTATCGAATAGATAATAAAATAATTTTCATACACTTAATATATATATATATGTATGTGTACGTATTATACTATAAGATCAAATTTTCTAACTCTACCTTTTTTTTTACAGCTAAAAAAGAAATGCAAATTCATAGCCTATTAATAGCATAAACTTAGTGCAGTATAGGTTGATACAGAATACTAGAGTGTTGACGATATTTACTGAAAACTGAACTAATATAAATACCGGTTAATGTTTATGCTTAGTGGTGAGGGTTATAGACTTACACTAGCATTGTAAAAAAAAAAAAATACTTGTTGCGTATCGACAAAGGTTTACTATTAGCAATAGGATTTAAGTTTTCAACCAACTCTGAACAAAATTCCGAACAAAATATCAGACAGCAAGCAGCATGCATGCGCAGCCATTAATAGTTTGAATCACATGAAGCCAATAAACTTCGAGACCGTCGAACTGTTGAGATATGGTGATATGTAAGTGTGTTGTTTGTTCGCTTCCAAGATACTCTATTTTGTCCTTTAAAAATATTCAGGTTCAGAGTGCGACTTTTTTCCAGCTTGATTTGGTCTCAGCTCGCGATCATCGACAGGTATTTTATCGCTTCACTTTCTCTTGATTCATATCATATGTCATGATTTTAAACTTATTAAACTCGCCTTTTCTCTTCTCGCATCTTATGTTTAAAAGATGTTCAATAAAAACAGATCTCAGCCTCTTCTACAAAAAAAGGTGGTTTGTTTGATAGCGTAACCGGCATTTTAGAGTTATAGTTCATATTACGCTTTACAAATCACTGTACAGGGTGTATATCGCTATATTTTAATATAAAACCTGAATGGCTATCATAAGATCGAGTACTGTAAAGATGTTCTTTAACTGATAGTTTCTTTCTCCAACATTATCCCTTATTCAAAACCTGGCTTTTCAGCGGTATGGTTACTTGAGAGACAGTCGAATCAGAGCTGCATTACATCTACGGCTTCTTACTGCCTTATTATTATTTGTTTTGATTCGAATGGTTGAGCAGAAAAAGCCTCATAATGAGAATAGAAGAAAGTATAAGGACTTCAGTAACTTATCTGTAGTATATACAAAAATGTTGAAGACTCAAAGTAACATAGATTATCTTATAAGTGGTGAATTTCCTATATACATATTCAATATGAACGCAGTCATATAACTATCAGTTAAAATCTAATGTAGAATAACTAGTTAATTAGAAAACACGACTTTCTTTTAAAGATCAACAAAGAAGCCTGAAAAAAAAAAAAAAAAAAAAAAAAACTAATTGATATCCTCTGGCTATCTGTACTTTTTCAAAAATTATTTAAACACATCTTTCACCTACAAAATATATTGAAAAACAAAAGCCTATGATGAGAGCTTACGTAATTATTGAAACGATAGCAAAAAATGAATCTTGAGTCATTATACTGTTCAGTGGCTTTGACTTATTCGCCATTTTACGAGTGCAGTTTATTTGTGAAACATTTTCGAGAGGTTGGGCTTATGAGCATAGTGCAGAATGTTTGATCATTGTACAACGACTAGGTCGGCCGAACCAATATCTCGACTATATAAACGCGATAATCCAGGCTCTTCACAGGATCTAATACCCATCTAATTGCTTTAGCACTTTTAAACACAAAGATGAGTGTGTATGTACCATTCGATGAACAAAGAAAGGAAGATGCTTCATTTACTCTACAAACAATGGGTATACAGCTGTGCATTAACGTCGGTATAGCTACTCTTGCCATAGCTGGATTCAATTTCTTAAGACCTGTATGTATATTGTTTAATTTCGATACCAATTTACTCATATGCGATGTCATTCTGTAGAAATTCAAATTGGTGTATGAGCCTAAATTCAAATTTGCAGCTAAAAAGTAAGCAATTGTCACCTAATACCCTTATATATAATCACTAATAATATTGGTTTATACAGATGTCAAGCATTTGAAATAAAATCAAAAGGATGGTTCTCATGGGTCAAACCAGTTATTACAATTGAGAACAAGGTACTACGTGAACAGATAGGTTGTGATGCCTACCTGTATGTTCGATTTGTTTGTCTATTGAAATATCTGCTACTGGTCATGAGTATAATTGGTGTTGGTATATTAATTCCAATCAATATTGCTGCCACGCAAGCCACAGGTGATTGGCCACCAGCATTTGGCAGTATCAAGATCTTATCCATTGCAGGCATTAACATGGAGAACGGAAAATTAAGAGTGGACCCTAATACGGACTGGTACTGGTCGTCATTTGCTGCCACCTGGGTATTTTCTTTACTGGTCGTCTATTTTATGCACTGCGTCTCTGATGACTATGTCAAGACCCGTCAATATTTCTTTCAACAATCTGAAGAGCTAGTCCATATGAGATCCGTGATAGTCAATGATGTACCTGAATCCGAGCGCACAAGCGAAAAATTAACAAAATGGGTTCTGGACGGAATAGGCAGTTCCACCGAAAACATTAAAGGCTCCGTGATTGGACGTGATAATTTGGAATTATGCAAGTTGATTAAGGAGCATGAAGCTGCTGTAAAGAAATTAGAGGTTGTCATGGCCTCTTATCTAGGTAGTATGTCAGTAAGCAGCAATACTATGATTGCCAATTAACAGTTTATATAGATGGCAAAGATCCCAATACAAAAAAGAGACCAATTAAACGTGTTGGTGGGTTTTTGTGCTTTGGCGGTCGTGAAATCGATGCCATAGAGTATTATACTGAAGAAGTGGCCAAGTTAAAAGAGAAAATCAAAATATTACGCGAGTATCCATCCACCAAGAACGCATCTTATGGCTGGATCACGTTTGATTGCATTGGTCATGCTCAACGTTTTGTAGCTGAATATTATAAAGAAAAACCAATCCGAGAATCGCCCGCTCCTTCGGATCTTGTATGGCACAATTTACATGTAGACAAAAAGGATCGTACAATCAAACGCTGGGGTGGCCGCGTTATCTATTTGGTGTTTACCTTTGCCTGTATGGTTCTTGTGTCTGCTGTATCTACTGGTTCCAATGTGACCAACTTCATTCAGCTCTTTCCTGGATCGCAACCCTTTATAGATAACAATCCAGTGATCATAGGCTTCGTTCAAGCCTATTTTACACCCATCGTTATGTCTATCTTTTTCTATTTGCTACCAATTTTTTTTCGCTTCCTTGCAGAAAAACAAGGTTACAGGACGCAAACTACGCTGGATCACCAACTAATGACCAAATTATATGTTTTTTTTGTCTTCAGCAATCTGTTACTGTTTACTGTGACTTTTATACTGATTGATATCTTTGGCCAGCTTCATGCAGGTAGCTTACCAAGCTCAGAGAGCATTTCAGAATATATCATGCAATTTGCCAAGAATATTGCCGAAGTCTCTACATTTTGGATCAACTTTGTCTGCCTTAATTCACTTACTTTGACTATGGACTTGGCCATGGTGTGGTCTATGATTACTATCGTTATCAATAAGACTTTTAAGCGTCCAGCTCCTCACAAGGTACAAGAAATGACTCAACCACCTCCCTTTGATTTTCCGCAAAAATACAACCTGTTGCTGTTCTTATTTACCATTGCGTTGGTATATTCTGCTATTTCACCTCTGATCTTGCCATTCGCTTTGGTCTATTTCTCAGTAGCCGAAATAGTGCATAAGTACAAGTTAATGTATATATGTGCCACCAAAATAGAAAGTGGTGGCCAGGCTTGGCTCATCTTGTATCGAATGGTCACAGCATCGGTTTTATTCTTTCAGCTAATCATGATAACTATTTTGTGGTTCAAAGGCGGTTTAGTCCAAGTATACTGCTTGATCCCATTACCGATATTGACGTTGGTTTATCTATATGTATATTATAAAGGTTTACTTATCAAAGGCACTTACTTGGACTACATTGGTGCTGATGGCGCGCCTTCCCCGCGTTATTTTCATGAAGACTCCACTAATGCATTGCAAACCGAATTCCAGGATCCTGCATTTCATAGTAAGTTACCTATCCCAACTATTTATGACGACGTCAAGCACATGATACCAAAGGTATATAAAAATCATTCTGTCACTGTTGGAGAAAAGCAAGAATTCAATGGGGAGGCTCATGACAAGGATGTAGAGAAAGGCGAGAAACATCATAAGAATTGTCTTAGTGTAACTTGCAAAATCGTTGTCAATGTAGAATTTGCAACTGTAGCCGAAAATGAAATCCTTGGTATTGATAGCAATAGTCATAAAAACGAAGGAGACCAAAATTCCACTATCTCTGGTAGTAGCGAACTGTTGCCAAAGTATTCATTTTTGAATCAATTGTACGGACAGTCTGATGCTGAAATGCCTTTATTATATTCTAACGATAAGCAATCTCCTCCATCATTTACTTCTAAGCAACCCGACAAAAAGTTTCAGCCGCCTATGCAACATGAACAGTACATTACTTCAGAATACACTAAAATGGAGACTTCTTTCAATAAAGACAACTTGGCAACTAACAAAGCAGAGATACAGCAAAAAGAACAAGGTCTAGATAATGAAATAATTCAAGCTGCATCATTACTTGACTCAGCATCAGAAAGAAGACAAACAACACCACCACCTGCAATGACATTTGGCGTTCCTACAATGGCATTTGATACTCCTACGATGGCATTTGGTGCACCCACGATGTCATTTGGTGCGCCCATTATGACTCTTCATCAGCCCACTACTGATATACATGGGCCTACGGATCAACCTTCATCAGAAGCTATGGTCCTGTCTGATATGGAAGAAAATGCTGAGCCCATCCAAGTTACCGAGTTTCATCAACAGTTAAGTGTATCATTACATGGAACAAGCTCTATTCGTCGTAGTCGATCCATTAAACGAAGCCCAGTGTCATCGCGCCGTCAAGGTATAGAAAACGAGCTAACACCCGAGAATTCCTTTGGAGATATGTTGTAGTAGTAGTTCTTGTGTAATATGTATATTAAATTGAACTTTTAACAAAGTATTATTCACCTTTGATTCGATTGGATGCCAGATATTGAACATTGAAGAAAACTCAACTTTTTTTTTGGGAGATGCAACTTATTAGCATAATTGCATGTTAACTGTATTTTCTGTACTATACAAGTAAAATATATTTGATTTCTTTAATAATTACTGGCTTTACGTCCTTTTCTCATAATCTATCGTGTCGAGTCTGTTTGCAACTTCAGCTGTCAGCCATGGAATCCTTTTACTATTTTTGAAAGAGTCTATATACAAAGCACACGAACTTTTCGCGCACTTTCATTTTCGTGACGTTTCTATTACTGTACGAAGGCCAGATCTGCAAATGACTGATCATATTAACAATTCCATCTTGAATAATACCTTCTTATGTCCGATACAACCTTGCAAACAGTTCTTGAACTTGTTCTTCAAAAGAAGTTATCTGATATTCTACCATACATGATAAAATCAATATCTTATTAGGCAGTTTGGTAAAATTTTGTTCTAGATAGAAAAACTGTTTACTAAGTGATTAAAATCAATAGTGCACGCGATAATCCTTTCCTGTATATACCATTTGAAACCTACCACTAATTCATACATCAATTTGAGTTTTCTAGCTAGCAAGTATGAATGGCAATTGATAAAAAAGTGCATAGACAGAAGGGTACTAACATATTGATGGGTTCATTCACAATGCTTCATTGATCATGCTATTGTAAAAAACCAGGCTTTTTTATTTATTTATAATTAACTCTGTGGTTTAGGTCAGATCCAATTTTTCAGTAGCATATTACGAAATCATCCACATTTAATAAGGCAATCGTTTAAACTGTTGGTACATGCGCCCCAGGTAGGATTCTTCTTTTCACATTTGGTATTCGTACGGAAACAATTTTTTTGACAACCAGCCGATGCTGCTGTTATATTTGAAACAAGACATAAAGCAAAAATGATGAGCAGGGTTTTGATGTACATGATACTGGTTGTATTATTGTTAGGTTAATATACAGAGATTAATTATGTTATCTATTACTTACAGATGAGTTAGTTATTGAAAAAAGATATGTGTATGAGAGAAAAAAGGCACAAATCAAAATCTGGCTATTTATATTGAATGTATAATACTAAGGGATTACTGTGCATATTTCCATCTGGATTTATTTCCAAGGTTATTAATGAGGTGTTATCTTGTACTGCATCTGGTATAACACTCCAATTATTATTCATAATAGTCATTTGTGATTGCACGGCATCTAGTGGGATAACTTAGAAAATACTTGCACATTTGTATGCTCAAGCGGATATCCAAATGCTGTCGGTTAATGACATTTATTTAAACATTTACATTTAATTACATATCTGTAAAACAAAATAAAAAATATCTAGATAGATCCATGCCATGCATATTAATTAAGATACATATGTTCATATAAACGAGAATAAAGGGTACACCAATCCGGTGTACGAATATCAGCCGTATAATTAGCTGTATACCTGATAAAGTGCAGATGAGAGCCATCATTCCATCGCTGAATACGCTTACTTTATAGTTTCCAAGATTTATGTAATTAAAGGGCTGCTTATGCTCTAGCACCACCAAAATAACCAGGCTATGTTAACAAAGAACAGTGGAAACAATTTAATTTGTATTATATATGTTGTTTCCGTAAAGTAGATGGTACAAACCTAAGGCACAAACAATTAACATTTAAGTACTTAGTTTCTTTTTATTCTTCCTTAAAAACATGGGACATAATCACCTCTTTCATTCCACCGTCTGTGTATAAACACAGTGCATACATTTAATTATTTCTAGTAGACAACGAATGTTACATGTATTAGGCATAACCCTACTTGAATTTTCTTAACTTTCCCAAACTTAAATACTTCTTCTGTTATTCTGTAATACAATAGATAACCAAAATGTATAAGTAGCACAACAAAATGAAAAGTGGTCTTGTCCGGGGAGATGAAATATCACTGGTGCGCCTCAATCTCCATTCAATAGGATATTGAAATCTTAAAAAAAAATACAGTGCCTCATTCTGAACGTGATATATTAATCAAAAGCAACATTTGACCTGATTCTGCCGAGGAATCTTGGCTTTATTTAATATTGCCAGCTAGTAATGGATGATACATTTTCTGTATTTCTGCAACGTAAATACTCTTGCAGTAAATGTATTAGCATACTCTCAGCTTGTTTTACATATTTGATGCGGCATTATACCGGGGTCGATCGAGCAATGTATATATTATGGAAGCTGGTTTTTTTGAAACGAAAGTAATTTACAGCACATCCATAAAGTGCGATATAATAATTGTATTCTAGTAAAATAATTCTTCTAGCATATCAAATGCTTTATTCTAAGATTGTGTTAACAATCAGATGGAATATTGAGCTGTAGCTAGTTTGTCGATGTAGAGGTGCTAGAAATGAAGAAATTCCAAGGGTATACCTCTGAAACCAAATTTGCCAAACTTACTTTTTTTTTTTGTGCAGTAAATGATAGCACTTCTCAAACGCAAACTTTTCATAGGATTAGCTTGAAGTATTTGAAAGTATACATCCATTCTTTTTTTAGGGGGATTTTATCATATATAAAAGTCTTGAATTAGAGGTTGCATTTATAAAAAATGCTTAATACATTTTTTATCAAAAATAATTCAATGAGTGAAACAGGATACTAACAGACCTTTACTGCCTCATTCTATGTGCTAGTTAATTTTACATAATCTTTGTTAAAAAATATTCTACGTATCAGCAATCCTTTGTCGTGCAAAGTCAAATCAAAGTTCTGGAGAAAATTTTTTGAAGGTGTCTTCCTAATAGCAAAATCGCCCACATCCAATAAGATCTGGAACCTCAAAGTGGGAAACGTTTGTATCTATTTTTGACCGCAGTAAATATACTTCTGAGGCTTGGTACATGTCAAAGCATGTAATGACTTTTTTGTTTATTTCATACAAACTAATCTTTGCAAAGTTAGGAAATCTAAGCTTAGCACAGAGATGAAATGTAGTGCAGCATTAGTTAAGAAGTCTTAGTATTACTTTGACGTGTCTTTTCAGTTCCATGGCATTTTTTTTGTCTTTAATGGACATCCATCAACTAGTTATTCGATCTTACAACACACGTTTTAATACTTGTGAACGAAAAGTAACAACATTTTTATGTTTAATATAATGAGCTTACCTTCGCTTACTAACCATATATCCCGAAGTTAATCACGTAATGTGAAAGAGTTAGAAATAAAGTATATTACAAAGAGGCCTTTAGACTTGGAAGTTAAGAACCAATAGAATACATTCAACAGAATGTTCTTTTTTTTATGTCCTATTAATGGTGCTATTGTACCAAGTCTCTTTCAATGTATTGCGCAGTAAGGCGCGGTTTAAGACGGAAGACCTCCTACATGAATAGTATTCTTTCTTGTGGAACCTACTAAGCAAAATCGGCTCAACTACGTTGTATTATTGAGGGATTCCTACGGCTGATCGCGTACCTGAGTTGGATGCTGAGTACTAAAAACTTTATTTGAAAGATGATAAATAGAACTGTGCCATAAACGTTTGCATCTTTATTTTCTTCTCTAACTATCCATTATATATTCAATATGAGCGAATCTTTTTACGGTTATCCAACCAGAGCTACATCTTATCCTGAGGACTCTTACCAAGTAAATATATTCAATTACGGATAATAGTAAAGCAAATGACTAATGGTTGATACATAGTACGGATACCCTACCCAGCCCTTACAAGAACAACCTGGTTCTGATGTGTATGATCCCACTTTTACTCAACAGGAATTGGATAATCCCAATCCAAACTATCCTCAACCACCGTTTTATTCAGAAAACCAACCTGCTTCACCAGGTAATATTCTTGCCGCTTTTCCCGGTTAAAAGGAAAAAAAAAAAGAAGCGCATATAGTGCTAAGTATTAATATCTATATGCTATAGTTCCTTATGGTCAGAATACACATAATGAAGATAGTACGTTCTTTCTCCATGTTGATCCTAAAGTAAAAGACGAAGGAACTCCCGACTTCAAACTGTCAAATTGTAAGCTTCAGCAGAATTCAGAGAGTATAGTAACCAACTGAAATATATAGGCCAAGGCAGAAAGAAGGCACTATTGATCGGAATCAATTACTTTAACACTGAAAATGAGCTTGGCGGCTGTATTAATGATGTGCACAATATCAAAGATTTTATTACTACCCTCTATGGATTCCAAGAAGATGATATGGTTATTTTGACAGATGATCAATCACCCGACACAAAGTTTTACCCTACACGAGTCAATATTCTTTCTGCCATGGAATGGCTAGTTGCTGATTCACAACCCAACGATTCGTAAGTAATTTTATAAGGAATGTAGACAAGACGGTTGACCAAATATTCTTGATAGATTTTTCTTTCATTTCAGTGGTCATGGTGGACGCGTTAAAGATGAGGTCGGTGATGAAGATGATGGGTTTGATGAAACTATCTATCCTGTAGACTTTAATAGCTACGAAGGTACTTCGGGTCAAATCATTGATGATATGATGCACGATATCCTTGTGAGACCTCTGTGTAAAGGATGTCGTTTGACATGCATTTTTGACAGCTGCCATTCAGGCACCGCACTCGATTTACCTTTTGTCTATTCAACCAAAGGTGTGATTAAAGAACAAAACTTATTCAAGGATGCAGGCAAGGGATTGATTTCAGCAGGTATACAATACGCTTCAGGTGATACTCAGAGAGCTATTTCATCCTTGATTGAACTTGGTAAAGGTCTCTTTGCAGCAAGAGATGTAGAAGAAGAAAACAGAAAAAACAAGTTTTCACCTGCAGATGTAATTATGTTTTCAGGGTAAGCATTTCATAGAATAGATGTTAGAGCAATTGGCTGAACATTTGTGTTTTTAGCTGTAAAGATGATCAGACTTCTGCTGATGCACAAGAAGCAGGAAAATCAACAGGAGCAATGAGTTATGCATTCACAAGTAAGTAAGGCTAAGTTACATGTTACAACTGAGTAGTTAATCTTTTTGAATAGCTACACTTAGACAGAATCCTAACCAATCGTACCAAGCATTGCTAAACAGCGTTAGAGATATACTACGTGACAAATATGAACAACGTCCTCAGATGAGCGCCTCTCATCCCATTGACGTAAACCTTCAGTTTGTTTGTTAAGATATCGGATTCTTCGTGTCATTATATATTGTAGATATTATCGAATAAAATACCTTGTTTAAACCCATTTTTAAGTGTATCTGTATTTTATTTTCAATAGTATAAATCCTTCTCTTTTTGGTTTGAGCTATCTGAAGGCTTTGGTATAGTAGTTCATTCTGATCATACAAGGTTAACCAAATGTGACATTTGACCGAAACCTTCATTTTTTTTACTATGACGTGTGGAGTATCTGTACATATCATTTGTTATCATTAGCAATTATAGAGGATATAGTTTACTTGCATTATAGTAGCCACACCAATGGAATTTTGCACAAAATATTTTGCTTTTGACAAAAAAAGGTCACCAATCACAAGAGACAATTGGCTTAAGTTGACCGAGATTTCCAGTGTCGACTGAGCTCAGGTTATGCAACAAGACATGTTTAATTACCGCTAACCAATGCAAAGGATATTACATAGTGATGATGAGGATTATAATAAATCACCGTGTCCAACCAAACTCAACCAAATAATATTAAGGGGTGTACCTGTCAAAGTCGAAAACATTGTTAGGACAATTTCCAATAACGTAAATGATGCTTTAGAAACTTAATTATAACGCCTCAAAATTTAAACTTATGTAGGTATTGACGTTATATATCTTTTCAAGTATAAGATCTTAACATATTATTGAAAAAACTCAAATCCATATAATCGCTTATATTCTATAATAAATGCAAAATTTGGAATTAATATTATATATTTTTTGAACAAGTCAATACACAATAAAAGTACTTTTGATCATTGTGCGCGGATCAGCACAGTTTGATTACTAAGAGGTCGCATCAAAATAACTGTAGTTTTTTTTTTTGCCTAATCGTTTAATCACCGCAGCCCAGTTACTGACGAGAAAATTCAGATAACCTGGAGCACAATTGTTGCGCGTTCAAGCATATTACAATTACTTTTCTTCACATACACTACAGAACAAGATGGTACACTTTCTTGAATGTACCATTCCAGCCCAGTACTAACTTTTCGCTTGATAGGAATTCCTATTTGGCAAAAGAAAAACACCAGCAGAAATCCTTCGCCAACACCAACGCGCCATCACCAAAGCGCAACGAGAATTAGACCGTGAGCGCGAAAAGCTCGAACGACAAGAAAAGAAACTCATTCTTGATATCAAAAAATCCGCCAAAGCCAATCAAATGGGTGCTTGTAAGGTCATGGCCAAGGATTTGGTACGCACGCGTCGTAATGTTCAAAAATTCTATCAAATGAAGACGCAATTGCAAGCGGTAGGACTTCGTATCCAGACCTTACGCTCCAGTCAGCAAATGGCTGAAGCCATGAAAGGTGCAACTAAAGCCATGGGTTCTATGAACAGACAAATGAATTTACCCCAGATTCAGAAAATCATGATGGATTTCGAAAGGGAGAGTGAAATGATGGATATGAAGGACGAAATGATGGGCGATGCCATTGATGATGCTTTTGAAGAAGACGAGGATGAAGAAGAAAGCGACGAGATTGTAAATAAAGTCTTGGATGAAATTGGAATTAGCTTTAACCAAGAGGTAAGCATTGCTTGGTATTCAAAACTCGATAAGTCTGCTGACCTGTATTGTGTAGCTTGCAGATGTACCTTCAGGTATCAAGCAGTCTGAGCCAGCGATTTCTACTCCTGCAGCTTCGGAAAGAGTAGCTCAAACAGAGGGATTGTCAGCCGATGATGCAGCCTTACAAGCAAGATTAGATAACTTAAGAAGAGAGTAGATGATGATTGTAATTTTAAATGTGTATATCGCTTTGTGTATGTAATAAAGAATATCAAGTCCAAATACCCTACTATGACTATACAAACAAAGGTTGGTTTTAACTCAACTCGAAACCAGTATTGGAATTGATGGCTATTAATGAATGATTGTATTAGAGCAAGTTCGATAATGAAGGACTATACAAAATGAACTTACCATAGCTTAGCTTTTCTTTTAAAAGGGATTTCCTAGTATAAGCTGGCAATTTCAATAGGTTAAAGCTATGTAAAAGTATGTTAGTCTATATTCAATATCCATCTTTTCTCCATAAATGTTATGATTACCATGTCGAACTAGAAGGGAGTCGTCCCGACTTGTTCAGATTGAGCTTGAAGAATGATTTAACGAGTTTAACACCATCCATATTCGCATTTGATGCGTCAGTTGATACCATACGAATAGTGAAAGGGGGCTGAAGATAAGCAAAACCACCTAATGGAGGCTTAGGGCATCCTGTAGTGAATTTGAGAAAAGCTCGCTTTTCAGCAGACGAAAATTCGTCCAAAATCTGCCAAAATAATCGAATGACTGGATGGTGATCGAAATAAGCGTTCTCATATTGTGTATTTTTACGCAAGTCATTAATGTCTATAGGGTTTTGTTAGCAAGAAAAGCCATAAGGAAGTATTCGGGCTTTACCGAAATCTGTGTCTTCACCAGAGAGCACACTATTAGTCCAGGAAACCAGTAAGTATAATGTACGTTTTTAACTAATCAGATAGATTTACCGTTGTAGCTCTGGGGGAGAGAATAACTTGATCCAGCTTTCTGATACAACAGTTCTAAAGCCGTGAATGAATGCTTTGGTCTGCTCCTTTGCTCTTTGATTCAACTTGTAGTCAGCCATCAGATAGATGTACTCTACTTTATTACTGTTTACAACCATTGTAGACTTTCCACGCTGCATACAATACATTAGAGAGTGATATACATTAATTGATGAGGCATAACTTACAAACTTCAGCTCGTGAGATTCTATTTTTCCCAGTACATCCTCATTTGCTTCAAACGAAAGACAGAGATCTTCCACGTCACCTAAAAAAACATTTCGTACTATTGGTTGTATACATAATCTGCTTGTACATACCTTCGTAGTGTTTTATAAACGTCAAGTTTCGCCACACTTCTTCATCTAGCTCTTTGAGCTCTTCCAGGAACACGTTGCGTCCTAGTAGCCGGGCTAACAGGAAGCCA
Source organism: Actinomucor elegans (assembly GCA_026027325.1). Taxonomy (NCBI): domain Eukaryota; kingdom Fungi; phylum Mucoromycota; class Mucoromycetes; order Mucorales; family Mucoraceae; genus Actinomucor; species Actinomucor elegans. The sequence continues at coordinate 137,735 of JAMSLZ010000024.1, forward strand.
GCAAACTGAACGTCCAACAAGATCCCTTCATAGACAGCTTTTCCAATAGCCTAATGCATGATAATATGAATACATGAAATAAAGCATCGTATTTACTATGTACCTTTCCAATAAATTCAAACAATTGTATATGATGACGCCCATGCACACTTGATGTTGCACTTGGATAGAAATGGTTCAGTTTAGTTACAGAAAATAGTCCATAGTTGGGCTCGAAAGCCTCAGAGATCAACATTGTCAAGAAGTCTATATACAATGAGTATAAGCTAATGCTTCTTCATATGCGGATTCTACTACGATACCTTTGAAAGGCCCACCTTGATCAATGCCTATCTCACCTACACCTAATTCATTCACAAATGATACGCGTATCGTGCCTTTCCAAGCCGAAGCCGGTAATCCAGCCAATTGATTAAACCCATCCTCCAAAATATGATCGCGTCTCACTGTTATAAAACGCTGCATTGTTTTAGGAGTCACAGAACGATCTAAAGCGATCCAATCACGGAAAATCTTGAGTCGCATGTCAAATGAGACCGTATGCGGCATTAATTGAAGTATACGGAGTGGAACAGGATCTCCCATGCGTAGATTGGTAAGAAACAATTTGGAGGTATTGTTATTGTTATCGTTGAGGAGTAGGTTTGAAAAGAACGACTTCATGCCTGTACTCATGGAAGAAATGAGTAGCCAATGGTTGGAAGGGCAAAAAGGGTGATGTAGATCAAGGTCGTATATTTGCAAGAGAAGACGTCGCGCTGACTTGAAGGCCGCAGCTGCAGGTGGGAGTTCAGCTGTACTGTGCTGCTGCGAGATTAGAGTAAAATAAAATGAGTTGAGAAAGGAACTGATGTGAATCAAATCAGTAGGTGAAAAGGGCGTCTTTTGCTGAAAAATATCTACATCATCGAGCGTTCTAATAAAAGGACAAGTTAGTTGGCGCAGAAAATGGTAAATCATTTAACTTACAGAAACACAATACTGCAAGCTTCGCAAAAGACCTTGAGGACTTGTACAAGTGGTTCTTGATCAATTTCCTGTCGTTTAGCAGCATCTAGATAAATGACCATGTTGCCCTTGGGGCCAAAGCAATTCATCAGCTTCCATAATTGAGGCATAAGTCGCGAAGTAAAGGCAATACGATAAAAGATAACTTTTCGATGGGCCTTAAAAAGCGTTGTTAAGTGCACATACATAGAGAAGATGGATTCTACTTCCATAGAAAACAGTGCTAATTCACCACCATTATTGCTACTCCTTTTCAACGATAGTCTTTTCTTGCTTGGAAGTTGGCTGGTGATATTTTGATCGAATTGAATAATGTCTGAAAAGATCTTATCCATAAAAGCCCTAGACCAAATATATTCCATTTGTTTCATGACTTTATCAAATACAGTACTTGGTATCTGATTTCCCCAAGCTGCTTTGGACCACTTGAAAATAGGATGGTAATGCGGGAACTGCGGTGATTGTCTATCAGAAAAATAAGGCTGAATGATATTCAAGAATGAACGAACAAGGTCGATCAAGCGTGTTGGTTCTTCGCATCGAGTACTCCAAAGATCTATAACATTAGCTAGTAGGAACAAGGATCCATTCCCACTTAATTGAGTCGTACAATTGTCTAAATGTTCCTTTGGTGATAATAGATAAGGTGTTACAATAGTCGAAACCCATTTGCCAAGTCGATCTGCCATCGGATCACTAATAAGAGCACTTAGATCTGGCACGGCCAAGGTGCTTGTCCATAGAAAGTTAGAAGCTGTCTGCATATCCAAAGAATCGCTTGATAGTTCTGCATGTTCAATAGGGTATAGTGTCAATCTGGTCATAGTGGTAAGCCATAGCTTCATTGTGTTGATTTTAGCAGTATCTTCTGGGGATGGTTTTAGTCGGTCTTCCAACTTGATGATCTGCTGGATGCAAGCAATCAATGCATCTCTTACATTGTATTGACAAAGCGTGCGCTTTAATGTAGATTGAGCTATACTTTGAAGTACTTTATCTGGGATGTCGATAACGTGTACAGGATCGATAACATGTTTTGTCTGATACGTTTTTGGGTTCAAGTATTGTAACAGAAAAGTGAGTTCAGGACCAAAATTGGTGATATCATTAGACGAAGTACACTGAGTGATGCATTGGTTGATAAGCATTTCCAAGTATTTCGTAGATTGGCTCATATATCTCATATCAATGAGAAGCGTATAAAAAGGCATCAGTTTGTTTGAAATAGGGTTTCTAAACTTGTTGGTAGTTAAGCACTTGACTATGCCTTTTAGCCGTGTTGGTTGGGTCTTGCTTGTTGTCTTTTTGCTCAAGAAACAATAGAGACCAACAGCTTGATATATATCGAAAATTGAAAAGCTTTTAGCAGTTTCCATGTAGGTATCCCACCAAGCCCAACTTTCGGAAAGCGCGTTTCTTTTTTGGTGTGTTCGTTTCCACCAGGACTGAATCGCAATAACGGCAGAAAGCTCTTTCTCTTCCTGTAACTTTTGAATACGTTCATTCTCTCGCTTTTCACGTTCTAGTCTAGTGGTTTCGATAAACTTCTTTCTCGATTGATCATTTGAGGTGAACATTAGTACAATGTTGGAAGAAAGCACGTTTCTTTCGAAGCATGTTTAGAAATCCCTTATGCTCAGTAGGAGTTTATAAGTTGGTTTGTGTGAGCCAATATAAACGTCTTGTCAGTCCAACCAGTATTAAGCTGTAGCCAACCGAAACCTTTGATTGATCTGACAATCATTTAATGCAGCCAAGTCATTTCCTATTCCAGTGTCCTTTGAAGTATTATGCTTGCTAAACAATCTAGTCCTTCTCCATCCACAAACAAGGCCACAATATCCTCTTTTTTATCAATTACTGCTCCTAATCCCCCCTACTCTCTCTCTCTCTCTCACACACAAAAATCACATCCACTGTCCCCCTTTCTCTCAACGTATTCGATTTTTGCTTGTATTCTTTAATGCAGCTTTTGGAAATCATATTGTCACTTCATATCCAACGATACTTCCTTCAAAATTACCAGTGGTTAAGAAAGTAGTCCGGATTCTTCACCGACTTGACTCAGAACTACAGTTTGGTTCGGGCTACAGTAATCGACTGATTAAATTTACTAATTATTCCCGTATTTCATAGTTTTTCTTTGTTTTATTTTAACTATTCATTAATTGATTTTACAAGGAAATGAAATAAAAACCTAAGTTCCCTACCAAAAACCCTTCACTACAGAACTAGCTCATTTCTAATGGTGCTATTTGGCTTTCTCTAACCGTCTGACCTTTTTTTTTTCTATTCATTTTAGATTTTCCGGCCAATTTTATTACGGACTTGTTCGAGAGATGGCACTAAGCATGGAAAAATTTACTTATTCAAACCTTTGGTATACATAAAAAGATGTAGAAACGCGTTATATGCTAATTAGCGTGAAGGTACGAATGGGCGATTTACTTTGGCCAATAAAATTGATCGATACCAACTGTTTTCATCAGAGAATGTCTGTAGTAAAATATGCCTTAAAGGCTTTCTAGATACAGGACACACACACACATATATATAAGGTTATTCATGAACCATACTCTACGATAATAATGAGCTAATACATAAACTGTCTATTCATATTATCAATATACATATATTCCAATCGTACTCTGTAACCAGGCCAACTGTAGCTTTTAAAGGCCGCTCAAACGCAAAGAAAGCACGGCATACAAAATCAAAAGACAGCACTTCTCTTTCTCTTGATACTATACTTGGATCATATGTTTCGAGATTCTCGGCCGATTGCTCTTCGCAAGTTGATGCCTTTCTCTAATCGAAAGCATCGTACTTCGGATTCCATACATAGTGACGAAGATCCCCTATTAGATGAAGAAGCAGCGGTAATAAAAACTTCAAAAAACAAGTTCGGCCAAGTAATCTCATACATAGTATCATAGCTCAATTTGCTAAACTCACCTACGTCGCCATCGAATGCTTCAAGATTATTACCAATATCAACAAACTCACCACGAGGATCTATATCGTCTTCAACAGTAGATAACCGAAAGAGTAAAAAACAACAGCAGCAACCAAAGAAAAGCTTTTTTTCTCGTTTCAAAAAGAAGAAAGTTTACTCACCAAGAACTATTTCGCTCCAAGCAGACGGTAAGTTGCTGCCCAAGCCTTTTGTCCGTATTAACTAACGGTTCATATAGACAAAGAGAAGAAAAAGTACCCGGCCAACGTCATTATTAATCAAAAATACAACATCTTTACCTTTATTCCCGTTGTTTTGTTCGAACAAGTAAGCATAGGCATGTCTGTCCATACCTGAAGATTAAACATCATACTATCTAGTTTGTTATCTTTTTCAATCTGTACTTTCTACTAGTTGCTTTATCGCAATTCGTACCTGCTTTAAAGATCGGTTACATACTGACTTATTTCGGCCCTTTATGCTTTGTGCTATTAATCACTATCAGCAAAGAAGCCTTGGATGATTATCACCGTTATAAACGCGACAAAGAAGCCAACTCGCAACTATACCAACGTGTCACATCTATGGGAAATCAGAATATACCCAGTTCCAAGATCAGAGTAGGCGATCTTATTTATATCATGAAAGATCAACGCGTAAGCTATGGAATCTAGTTCAAAGCCAAGGATATTGAAGTGATTGTTTATAGATTCCTGCAGATATGATATTACTACGTACAACTGAGGAAAGTGGAGCTAGCTTTATTAGAACAGACCAATTGGATGGTGAAACAGATTGGAAATTGCGCTTGGCCATTCCTTCACTTCAACGTCTACCTTCAGATCAAGATTTGCTTGGCGTGAATGGCCATATCTATGCCGACGCGCCTCATAAAGACATACACAGCTTTGTGGGTACTTTTTCAATGAATGATCCACATACAGGATTGGAGCAGATCGAGCCTTTGGGTGTAGAGAATACAATGTGGACGAATACAGTGTTGGCTTCAGGCTCTGCTGTTGGTTTTGTGATTTATACTGGAAAGGATACTCGTGCCGTGATGAATACTAATCACCCCAAAACTAAAGTTGGATTAATTGATAGAGAAATCAATCAGCTGGCAAAGGTATACATCTGCGAGGTTCATTAGACAATACTAATACCCTGATAGATTTTATTCATTGTAACACTTGGACTATCAGTTATCATGGTTGGATTGAATGGATTCCGTGGCGTTTGGTATATTTATGTATTTCGATTCTTGATCCTGTTCTCTTCTATTATACCTATCGGGTAAAAAATAATCCGGATCACTGTGTGCTATTACATCTGACAGTGTTTTTATTAGTCTTCGTGTCAACTTGGATATGGGTAAAAGCGTATATGCACGACAAATAGAATATGATCAAGATATCATGGGCACCATTGTTCGAACTAGCACTTTACCCGAAGAACTAGGTCGAGTGGAATACTTATTGACAGACAAGACAGGCACACTCACACAAAATGACATGGAATTAAAAAAGTTACATATGGGTACCATGTCTTACAGTCTGGATACTATGGATGAAATCCAAACTCATTTAGCTTCATCTTATGAGCACGATCAAACTATGAACAAAGGACGCCGTCATATATCAACTCGTGTTCGTGATATTGTTCAAGCATTAGCTCTCTGTCATAATGTCACTCCTGCTATCAGTGTAGATGGTCGTATCACTTATCAGGCATCTAGTCCTGATGAAGTGGCTATTGTCAAGTGGACAGAACATATGGGTTTAACTCTTGTGGGCAGAGATGTCAATACTATCCAGTTACGCGTAGACGCAACACAGGAAATATTGTACTTTGACGTGTTGAATATCTTTCCTTTTACTAGTGAAACTAAACGCATGGGTATCATCGTAAGAAACAGACAAAATCAAGAGATCACCTTTTATGAAAAGGGTGCTGATGCTGTAATGGCAAGAATTGTCCAATACAATGACTGGTAAGAAAGCATATTGTTTTTTATAGACAGGCTCGATGTAACAAGCATAATTAGGCTTAATGAGGAATGTGATAATATGGCTAGAGAAGGTCTTCGTACTTTGGTAGTGGCGAAAAAGAGTTTATCAGAAGAAGCCTATCAAGACTTTACGGCCCGCTATCATGATGCTGAAGTCTCCTTGCATGATCGCAATTTGTTGAAGCAAACGGTTGTCGAACAGGTATTGGAATCCAATTTGGAGCTTTTGGGTCTGACAGGTGTAGAAGACAAGTTACAAGAAGGCGTGAAGACAACACTGGAACAAATGAGAAATGCCGGGCTCAAGATTTGGATGCTGACAGGAGACAAGATCGAAACTGCTACGTGTATTGCTATTTCATCAAAATTAGTATCTCGAAACCAAGGCATTCATACTATTTCCAAGCGTAAGTTGTGCTGCAACATGTATTGTAATAGAAGCTGAAAATGTTGATAGTGAAAACTGCCATGGAAGCAGCAGATGAAATTGATAACCTCAGGACAAAGACAGACCATTGCTTGGTCATTGATGGTGAATCATTGCAGCTTTGTTTGGATAACTATATAGATGAATTCATTGAAATGGTGACTTTATTGCCAGTTGTTGTCTGTTGCCGTTGCTCACCCACTCAAAAGGTACTGAAAAATATGGAATTATCATCAAGGCTAATCGCTATTTGTATAGGCTGATATAACACGTTTGATCAAAGAATTTACCCAAAAACGAGTGCTTTGTATTGGAGACGGTGGTAATGATGTAAGCATGATCCAAGCTGCTGATGTCGGTGTTGGTATTGTAGGCAAAGAAGGCAAACAGGCCTCTTTAGCTGCTGATTTCTCAATTACACAATTCAGTTATTTGACAAAGCTCTTATGTAAAGTATCTAAACGCTGACATTACTTATTGCATGTAATTGATATGTTTTCTTTAGTATGGCATGGTAGAAACAGTTACAAGAGATCTGCTAAATTATCTCAATTCGTTATACATCGTGGTTTGATCATTTCCGTGATGCAAGCTGTGTTCTCTGCCTTGTTTTATTTTGCGCCTATTGCGCTGTATCAAGGCATGTTGATTGTGGGTTATGCGACTATTTATACCAATGCGCCTGTATTTTCGCTTGTTCTGGATCAAGATGTCAGTGAGGAAATTGCCATGATGTATCCTGAACTGTACAAAGATCTAACAAAGGTAAAAAGAAAAAAAAATGCGTTTAATCTGCCACTTAAAGCTCCTTTCCATAGGGCCGTTCATTGTCTTATAGAACCTTTTTTACTTGGCTATTGATTAGTGTCTATCAAGGTGGCGCGATTATGATTTTATCCATCATCTTGTTTGAAGATGAATTCATTCATATCGTTTCAATCTCTTTTACAGCCTTGATCTTTAATGAGCTATTGATGGTAGCTTTAGAAATCAATACCTGGCACAGATATATGATATTGGCTGAACTTGTTACAGTATTGATCTATTTTGGATCTATGTGGCTACTGCCCACTTACTTTGGTATGTATTTCAACATATCTGAACATCAGTGAATCTAACGCGTTTGATTGTTTTAGATATGTCATTTATTTTAACAGGCCGATTCGTTTGGAAGGTAGCAGTAATTACTGCAGTGAGCAGCTGTCCGCTCTACTTTGTAAAGATGATCAGAAGAAGAATTGCTCCACCTAGCTATACGAAATTAACCTATAGTATATCCACGTAATTATTTTGAGTATCATCATGTAGATTCAATCACCTAAATAAACAAATGATTATTTTATGTGTGGCTATGTAATTATAGCCTGAAGCCTGCCACTTTTTTGTCTATTTATTTTTCTAAACGCTGGAGCTTTGTCAGTGCATAGAATATAACTTGAAGCAAATGAATAATGTAAAATTTTCAACACCTGCTCTACAGGTATTATATGAGATTTATGAGCACTTCACTTTTTCCTTCAAACACTTTTTTTCATCAGTATTCTAAAAGCTCCAGTTCATGCAACAGCCCATCTTGAGGATATTCAATTTAATACATACCATACTAAGATATGATCTGATAACTGATCTATTGATGTTAGATTCTAGCTGTATCAGAAATGTATGCCATTTATAATTGAATACGAATAATGAACCAGACCTGACAAAATTTTTAGTGATCTATTGATCATATAAGGGGTATAGGGGATATATGTCTATTGTAATTAATCACCAAAATACAATAATTCTACATTAATCCAGTCAAAGAACAGTTGTACTAGATATAATAATTTCTTTTGATCATGTATTAGAATGGATCAAGAAATGAAAGAAATGTAAACAAGATCTAATTAGTAAATTTGGTAGAGAGGTAAACCATTGCAAAATGACACTGACTATAGAGCAACATTTCTGCAGTATAGCTGATACAATTACTGATGTATTGGACAACCTAGGAGTTATAGTCGACGGATTTTAGCTATGGTGAATTGTTATATAATCTAAATAATTTTCAGAACAAGTGATAATAGTCTAATTGATGGATAGTAATGATAAAGAAAGGTTATATATATATATATATATATATTTATTTACAAAGCAGCGGTCCAATCCCACTTTTCCCAATCTTTCAAAAACGCTTGCTGTCTCTGATGGTTTTCAGCTGGATGATAATACTTTGGTTTTCGCCACAACTCTGGTCCTAAATCCAACATGCCTGCTAGCACTTCTTTGCCAAACCAATGCTTGAAGCCTTGACCTTCAATGACATGGCCATATCCTTTATCGAGACCATACCAGACATGAAAATAGGGCAAATTAGATACCAACGAGTTACGAAAACCTCTAGTGGATGTATCGATAAGCTTCTTGTGTTGTGACCATTCTTCACCACTCCCCAAAATGGCTTCTTTGAAATAAGCCGGCGCATCTTCGTATACACCATAAGGAATAGGGATGCATTCAATCACTGTATGGCGCTGAGAGCGCACATTGGTAACAGTTTCCATAAAGATGACGCCTTTACCTTGCGCGTGGAACATTTTGAGTAGACATTTTTGAAAATTCTAAGAGTTGAGCTGTTACTAAAAAGGTCCAGAAATTACTTTTGGTAGCACTTACTCGTATTTCTGTCCAGACATCATCATCACAATCCAAAGTGGAGGTAACGTGCTGAATAGGTACAATAAGACAACTTCCAGGTGTCAATTCTTGTTGACTTGGTAAAGCTAAATAACAGGTGGTGCCTAGCGAAATCATGGCGATTTGAGGTGGGCTGCCCTCATGATAGCAAAGTTTACATTTGTTAAGCATTTCTTGAGTACGTTTATAATCTTTTTTTTTTAAAAAAAAAAAAGGTAAGTGACTACCCTCTCAGAGGTTCTTTAATTTTTTACCTGTTACAGCGCGTCTCATCTTTTGTTCTTCAGTTACGCCTTTCTTGGATGCCATGATATCTGCTTTATCATCCATATAATCCAGATTATTCTATAACATTTAGAGTTTTGTTAGTTGTTTACTCAAGACATCTCATATTAATGAACTACCTCGAAAGAAGCATCGGCTACAATACGATTAGCAAACTCCATATCCATATTCATGGATCGACTTCCACCTCGCTCTTGTCTGACCATTTCTGCTAACGACAATGTATCATCAGAGGTACCATATTTAATACGTTCACCCGTTACTTTATCATGAGTGCCCTCGTACTTTTTCTTTCCTTTAAGGGCTTCTTCTTCGCTGCCTTGCTTCAATGCATAATCATAAAGACGACCTTGACTATCCAGAGAAGGCAACACAGAAATGTTAGTTGTGCCTTGCTCAAAGCGCTCGAGTTCGGTCTGATATTCCTTTTCCAATGCTTCCACATTGCTAGAGCCCATTAGTTTAGCTTTAACAAGTTTAGCATTGAGTTTGTTGAGTTGGTCACGAGTAAGTGAAGGAACTTGCGGTATCACGGACTGTATGACTGGAGTAATAGCACCACTGGGAATACTAGAGGCAGCAGTAGGTGGAGGCGTTGGAGGTGGTTGTGCTTTAGGTGGTTCTGGGCGCTTGAATGCCTTTTGTTGAGAGTCTGTGTCAGTAAACATATATCGACGCTGGCTACCGCTCTCACGATCGTCTTTATAGCCTCTTTTACTGCCACGATCATCATCGCTTCTTTTACTGCCACGGTCATTATCATATCCTCTTCTACTACTATTGCGATCATCTTCTCTTCTTCTACTACTATCGCCTTCTCTTCTGCCTCCTCTTCTATTATCTAGATATTCTCGTTCAGCCAAAGCTTCTTCAAACTTCTCAACAGACTATAAAAAAAAGAAACTGTTACTACACACTTGGAGGCGATACTTAATTATTTGCTTTTTACCCCATATTTCTCTATGCCAACTTCACGTAGCGATCGTCCTTCATCTTCTGCTTGCTCTTTGGCGCGTTTCAGCTTCATCATACGCCAGTTTGAACCAGCATCACCAAACTTGATTGCAGCTTTCTTTTCTACGGGATAATCGTCAAACTTGATACCTTTAACTAGGTGCTGATTTAATTCACGTTCACTGACAAAAGGCTTTGTATTGTTAGATGCATTTACACAAAAAGATATGTATATACTTACTGCGTCAGGATTGGGCTTTGGTTTGTCTTCTTCACGTACTCGAGCAGTACCCATCGATCCGAAATCCAAATCACCGCCCAGCATCCAACCATGTCTTGCCTCTTGCTGCTGGGGTAAAGTTTCAGTAGCGGGTTGGTCTTGTCGAGCTAGATCTGCTTGCTGATGATTTCGTAAATGTTCTGCAGGCGTGATCTCGGTTGTACCAGGCGCTTCGACCCAGAGTGAAGGATCACTATAGTCGATCTCTTTTGTCTCATCACGTCGTTTTGAGCTGCTGCTGCTTTTGTGTTTCTTGTGATCTCTATGACTGTTGTGGCTCGAATGTTCACGTTTTGAAGAGGACTTTTTTGAATCTTTTTTATGTTTATGATCGCCCATGGTTTTGATTATAAAAGAGCGGATTATTTCTCGAGATTCGTTTATTATGGTAGAGTCTCAAGACTGCCTTCATTTGATTTATTCCCCGTTTACCAATCACTGTATGCAGATTCTATTCCATAATCCAATTATATCACTGATAATATTCTCCGCCTGCCAACCACAGCTTTCAAAAAATATATCCCAACGAGTGGCAGATTCTTTTCTTGCTCTTGCCCTTTCTTAAATATAGCATATGCCTCGCCACTCTAAAAACAACACAGCATCGAGTGTATTTACATACCACGAGTCTCAAACACTTGAATACGGTACCAAAAGAGTAAGTATAGTTAAAAGCAAACAATGAATCATGCTAATCGACGAGTATAGCAACGTCTCGGTCGCGATTCTTTTAGAAATTACGATGCCTGTTTCCTCTGCTTACAAACTGCTCGAGATCCCGTTTGTTGCAGTCAAGGCCATTTAGCCTGCCGTGAATGTATGTATGAATCTATCCTTCAACAAAAGCAAGCCATTCAACACGAACAGAAGATGCTTGAACAAAAATCGTTGGAATTAGATCAACAAAAACAACTGGAAGAATTGGAAGCCAAACGCGTTATTTTGGATACCTTTGATAAAACACAGAACAGCATGTTGGGTAATAGAAAAAGACCTACAATAAAAGATGATCTTCAAGAGGACAGTAAGAAACGCAAGTTAGATACTACAGATGAACAAGAGCTCGAGAAAACAACCAAGCAATTGAGAAAAGAAAAAGAAGAGGCATCTAAGCCAAAGATTGGTTCGTTTTGGGTACCTTCAGTAACACCACAAGCCGATGCTTCGGCTTTGAAGGCAGTCAAGACGCAAGTGATATGTTCAGCATCTGAGGAAACGCATCCATTGAGCATCAAGTCCTTGATCGATGTCAAGTTTGAAACAGAAAATACAAAAGATAAAAAGAAGGTGTGTCCTGCTTGCTTAAAGTCCTTAACCAATGCTTCTAAGCTTTCAGGTAAAAGATCAAAGCTAATTTATATGGTAACATGCTAACATCAATAATAGTCTTGCGTGGTTGTGGGCATGTGATCTGTAATGGATGCGTAGAGATGTTTGTATTGAAATCTAAAAAGTGCTATGTTTGTGAAAAGAAGGCCAAGCAAAAAGATATTATAGACATGAGTCCTGAAGGTACAGGATTTGCAAGTGCAAGTAAGAAGGCGATGGCAGAAAAGTTCAATATAGCTTTTCAATAAACTATTTTATTTCATCTAATATCGAGAACTGCTGGTAACATCTTCGTTACCAGTAATGTCACCATATTCAAACATACCCAATCTACGACGGATAGCTTCTTCTTGCGCTGCTTCAAGCGCTTTGATAATCGTTTCATTACCACGAGCATATTTCACCTTGGGTGTGACGAACGCTTGACCGTCTTGTACCATATCCAAGTTAATACTGGCTTCAGCACTTGTTGATTTACGGAAATCATAGAGTGTTAAGCTCATCACATTGCCCTCACGGGCATCGACATTAGCTACTAGCTGCTTATTGCCAGTCAACTCTCTAAAGCGCTCCAAAGCTTCAATACCATAATCTTCGGACACTTCAGGTGATTTAACAAACGACAAGGTAGCTTCCAAGGCCTGTGCTTTAAGCTGCTTGAAGTTCTCTGGTAAAGAGCGCACGCGAGACAATGGCAATGTTTCGGCATTACCAAAATCGATATACAAAACCTCGATACCTTCATGTGAGATACGACGCACTCTTCCTCTATACCAGCAATCATCTTCAGTGAACTTGGCACTGACATTCTCACCAACGCGAGGCTTGAAGGCAGGATCAGCAGGACGACCATTCTGGTACTGACCCAAGTCAGACATGAGCTTTTCTAACTTGGGGATTTCGTCTGTAACCTTTTGTACATAAAAGTGAGAGCCACTGATGATATCAGATACCACAACGTCAATGTATTCCCGGTTAGGGCCTGCAGTGTTCGCAGAAGCTTGTTCTGCACTGGATTCTTCTTGATAATCAGCCCAAACACCCTTTTTAGCGGCTTTGGCTTCACGCTCAGCGCCATATAATTGGTTCACATAATGGGATTCATCAGCAGAGTATTCATGAATGTAAGCTAAACCACGGCTCAGCAGAGAGACAGCCAAATTTTCGCCATTAACAAACAATGAACCGACAAAGCTACCGACTTTATCGACATTCTCGACTTCGATCTCAACATCGTGTTGTAAACACTTTTGAGATACATATTCTAAAGCTTCTTGGCCATAAGGTTCTGATTTATCGTTGGCAGTGCGGCCCACACGAGGAGCACGAACACCAGAAAGGACAAAGGTCAAACGGCAATTTTCCTTGGGTACCCAAACGAACAAACGAGAACCATTAGCAACAAAGTCCACAACAGCATGTGTCTTTCCACTACGCTTCAAGAAGGTTAAGAATTGACGTGACTTGGCAGCACTCTCAGAGGCGTCGACAATACGCACAACAGGTTGCTCCTTGGGACTATGAACACCCTTTTTCTCTTCTTCAGCCTTCTTTTCAGCCATCAACAGTTGATCATAGCAATGAGAACGGTTATCGTCATCTTTGCGGTGACGAATGACGGTAGCAAGACCACGGGCAATCAATTGTTCAGCAATATTGTTATTGTTGCCAAGTGTAATAGTAGCGCAGTCTTTGGCCTCAAAGCCCTCTTGAGCAGGTTTGTGATAATCAATAGTAACATGAACTTGTTTACCAATGAGCTTCTTTCTTAAGAATTCTCTAGCTTCGAATTGATAACCGACTTCTTTGATATCGCGAGATTTGCCACCAGCGGCTCCAGGTACAGTGGAACCAGCACCACGAGGTGCTTGCTTGACACTAGCTAACTGCAACTTCTTTTCAACCGAGCTATTCTTGGGCTTGACAATTACAGTATCACCAGTGACAATACGTACAACGACAGCATCAAATTGGGTATCATCCTTCTTTTTAGTACTGACAAAATCACGCCATAAACGCAACTTCTTCTCTTTAGCAGCCTTTTCAGCAGCTCTCAAAGGTGCAGGGCCGCTTGTTGCCAAGGTAATACTCCAATCAACACATTTGGCCAAACCTTGGCTTAATAACAACTCACTAATGTTTCCAGCAGGATGTTGGATGCTACCTACAAAATTTGAACCGCCTGATTGAGCAAGGGATTCGAGAATGACCTTGACACCACGTTGCAAAAGACGTGATTCGACAAAGAACTTGCACTCTTCGCCAAAAGGCTCTGAAACCGAAGATTCATCATTATCACGCTTGCAGCTAGGTGCTTTGATGCCAGATAAATGTAAAGTGATAACTTGTTGTGTTTGATCGGGCAAGATTAAAAGGATACGGAAAGTGGAGCCATCACGCACTTGCTCAATAATAGCTATGAAGCACGTATTAGTGAAATGTACTTTCTTAACTATTTCTCGAGTTTACCATCCAAAGGCTTTCCTTTATATTTGTTGAAAAAGGCTTGACCATCACTGTCAAAAGAGTAGGATACTTGACGTGTACCCTAATCAACTTGAATTAATAACGCGTGCTGCTATAACCCTTTCTGTGATGCATACCTTTTCCTTGTCACTCCACATACCGACTTTAGCATCTTGAGCTTCTTTTTGTAATTGCTCTAAAGTATCGATCGCTTCTTCTTGATCCTCACGCAAGGTCTTGCCGCCTTCGCGTACCTTTAACCAACCATTCTTGACACCCAGCTCAGCAACGTTTTCACCAGTAGACAAGTAAATACTGCCATACTCGCGTTGTGTTGTAGGAACAGTATAGTCAGAAACAAACGAAACTTCTTTACCTACTAGTGTTTTACGAAGAAACTCACGAGAGCCGTAACCAAAAGGCTTTTCAAAAGCATTAGACGCGTGCTTTTGAATCTCATCATCTATTAACTTACTTCATCTGATCGCGTTGTGTTTCCTAATCTCGGTGCTTGGACATGGGATAAAGCCAATAAACGTTCAGCAGGAGGACCATTGGGTCTAGGTTTGCCTCGTAGAATAACAGTGTCGCCGGATAACACGTTTTTAACAATTGCCTTGTTCACCATAATATAAAAGAAAAAGAAATGTATTACGAAACCAAAGGCGGGAAATCGAAAGTTTTTAAAGGGCAATGTCTGCCTAATAAGGGAACGGAACGTCGGGTTTTCATGTTATGCAAAAAAAAAAAAAGGCGTACAGACAAAGAAGCTTTGTCATTATATACACTTTTTTCTTTTACTGTTGTAGCTACTATAGAAGTTGATTGTTTCATTGCTACAATTTGCTTTATCAGATTTCGATGCTATAAAGAGAGAGGACAATCCCTTACGAAGGGCTTCTATTGGGTATCGGTGCTTTAATATTATTGAGGCTCGTTGGCTGCTCGAAACTTTTGACCTGCTTTTAACATCAGATCAGTATTGATATGCAAAAACTGTATTAACAATGCTTTCACAGCATCGAATGATGCATTTAATAACGCAAAAAACATTTTATATTGTTTCTACTTGATTAAGTTTTCTTTGATAAAATCAATTTTCTTAGAAATTCGATCACAGCACATTCTTTTCAAATGTATACCATAACCAAAGCATTTCTTATGAAACTACAGACTCTCATATATGGCTTTTTATGGGGAAACAAGGGACTTGTGTCACCCTTTAAGCAACCATGCTTATCGTTACTCCAAGGTGTTTTAGGATTAATACATGCCCAAAAACAACACTTGGTTCTACAGATTCGGCACTTGAGACATTTCTTTTCAAGTGGCAATAGATCATCAATGGTCCTACCGCTATGTATTCATCATATATCTGTCATTGCTAACAGTATTTCTACACTATTGTTCTCTCTATATACACCGGATGTATGTAAACATGAACTCAACCATTCAACTTCTATTATGCACGCAGTATACAAAATTTTCGATCACTTCCACCTACAGGCTGATATTTCAAACATGTTGCTTCAAAATCTATTATTACTACCACTCCACTACCTTATCTAGCCTGTACTAGACAACCATTGGATCATCAGACGTCGACATTTCTCTTCTTCCTACTTTTTTATAAATGACACTACACACGGACGTCTTCGTCTACGAGTTAAAAGAAAATATATAGCCAAAACAAGATTATGCCAACAGTTATTTGATCAAATCCTTAAATATAAAATAGTTAAAATTCAAGATTCTCTGTGGCCCTTTATAGAAAACGCTATTACCAAGGAAGACTACTCTCGTCTAGATGATTTCCTAGTCTCTCGGTTTCAAAGGCTTCATCTATGGTAGTATTACAAATCACGCGATTACCGAAATGCTAATGATCCGGCTCTACCTCAAGCTGCTCTGTCTTTCCTCAAAAAGGTTTTAAAAGGTTTCTGGTCTGCCACTATGTTACTCCAGGCGCGCGGAGTTTGGTATAGAGTGTTATCTCGGAAGCTACCAACAGCAGTGTTTCTAGCGGGGGTCAAGAGTGTGCCTACCGATCAATTTCGCTTGTGCCTTGACCAAGTAGATTCTCTAGCCCACTTCTTGGTTTTGCGCCCTAACAAACAAACAGTCTGGACTGCCATCTTTTAGTGCTACTATGAAGTCGAGGCATTTTCTATCAAAGATGTATGCAATATGTCACTGAATCTAGAAACTCCTAACACTCTTTCACCCTCTCAGCGCACATCCTTTTATACTGTGATACCTACTACACTATGATATTTTTGGCTCTTTTACTGGCAGCCGATAATTTATGACCAGCCGTTTCAAAATGATCTGGTTATAGCTAATATTATATCCCAAATAGCTTTACTGCAAAATCTATCTTCTTTAGAGTAATCTTTCTCCCCCTATCAAACATTACCTCTTATTAACTCCAACTCAGTAGAAATGTGATATTATAATTCTATACTCTATGCTATTATTTCAATTTATTCTTAAGCCCTACCACTCTGCGATGTGTGGCTTCATAAGTTTAATAAACTTACAAAAAAAAATGCATACCATGTTTCTAAAATGTCATGACGCCTCATAAAAAAAAGCGGGTCTAAAACGACATTTTTTTTATCAACCTTTCCAAAGTCAGATCTATTTTAATTTGTTCAATCCTTGATTGATTCTGGTTTAGTATCACACCTGATGACTAGTGGTAGACACTCAAGCTGGATTACTTGTTGTATCTTCATAGACATCCTATGATTGAACTACTAAAATAATATGACAAGTAGCTGTAAAATATATATAGTTCTTATGAATTAGTAGTAGATGCAATGATTAATAGATCTCTCAACCAATCTCAGTTTCATGTCGCATCTACTGACTAGTATATGCTCAAAGTAAGTTATTCAATCTATCAGAACCATTTTTTAACAGTACTACGCTTCATATATTACACTTGTGGGTATTTTTCCCATAATTAAAATCCATTTCATATAAATTAGATGTGATTACTAGATCTCTCGACGAATTTTGGTTGAATGAGACATTTCGATCAGTATATCATATTCACCATTAGTGGTAACAGCCAACTTCAGTATTTTATTATCTGTTTGATTGTAAATAAGGGTACGCAGGTGCATGGCCAACTATAAATTTGCGATATTTCTGCATTTTGCTGTGCCATTTGTTCTTTCATTATCTTGCATAGTTTGCACCAATCGCGATCTAATCATGGTTTGTGTTGTAAAAAAAATCGAACGATTATAGTTTTCCTTTCTATTTTGCTAATATACAATATGTGGCAATTTGAGAGAAAGATCTCATGCTTTAAGCCTGCATCTAAGTATAGTACAATTTATGAATATAATTTTATTGATAGTCTAATTTGGTCGAATTCCTTTAATAGATCGGTGGTATTTTTTATTTTATTTTTTGTGATAACCTGCTTGATTATATGGTGTTTGTCTGGGTAACTTTTATTGAATATTTGATGAAAGGGAAAAAGCGGTATGAAAATGTTATTGTATAGTCGAGCGTCAAAAATAATACTGATGATAATAATACTACTTACCGAAGAAGTCCGCTGAAGTAAAGACAGATTACGGATTGCTCCTCATTAAGTGCTTGAGACTGATAAATCAAACTTCGGATCAACTTCAGAATAAATTTAACATGTATTGTTCGTAATCAGAATGTGTCTCTGCGTGTTCTACATGACAGAATCGCATGGTATTAACATCAGCAATCTAGACAGTTTGTACAACTGCCTACTTATTCAAATCAAAGCATAATTTATGATAAATTGACAATCCGCTTGCCTATTTACTAGAAGAGAGTATATTATACGTTTATTTATATAGAAAGATAAAGCTTTTATTCTTAGATAATAAAAGGCCTGATCGACAAACCATAATAATGGTCCCAGAAATTTGTACCTACAGTAAATTATACATAAGGACAGCTGATTCTATATAAATAAAGGATGCAAAGTTTGCAGGAGTACAGTATGTACAGTAATTTTCATTTTACTGCATGTCGATACGCATTAATTATGTAGAAAATACGAGCATCTTTATTGAAAAAAGAGTTGGAACGTAATATATAAAAGTAATGCAACACCAAACAAGCTAGGCTGATTCATAGCACGATTCTTTGAACAGTTGGTCTTGAAAACTACTGTTGATGCATTTATTTCTAACGCGTAATAACTGTGTCATATAAAAGTATTTGAAAAGATCAGGACTATACTGTGGTAGTGTTGGTGGTTTATAATGAAAGCAGAGGCTATCGATATCGATTCTTTCATCGATATCTTGCTCCTGGCATTGCGTAGAAGATGCTTCTTGAGTTGAATAGATGCAATTTTGCTCCATAATGTAAGTATAATGAAGAAAAAAAGAGAAAAGAAAAAGGAAAAGCAATGAAATGGTCTTATAAAAAGTCAAACTTTGTGAATATGAGTGACTTATGTAACATTGAATAACGTGATTATAGGATATTTATACCCGTATTAAGCATCATGGTTATAGAATTCTTTTGTACGAATGATATAGGGTAGATTGTAAGTCATGGAATGACCTGTAGTCATTTTTGCGCTTTATATGCATACTCAACGTGCATGTTCATTATTAGTGTTCTATGATGCTCTATCGACGTATAGTTTACCTATGCGCTATTGGAATACAGGAGAGCGCTAAATTCATTGGTCAGAAGCGATGCCATTTGAGCGTGATTTTTGTCAATAAATGTCTTAAAATCAAATCACTGTATGTGAATCTGCATCCGATAGAGAAATTAAATTGTTATGTGCAAATAATACAGGAAAGCATGTGTTTATTTTAATACATATATTTGGCAATAGATGGCATTCCAAAAGTGATAAACAGCCCTGGCAGTATATAGTTTTTACAGTTTGGAGGCTGGATTTCGCTTTTTCATTTATTACCAAAGGGTACTAAAACATCTACAATATATGTTGTCCAAAACGCGTGGATTTACCTTATGGATTTCCACTATTGCGATTTTAGTTTTAAGATTTATTGGGCCTTAAAAATTAACCGAAATTTACTTTTGATATGTTTGGCTAACTATGATTGGATTTGGACATACTACTATCACGAAATAAATGCTCTCGACAATTATTCTTGGCTATAAACTATTACTGAATTAACGATGAGGTAAATTACTGCTTCAAAATCCGCAAAATATGTAAACTAAAAGGTGATTATCCTATCGAACAGCGCATTATTTTCATATCTAACCTTGTACAGGCTTGATATAATTCCGAGTGGGTAGCGTTCTTTTTTTCCAGTCTCTTCGGTACCATATCCAATACTTATTATCCAAAAAGAATGAAACTCTCTGCAGTTTTTATTGTGGATAAAAGAAACGAATAAGCGCTCGTCGCCTTCTATATTGTGATGTCTTTTTTTATTATTAGTATACATTTCTTGCTGCTGAGTACGAAAATATCGAGCGAGAAGGATTATCTGATGAATATGTTAATTAGCACAAACGATCTCGCTCAATCTCGCCTTAATGCCGCATTGGATCAATAGTTATACCTTGTACAGGTTATTGCACCTTAAAAAAATTGATCTGCTTCATTATTGAAGATTTATTAATTTACTTTTTCACGTTCGTTGGTTTTTAGCCCAATGGGCACTTGTTTCGACCATTTACAAGCTTCAAATAATGGAATAGGTTAAAAAGGTTCTTTACCAATATCAAGGGTTATTATTCTAAATAATAACCTATTGATCCTTATTTTGAATTTCCTTATGACAAAAAGCACATAATGTAGGACTGCTGCAAAAGTAAAATCAGATAATCGCTTTTTCAATCAAATGTTTACGTAAGAAAAAGTATTACAAAAAAATAGATTACAAAATCGTGTACCTTGCGCTCCTTTCGTTAAAGCTGCTTCAAGTGACTAGTGCTTTTATAATGTAGATGTCCTCTAGACAAGGCATCTTTCAACCTATTGCACTTTTACAAGTTCTTTGGTATTATATAAGAGAACATATAAAATAATTATATAATACTAATAGTTGACAAGCTTTTACCCGCACAGTCAGCCCAGTTTTTACCCTGGTTGTTCTTTAAATAAGAAAGAAAGGGTCTTTGATTTCTTTTAATTCAGCTTTCTCCGACAACCAGGGCAGGACCCTTTTCATTTCATTGGGAAAGGGGAAACAGTAATATTTCATAGAACAAGAACCTAACGTTTTATAACGAAAAAAAGAACGCACTTTAACTCAACGCTGCAACCCTGGATCGTGCAGTAGTGGTGGTTTGGACCCTTGATCATGAGTGTTACCAAAAAAACAATATCACGTAATGTAATAGCTGTAAATGAAAAAAATTGGGGTTAGAAGGCGAGTTTCAGATGAATACAAATGGCTTACATAACGCATTTTACCAATCGTATGCTTGTATTCTCGTTGGACCCTTGGGCTTACTTAATACACTGAAACTCAGTTTCATTGGCCGTCCCGGTCTATAAAAGACTAGAAATCGTGGACCCCGTTATTTCCCTTTCTTTTTTCCCTTATCATTCCTTAATAATAATTCAACTAATATGCCTTCATCTGATATCAGCGCTTCTGACAAGATTTACAAGATTATCAACGCTAGATTGCTACTCAACCATGAGATTGTAGAGAATTCATATCTCTGGTTCCAAAACGGCAAGATTATCCATCCTCAAAATCTGTTCTTTTCTGCTCGTCGTGATGCTGATGAGATCATTGACGCTAAAGGTCTCTTAGTAGCCCCAGGATTTATTGATACTCAGATTAACGGCGCTTACGGTATTGATTTTGCTGACTATGAAGAACCAGTCGAAGTGTTGCAAAAGAATATTGATACCGTCGCTAAGGGTCTTTTACAGTATGGTTGTACTGCCTTTTGTCCTACCGTGGTTAGTTCGTCTGCTGCTGTATATGAAAAGGTAAAGAATGTATACACGTTTAGTAATTTTCATTAATCGCCTTTTGTTTTTTTTTTCTTTTAGGTTCTTCCTTTATTGAATAGACGTAAGGGTACTGCTACTGGAGGCGCAGAGATTTTAGGTGCTCACGTTGAAGGACCTTTTATTTCTGTATTAAAAAAAGGTGCTCATCAGCAATCTGTATTTCGGACCGCTGAAAATGGTATTGCAGACTTTGATGAAGCTTACGGTTCTGAGCTCAAGAAGGGCAGTCAAGCAGTGGCTATCATGACCGTAGCTCCAGAAATCGAAGGCGTCTGTGACGCTATCCCTGACTTGGTTTCACGTGGTATAACAGTAGCCATGGGACACTCAGCTTGTCGTATTGCAGAAGCAGAAAAAGCTGTTACTAACGGCGCCAATAGCATAACTCATTTGTTCAATGCTATGCAAGCAGTAAGTTTACAGTGTTTTATATCATGATCGTACTGAATAACAGTTATATAGTTTCACCATCGTGATCCTGGGTTGATTGGTGTTCTTGGTGCTGCTGACTTGCCTATTCCTGAGAAAGCTAACCGTCATCCTGCTCCTTCCAATACCTCTCCAGATCGCTCCAAGCCTGATCCACGTCCTTTCTATGGCCTTATTTGTGATGGTGTTCATGTTCATCCCAACTCAATCCGTATTGCTTATTATTCTCATCCTACTGGTGCTGTTCTAGTTACTGATACTTTATCTGCTATGGGTCTTCCTAAAGGTGATTACGTTCTTGGCGGCAACGAAGTTGAAGTGGATGAAAAGGGTGGAGCTTATGTAAAGGGTACCAAGACTTTAGCTGGCAGTACAATCACTATTGATGAATGTATTCGTAATTTTCAAAAATTCACCAACTGTCCTCTTGTTGAAGCTATTGAAGCTGCCACGCTTCATCCTGCTCGTTTGTTGGGCATTGACAAGCAAAAAGGTACATTGAACGTCGGTGGAGATGCCGACTTTGTATTCTTGGATGACTCTACTGGTGAAATTCGAGTGAAACGCGTCTTTGTTGCTGGTGAAGAAGTGCAACTATAAGCCAGCCATCTAGACTTCCTTTCTATTATATACATCCATTTTACTACTATACTTGTACTTTCTAGTTTTTTCTTTCTTTCCTCTATTTGCCAAATAACCATTATATCTAGCTTATATAAACCCTTTCCTACCTTGCTTATATACACAATCAATATGAACAAGATCTTTATTCTATCTAAAATGTGTACATTTTTTGCTTTTCTTTGACACTTTTTATGCGATTTTGATGCTCGTCCATTAATTCTTTTAGACGTTGAAGCCTAGTAGCAGCATCTTTTAGCTTTGTTCGAAACCGGGCTTCGATTGGTGATCCTTTATTTCGTCGATAAGCTTCATTGGCTTTAGTATATTCAGTCTGTGCTTTATCTATTTCAGATTGCAGTTTAGATATAGTTTTTCGGGTATCCATAGATTTTTCGTTATTGATAATTGCGGATTGCGGTAGCTCTTGAGGCTGTTGGAGTAAAGTGTTCATGAACTGAAACATATCATTATCTTCCTTTTCGGGCTCTTGTCGAGAAGGCTCTTTCTTTTTCGCGGTTTGCTTGTCGAGCAGGCCCAGACCAGGTCTGTCTAGTCCCTTTTTCTGATAAGGGCTTGCTGTTACTGGATCTACTATGCCTTTGCCCTCTAAACCAAGCCCTTGACCCTATAGTGCATATATATATGAATTCCATCGCCTCAGACTGCTAAAGAATTAGCCTACCTCGATATAACCCATTTTCTTCATCATTTTAGACGCAAATCCAGTGGTATGTAATTGCCAGCTTCCAAACGCATCTCCTATCGCCTTGACGGCCTCCTCTTCCTCCTCTTCTTCCTCTCTGACAGCATCTACACCTTCCTTGTCAGTGGTGGTCGACGACGAGGATCCTTCTTCATCCAACAAACTCTTGTAAGGTATCACATACTCAGGATCCACTACCGCTGTGCGCTTATAGT
>JAMSLZ010000025.1:0-78150 GCA_026027325.1 Actinomucor elegans
AACCCTAACCCTAACCCTAACCCTAACCCTAACCCTAACCCTAACCCTAACCCTAACCCTAACCCTAACCCTGACCCTAATCCTTAATCTTTACCCTGATCCTATGCCTATCCTTATTCTATTTAATATTAACTTTAGCTTAACGTTAACCTAGTCCTAATCGTATGTTCTAATTATAATTCTATTCCTAACTCTCAGCTAATCCTAACCTATTCTAATTCTAGCCCTTAATCTCATTGTAACCCTAATCTTAATATAATCCTGTTCCTACTATTATGCCTAACTCTCTTCTTTTTTTTTTTTTTTTTTTTTTCTAATCCTTTATATCTCTAATCCTAATGTTCAATTAACTTTGTTTCTGTCCTAATCCTATTTCCTAGTCCTTATGTTTAATCCTAATTCTTATTTATCCATATCCTAAGCTTATTTCAATCCCTCATATTATTCATAAGCTTACTTTTACTCTCCATCAATAATATTATATTATTAATATTATTAATTTCCTATCTCTGTATTTTTTTTTATTTACTCTAACTTACTCTTATTCTCTTTATATTTCTGATTTAAACCTATATATATCTTATCTCTAATTCTATCATATTCTATTCTTATTCCTAATCTTTATATTAAGTTTATTCTTATTCCTAATCTTATCCTTCCTTTTACTTTCTTCATATTCCTATTTTTAATTCTAATTCTAATCCTTCTGAGGAACAAACTACTCCACTACAGTGTATCATAGATTTTCACAACCCCAGAAAATCAAGATACAACACCCACAGTCCAGAAGGTTGCACTTTGCTTACCTTCACACGTCAGACTCCCTCACTGACCATTTTTTACATTTAGTGATATAGTAACTTTTATAATGATACAATAAAATATTATTATGAAAAATTTTAAATTGATATAAAAAACACAAGATTTATATTTTATGATATGTTTTATATATCTTTAGAATTATTAAAATATAGTAAAGATAATAACTGTTCCTCTTATATTGCTTGTTACATTACTTTTATCTTTATTTCTGATTTAGGGGTATCTTAAATAATAAAAGAATAAATATATAAATAAAAAAGATAAATAATTATATTTATTATTCTTTTTAATTATTGAAATATTTAGTGTTTCTGTGTTTTAAGTTTTGTGTAAATTAAACCTACAAACTTTAATATAATGGATTAATTCAAGAAATAAAAATATATTATATTAACATTTAATTATGATTTTGTTTTTATACTCTGCTCTAAAATAAAATGTTAACATATATATATATAATTAAAACTTTTGTTTTTGAAATGGATGTTCTTGAAAAAATAATAAACATTATAAAGGTCCTATATGAATAGAAGTCTCAGATGTAAAAAAATGCAAAACTTTTTTTATATCTAGAAATAATAAAATATTTAATCAGAATGATTAATTTATTTTGATATTTCATGTGAGACTTCAAATAGGATTAATCCCATTTTAAATTTGGATCTTTAAACGTCAAAATCAATAATGTGATATATTATATTATAAGATCTATATTTTGTTTAATTTTCATTAATAGTAAAATAAATGGACATATAAAACAATAACAGATGAATATATATTTTATATCATATTTAAAAATCAAGAAGGCATAGTTGAAGGTATTTATAAAAAAGACAATATATGTTCTTTTATATCAAATACGAAATATTTTACATAATATATTATTTTCTGTTGTTTTTATATCTTTAAACATTTAGATATAACTTTTATTTTATTTTGAAAAATAAGGAAATAATATGCCACTTATTTAATGATAATAATGATTACACAACATTCTTACTATAACATAAATTATTAATTAAAACAAAGAGACACATTCGATGCTTTTTAAATATTTAAAACATTCTTATTATCTCAAAAAATCATTCATCTTAACTAGTAAATTTATATTATATTGGCTTTCATCAAATTATTTCATTAAATATATTAATAGACCCTTTTAAATATATATATAAATTCAATTTTTATTTCTTTTTTAATTTTTGAAATTTATAAGTTTGTGTAACAATAACATTGTGCCCACAAACATAAATTGTTTTAATGAAATAAAAATATAAAAATACATAGATTTTTAAATTATTTTTATTCTTTTAAATTATAAATTGTTCTTCGTTCATCACAATTTGTGAACTTTTTATATTTTCTATTTCTTAAAACAATTTAGATTTATTATATTTGTGTAACACAAATATTTATAAATCGTCACATTTCTTATTTTCTATTGATTTAATCAGAGATTAAATACTTCTGATCTGAAGTTCAGAAGAGGAACAAACTACTCCACTACAGTGTATCATAGATTTTCACAACCCCAGAAAATCAAGATACAACACCCACAGTCCAGAAGGTTGCACTTTGCTTACCTTCACACGTCAGACTCCCTCACTGACCATTTTTTACATTTAGTGATATAGTAACTTTTATAATGATACAATAAAATATTATTATGAAAAATTTTAAATTGATATAAAAAAACACAAGATTTATATTTTATGATATGTTTTATATATCTTTAGAATTATTAAAATATAGTAAAGATAATAACTGTTCCTCTCTCTTGATCTTATTTCTATCTTTGTTTAATCCTAACCTTGATCTTATCTTATCCTAATTTATCTATAAATTTTGCTCCTTTTTCCTATCTCTAATCTTAACTTATCCTTAATCATATTCTTATCTCTATCCATGGCTCTGTTTTAACCGTATATTTGGTCTTAATTTTCACCCTATATCTTAATACTGACTCTTTTCTTGATTCCATTCCTAATATTAAGTTTAATGTTAACCTTATCATATTCATATTTATAATCCTGTGCTTGATTCTTGCTCTATGTTGTGTTTGCACAGTGAAATAATAAAGAAGACTAAAAAGAGTACTTTTTGTGACTGTGCTTTATTAACAAAGATGAGTATAAAGATGAATATCCTATAACTATGTCTAAACTAGACCTATTTATACTAATCGTCTATCTAAGTGTGGTAAAGAGGATTTAAGAAGATGTTATGTTATAGGTCTATGTTCTAGATATATATCCATCTGATACATGAATCTTAAACATATCAACTCGTAAGTGCTTCCGTAAAGATGAGATTGATAATGAATAAGTTATTATTCATACAATAGTCTCTATTCTATAACACTCTAACATGATTTTGTCTTAATCCTAATTATATTCATAATTCTAATTTTAATATTAACCCTATCTTATCTTTAACTTTGTTCTTAATCTATTCTTTCATTTGAATCTTATTATTTCTTATCCTGATCTAGTCTAATTTTAATTCAAATCCTAATCTTGATCATATCCCTTGTTCTCATCATGACCTTTATCCTATATTTTATCTTAATTTTCTATCCCTTATTTTTTATTACCCTAATATCGTTCCTTTACATAGTCCTAATTTATCTCTATCCTTATCCCTCATGTTACTATGTGAATCCTAACTTATCTCATATCTTAATATTAACGCTGCTCTTAAATCTTAATCCTTATTGTACTTTTTGTTTTTATCCCTGTTTCTAATATTAATTAAGCTTTTATACTATATTCTTGTTCTTCAATTTATACCTAATCCTATTCTTTTTTTTTTTTTTCTATATTGTGCTCCTGGCTTGTTTTTGTTATTATTAATTTTTCCTGTTATATTCTTATATAAATATTAACATTGATTTTACTTCTAATCCTATGCTGTTTTTATGTCTATCCCATTTATTGTCCTTCATTTTAATTTTTATCATTAATCCTAATTCTATCTCTAGTTTTAACCATATTATTAATCGTAATCCTATCCATATCTATTTTTTTTTATTTTATTTTTTAATCTTAATTATATTCTAATCCATTCTTATCTCTAACTATATTTTTTCGTATATTTCTTAATTTATCCCTAATTTTTATTTTATTTTTTTATTTTTTCACTATGGCGAAAATATTGTGTGCTACCCATAATATTATGTGGTAAAACGACGATTTTATTATCATTTACCTACTAATACTATAGATTTACCTACTAATAATAATCTGCGAACCAATGAAATTAGAGCAATTATTTTCTATGGCTGCGCAATTAACAGTGCTTTGCTCATTTATTAGTGGTTACTCCTAATATTAGTGGAAAGCAGACAATAATGTTATGGGTTTAGTCAATATTATAACATAAATTGACAATAAGAAAGAAAAGCCTGAACTCCATTTTATTTGCAAACAATTTTTATGTATTCTTGTCTTTTGCCGATGAAAGCCAAATCTTGCAAACTTCTTATAAATGAGTACATGAAATTCTGATGCTTGTACGCAACAACATAATCCTCGTTTATTTTATTTACTAAAATGAACTCTGCTTTTCGTTTCAACGATCTTTTATGTAAATTCCTAGAAACGTTTAATTTCAACGTTTGTCAAAAATAATGTTGAACAATTGTCTTTCAAATGCGTTTATTATTCGTTGAAAAGTCTCTTATACAGGTCAGGTTGCAAAAAATTCTCTTGTAAATTACTCTTTTGGAAACAAGAACGAATCGCTAGTTCCATTTAATAAGCTGAGCACTTTCATTGCCGTGATTTAGCCTTTGGCTAATAGCTGTGTATTTAAAATGCTGAATGACATTAAGAATGAGCTGCCATTAAGTGTCTAATTTACTCAATTTTATGTTTAGTAAAATTATAGAATAAAGAAAGAAAGAAAGAAAAAAAGAAAATACATTGCGTTAAAAAAAAAGAAATACATTGCGTAAAAAAAAGAAATATATTGCGTAAAAAAAGAGATAAATTATTGTGTAAAAAAAAAAATAGGTCAAGTAGCGATTATTAATTGCCAGTAATCTTAGTCATTATTGCTAGGCGGTTATTTAACTAGATGATTTATTGTCAAAATCATATATCCACTTCTCAAACTACAAAAAAACGCGTTCGTTTTTGGACTTTCGAGTAATTGATGATTATGATAGAATTCTTAATGACGATCGAAAGCTTCAAAAACATGCACGTTTTTTTAGGTGCTAGAAAACTACAATCGATGAACATTTTTGCTGTCTGTTGGAAAATTAATCCGCATTGCTTGATAATAAACTAATTTTACTATAAAGATAAACAAGAGCATTAATCATATTTTACATTTGGTTTTAAAGATTAACTGGAGCAACTAAATAGTCAATTAACATTATTGAATGATGAATATAGAACTGTATAACTTGGGTTATCCTGGTTCTATATTTCTGATATTATGAAATAATTTCTTAAACATCAGGGAAATGGGTTAAATTTTTGATTAAGAAATGTTTTTACATTCTGTTGCAAGATTGCTAATACCTTTCTCTCGAATTAATAACATGATATATAAAAACGAGTTAAATTATCTATAGTTTATATCTACTACAGAAAGTGTAAATACCTATTTTACTTTTGCTATATTATGATGAAGTCCTTTTGGAGGGAAGCTTTATATTATTTTCGGTGGTTTAAATACATAATCAATTCAGAGAACAATTTTATTTCAAAATAAAACGCTTTTTGCTCTTGTCTTCATGCTATTTACAAACGACTTAATATGCCAGCATTTTGCTCTAGATCTTGTTTAAATATATGATGAGAGATGATCTTGAACTCTTTCTCATTAGATTCACTTGAACGCACAAGACCTACACTGGCAACAATATCTTCAAACCGACAGACAGCGTAACTGTGTGCACCGCTACTGTGCAGCTCAACCAAAGCAATAGTCTTGTCATATTTGGTAGTTGCATTCTTTTTCGCTAAATCAACCAAAGCCAAATACTGTGGTCTACCATTGAATGAATGCTCGAAAAAGAAAACGATAGAACCAATGAACCAGCTTTCACGAATGGAATTATTTCGACTATTAACAAAGGTTGGTTAATCAAAGAGGTTTTTGTTCTTGAGCTAATTACTTACTTCAAGTAGCTGGCAGTGATCATCACGTAATTGTTTCCTCGACGATATTCATTTATATGGCTTTTATACATGGTAGACGTATATACATTGCCATATGCCCAGGCACGACCAGCGATGGAAATACTATTCAACGAATCAATTTCAGCAATATTTACACCATTTGCTTCAGTACGGCGATAGTAATGCAATAGCGCCTTCAAAAAAGTTTGAGTGGAGACACCAAAGGGAAGAGTATCCACTGAAATATTACTAAAGGGAGCCCATAATTGTGGATCACTAGCATCACCAGAAGGGTTATTCCTGAAAGTGGATTCGCTGTATTTTCGAGGAGTGATCAGGTCAAGCTCAGTATGAACATCCCAAGTCTGGCTGTTTATATGATTACGCGTTATGAGTCTTTCCAAGATATTACCAGCGTTTGCGCCAGCATCAACCTTTGACTTGATGAGCTTTTTGTATTTTCCGATGCTTCTTTCCATTGATCGGGCGGAATATGCTCTCAACACACCTTGTTGTTTGATCATATAGACTATATGCGAAAGGTAGTGTTGAACAGGCTTGAATACACCGGAATGAATACGCTTTGCCTTGATTTCTGCCAACAAAAATTCTTGCCATTCTTTGATATATCTTTGGAAAGTATGTAAGTAAACTAGATTTATGAGTACAAAAAAAATATATTTACCTTTCCATCAGAATAAGGTCTTCAATAGAAAGTTCCCATTTAAGAGCCAATGCGACAGCTTTTGTCAGATGAATCAATGGTTTCTTAGCGGATTCTTGAATCAATTCAGGAACGAACAAGGTGGGAATCATATATAAGAAAATATCAATCCAGTCAACAGCACGTTTGCCACCACTCTTGATAATTGGATCTTCCCATTTGGATGAAAAGGATGTCGGTACAGTGGCTCTAGAAGCTTCAACAAGTTTACCAATTTTGATGAGCGATAATTTTGGAATATAGAAAGTATACGGCCATTCATCAGCAGACTTCAATCGGGCATCACTCAATTCATCTTCATTGGGCTTATATCGAGTTTTTCTTGCTGCATTGTACTCTTTACCCATGTCGACTGTCAGCATATTGAATACGTGTTGAGCGATACCTTGTCCGAGAAGATGCATTTCGTCTAAACCAAAAAAAGTAGCGCCAGTAAAACTGGGAAGTATTGCAAATGGTGTTGCAGACTTGATACTGTAGCTCTATGAGGTAAAAAGAAAAAGAAATGTTAAAAACTTGTAAAGATTAATGCTGATTATAGTACTTACATTCGCTGCATCTGGGGAAATGAAATCGTTTCTGCTTCTGATCTCATTGTCGATCGTTAAAAAACAATTATGATAATCATGACGTTCAGCTTGGACACGACAAATACGGCAACCAAACGTAGCCATATGACCAATATGATTTGCAAGCTCAGCTGCAGCAGGAAGATCACCAGTAGCCATCACCAAGTTGACTTTAGCTTGACAAACAATTACACCATCCTTTTGTACAAGCATGCCTTTGGTAGACAGAGCATGAAACTCATCAATAATAGGCTTTAAAAAGGTATGCATGTACTTTGGGTAGTTTGGACCTGGCAAGATCGCCAATTGAAGCATGTATTCGTCTTGGTAGCGGTATTCTGGGGGAATGTTCATATTCAAGAGATGGATGATTGTTAACTTGTCCCCTTTATGATTCTTGCTAGTACAGAAACCATCGACAAAAAGAACCATTGCGACATCATCTTCACCGGAAAACAGAATGCTATTATCCTTAAAGTACTTGTATGCTGCACCATCAAAGTAATCTTTATATTCACCGTCAGTTGATTTATAGTTGTAGCGGTATTTCATCAAGTCTCTTGTCTTTGCATTCGCAAGCATTTGAGCGACTTGTTCACCAATAGGAAGCATCTTCATAGAGCGACGAGGTTTACCATGATCATCAAAGCGATTTTCTTTACAAGCAGGGTTTTTACATTGAATAGTCTCTATATCTTCCTTTTCAAACAGCATGCAACCATTGACGCAGACATCATGAAAATGACATTGAATATTGGTTTTTGCTTTAAGAGTACGATCCAAGGTATCAGGGAACATGAGAGTGGATGGTAGGTAACCTATATATAATGGGAATAAAAGCTGATAAGTACTTTTTTTTTAACTCTATTTGAATAGATACATACCCAATCCATCGGTTTTACGGCTCTCTTCATTGTTTTTGATTATGGTACGCATTAGATAGACAAGTTCTCTTTGAGCCTCTCGAGGAATACCATACGTGTCGCAAATATCTCTCAATTGGATGCTATTTAATTCCGTATTGGTGAAAAGGTTTTGATCCGAGGATTTGACGTTGTAAGCAATTGGAGTAGGCTCTATTTCAAACAAGGTATATTGTTAAATTAAAAGCTTTAGTAATATATCTGTTAACTCACCTTGGACAGGAATGCTAGCTTCTTGCGTTTGGACGACCCTTTGTTTTCTATGATCACGATTATGGCTATAGTGATTACTCCTAGCTTTAACAGTTTTGAATGGCCTCAAACAAGTAGCGCAAGTATATTTATATGGTGTAGCAGAAGAGGAAACTTTGCCCATTTAAAGATAAGTAAAAACAAGTAAATATATCGAATTAATGAATAGCGGTTTTGTTGTTTAGAAAAAGCAGGTCTTAAATACGTTTGCTTGGTCTACAATTGACAGAGTTCTCAATGGTAATTCATTGTTTTAGGCTGTTGAATCCTTTGAACTAATCAGCTTTTCATATTACTCAGCCTTCCAGATTATTCAGATATCGAATACATTTTAATGGATCCTTATGATTTCTAATCAAGCTAATTCCTTTCCAAGTCAGTCATACCTGTCAGTAAGCTTACTTTCCAGAAAGCTCTTTGGACATTAGTAAGGATTACTAATGGATAAATGGTAAAGTACGCTTATAAAACAGTTAAATAGCTCAAATCATTCAATCACTTTTCTTTATAATATATTTACTTTATAGCTATGTCAAACAACAACAACAATAATTGGAGCGTCTACTTTGAGAAGATTGAACAAGAAATCTTAATCAACCGTCGTTTAATTCAAGATTTGATCCAAATATTAGCACCTCTATTTCCTCGAGAAGCTTCGAGGGTTTCATCTAACGAAGAAATTGAACAAGCACTTGACGATGGTACAATCATATCTGAAGCATGTTACTACATTCAGTTTTATTAACCTCTTAGCTTGTCATATATAGCTGAACGAGAAGCAATTGCAAATGCTTTGAATCCTAATTTACGTAGTAAACGGTCAATCCCAAAAGTGCTAGAAGAAGCAAAAGTGCGTTATCAACAAAAGGCAACCAAGACAAATGTCACCCCTTCTGCACCATTAAGGTTATATGCCCTCTTGAAACACCTCAAGTATATAAAAGGCCAACAAAATGAACTGACCGATGATGATGTTCAACCGCAATACAATACGTTGAAATACTTGGCAAGAGATGTCTTGAAAGACATGGAAAGGGCAAATATAAATATTGTTGGTAAAACTTGGAGTGAAATTGGCGAAGAGGATACCAGCATTCAAGAACGTTATGCTTTGCTTTTAGAGAAACGTGCTTTAGATGTGGGCTTGCATCTGCATCTCTGTGTAGAGATGTGGGCTGCCAAGTTACTTTTATCTGAAGCACTCAAAAACAAGAAGACTGTACGTACCAGAAGTAATTCTGCTGAAGAAGGTGAAAGTCAACAAAATCAAGAATCTGTTGAAGACAATGAGATTGAATCGTTCTTCAGGTTAGATGCTTTTTTATTTCTGTTTTTATATCTTTATTAATATGCTTGTTATGCAAATAGTGTGGATAATCAGCATATCCTTGTTGATCGTCTAGCTACTTCTGTTGCTCCAGTTGGTCTTGCATCTCCAATTGCTAGCTTGTTGGATCTACATTCTGCTCGCTCATCAACGAAAAGAAAAGCCATTACGGTTCAACCTGACGTTGGTGAAGATGAGGAGGCTGGATCTGACAATCGTTCCAAAGAAGCGGATTCCAATAAGCGTAAACCACGCTCTAAGAAAAATACAAAAAAAACGAAATAAATATAGACGTTTTTTTATTGGTTTAAGTAGCTGACGTAGCATTTTTCTGCGGCTTTTCAGTATTAAGAAAAACTTTTTTACACCAATCTTGAGTTTCTTTCTTTTTTTTCGTTTGCTAAATTGGCACATTAAACGTAAGGTTTCTTGACATTTGTCACTCTTATTGCGCACAACACTTTAACTGAAGCTTCTGTATAATAGGAATTAACCTCAATGTCAGCTTGTAATTGTGTTTTTTTTTCCAAGCTTTCGAATATTTCCCTCGTTCTTAATGTCGTAATTATCTATAAATACGTCGTCATTCATACTGCTTATATTCTTATACTGACTTGTATTCTTAAATACTTATACCACTTCAGTAATACTTATAGCCAGTAATGCCATATAGCTTTTGAACCTTTACTATTAGTTTTAAAGCTAATAACCATTAAGTAAGTGCAATGATTACTAATCCATTAATTTCTTTGTATATTAATCTAATACTGTTATAATAGATTTAGTTGTGTATATATACAAGACGAAGACTATTAAAACTGTAGCCCAGTGAATTATAATTGATTGTGTCTGATATAGTGTTGGTAAGTCTGTAGCAATAGCGAGTTTCATTCAAGAATCTAATCATTACTTACTTTAGGAAAAGATGATTAAAATATGCTATTATACAAGCGTGGGCCATTCTTCTAAAGGTTAGTTCAAATATACTCTTAAAATATTGTTTCATCAACGATAACTGACATTATTTATACAGTTATTTGCTTAATTCATTTACCTGTTACTTGCCAGTGGGACATAAATTCTTTTATACTTGTATGACAATAAGGTAAGTTAAATACTGTTCGTGTGTGATAGAAAGCTGGTTATTGTATATTCAGCTATTGAAGGCTAGTGTGTATTAGAGTAATATCTGTTGAAGTTATATATTATATAAATAAAAAAAATAGCAATTAAATTATTATCTGAATAACCAAAATGACTATAATATTATTAGTAGTGTATTGTGAATATATGATAGAAAACTAATAATAATATTGATTATAAATCATCAATATGGAGGGATTAATCCATACTATTATTGACTGGAAACCACTACTATTATACAATTTACCCATAATAATATTGAAGGAAAACCCTTAATATTATAGTATTTACCCATAATATTATCGAATAAGAGTCACTAATATTATCAACCGCCGAAAAAACACTGCCTAGAAATTGACAATAATTATTAGCAGAACTATAGTCGATTTTACCCCTAATATTATCAACTTTTGGGCAAAAAACCGACAATATTTTCGCCATAGTGTTTATTTTTTTTTTATTAACTATCTCCTTAGTTTTCTTGTTTATCTTATCTTTTTTCTTTGTTTTTATTTTAATTATCTTCTTAGTACTAATCTTAAATCATTTTTTTTATTATCATTCTATCCTAAATCTATCTATGTTCTAATCATGCTTCAAACATTATCTCCATTCATAATCCTTACTTATAATCTTAATGTCTTGAATTTATGCCTGTTTCTTTTTTAACTTTTTTCTTTTTTTTTTTATTGTCTTTCTGTTTCTCGGTCTAATCAATTATCTAACATTTATTTTTTATTCTAATCTATTTCATATTCTATTCCTAATGAGCAACGTTAAAAATAAAAAAAATAAAAATTAGTTTTTAAATTAAATAGTGTTTTTTGTAATTATAATTTTTTTTGCTATAACACTTTTTTATTGTAATTTTTGAAAGTTTGGTAATTAACGTAAAAATAAGAAATTGCAATAATTATGCAAAACTTATAAAGATTAAACTTTTATATTACTTTTCAATACAATTAAACTTTTTTTTTCATAATATTTCACACCAGTTCGAAACCCTGTTGTGCGACAATTTTTTTCTTTTAAAATTGATTAAAAAGCACGTCGTAAGTTATTTCTGTAACTTACAACTACAATATACTAATAAACGTGACTCATACTCTTATCACTATAATTTTTCTTATTTTTTTTTACTTTATGTCTATTTTTTTCTTAATTCTATTCTTGTTCCTATTTCTGATTGCGTTCCTATTGAGGATTGTTCTAATATTCTAAAATTTTAAAAATAATAATAAGGTGAAATATCTCATGGTAATCAATATTTCATAATTTTTTTTTCTTCCAAAAAATTAATTAAAAAAAGCATGACTAAGTTTTTTGTAACTTAATCATAGGGAGGATAAATATAATAATTTTATTGTTTTTTAATTCCAAAAATTAACATTAAATCCAAATGTATATATAATTTCATATTTACAGAATCATTCCTCATTCTAATAATAATATTATTCCTGATCTTCTTCCTTATTTATTTTTTTTATTCTATATTTGTTATAGAATAGAGATTATTGTATGAGTAATAACTTATCCTTTAATATTCTCATCTCTACGGAAGCACTCATGAGTTGATATGTTTAAGATTCATGTCTCAGATGGATATATATCTAGAACATAGACCTGTAACTGTTATAGAATAGAGATTATTGTATGAATAATAACTTATTCATTATCAATCTCATCTTTACGGAAGCACTTATGAGTTGATATGTTTAAGATTCATGTCTCAGATGGATATATATCTAGAACATAGACCTATAACATAACATCTTCTTAAATCCTCTTCACCACACTTAAATAGACGATTAGTATAAATAGGTTTAGTTTAGACATAGTTATAGGATCTTCATCTTTATATTTATCTTTGATAATAACGCACAGTCTCAAAGAGTCACTTCTTTTGATCTTCTTCATATTTTATTGTGCAAACACAACACCTGCTTGCTTCAATTCTTCTACTGGTACGGCAGAGTACTTGTTCCAAGCATTGAATATTTCTACCATTTCGGTGAGCAGTAACTCTGCAAAAAAGCGCACAGATTTTTCCGATTCCAGCCCAAATAGCATGACTACGTTTTGGGCTAAGGTGCAATAGTAACTGTCGCTTGAAGACTTTATCCTCCAAGTATTGATAAACAGGTGGTTTGATTCTATATCAATACTCAAGTGAAAACCAGGATATTGAGAATTTGGCTTTAAAGAGGAAAGACAAGACTTCACTTGTTCCAAAGTCTCTAAAGATAGAGGATCCACTGTGCGGTAAAAATTAAATAAAAAGCGAGTGAATCAGTTAGAACCGTTTTATGGGGATTTATTGATTCAAAGTGAGTTTAGTTTTTTCTATCTAGCTTATATCTCTTGTATTTATACTTCAAAGGAAATGGTCTCTTAGTAACAACCAAAGGCCTTTTTAATCTATATCCATTCTTCATTAATTGTATTTTCAGTGGTGATTCAAAACTCCCTCTTTTGTTGGATAGTTATTAAATGAATCCCGTCTTTTTAATATATATGCAGAATGTTATATGTGGATTTCACCACAGACGGATATATACAGACATTACATCATTTTTATCTTTTCTATATATATATTTAAACTTTTTAATATATCCATAGTTTTTATATCTTTATAACCTTTTTTATAAATTAAAATGATTATTCTGTATAATAAACATTATCAAGAAGGCAACTGTTCCATTATGCATGAAAAAACAACATTTATGTTTTCTACTAATATATATTAAATTCATATAAAAAAAAGATATCCCTCACAATAATAATATTTTATCTTCATTTACATTTTGCTTCAATCTTATCTATAAGTCCCTCTATTATAATATTATCCTATTTCTGCTTTTAACATTTTTCCTGTTCTTGATCTTTTTTACTTTTTTTATTATTTCATTTTTAATTTCAATTATATTTGTGGTGAAATCCACATATAACATTCTACATTATATTAAAAAGACGGGATTCATTTAATAACTATCCATCAAAAGAGGGAGTTTTGAATCACCGCTGAAAATACAATTAATGAAGAATGAACATAGATTAAAAAGACCTTTGATTGTTACTAAGAGACCATTTCTTGGGAAGTATAAATACAAGAGATACAAGCTAGATAGAAAAACTTAACTCACTTTGAATCAATAAAACCCCATAAAACGGTTCTAACTGATTCACTCGCTTTTTATTCAATTTTTACCGCAATATTATTATTGTTATTCTTATCATACCATTTAACTTGTTCCTATTTTATCCATTCTTTTACATTTTTTCATTAATCCCTCCTCTGTCTTTAATCATCATCTTGTTTCTTCTTTAAAATTCACCCTTAATCATATCTTTGCCTTATTCTAAGGGGGATATCTTTTTTTATATGAATTTAATATATATATATTAGTAGAAAACATAAATATAATGTTGTTTTTTCATGCATAATGGAACAGTTGCATTCTTGATAATGTTTATTATACAGAATAATCATTTTAATTTATAAAAAAGGTTATAAAGATATAAAAACTATGGATATATTAAAAAGTTTAAATATATATATAGAAAAGATAAAAATGATGTAATGTCTGTATATATCCGTCTAACCTATTTCTAATCCTAATTATGTGCCTTATCTTAATGTTTTTTTTTATTTTTATATCTATTATTTTCTTGTTTTCTTTTATATATATATTCTACTCTTATGCTCATTTTTAAATCATGTATTTTATTCTTAATTTTTTTCTATTCCTATTATCTGTTTTCTAGCCTATGCTTAATATTGATCATAATATTGTATGCATAATAACTTATTCATTATCTATCTCATCTCTACGGAAGTATTTATGAGTTGATATGTTTAACATTCATGTCTCATATTGAAATATATATCTAGAACATAACGTTTTCTTAAACCCTCTTCACCATACTTAGATAAACGATTAGTTTAGACAAAGTTTATAGGATCTCCACCTTTATAATTATCTTTGATAATAAATCACAGCCTCAAAACGTACTCTTTTTAGTCCTCTTTCTTATTTCATTATTCAAACACAGCAGGTGCACAGGTATATATGCCATCGAATTCTTCGGTTCCCAAGCAATATCAGTGACCGATATCTGGACCATAGGTAGCATTTACTACTAATAATGTAGTAACACTTCTGTTGCACTGTAATTAGTTAGTTTTTTTTGATAATCTCAGTCATGTTGTCTTCAGAGAAGTTTATTCTGCCAGCTGCCTTATTGCTACCACCTGCGTCTGAGTCATGGTGCTACTAAAGGTAATCCTTCGACATTTTGCAGGACCAACTCTTCGAGACTAATCAAAAATATGTGAATTTTGATTTAATTAGGAAATGCTATTTTAGGTCGATAAATTTGCTAAAAGAATAAAAAGTGAATCATGAGTTATAAAGCAGTGTGTTGTAAACGCTCATGATTATATTAATAAGAGGAATTATCTGCTCCACTACCACGTATCAAGCATATTCACAACCCCTGAATATCATGATACCACACCCACAGTCAAGAAGGTTGCGCTCTGCTTACCTTCACACGTCAGACTCCCTCACTGACCATTGTTGTAAACATGACTTGTTCAGTGTCCGTCACCAATCAGGTTAATGTTCGACAATGCTTATACTCAGCTTGTGCTTTGACAGCTTTGTAAC
This sequence comes from Actinomucor elegans, assembly GCA_026027325.1. Taxonomy (NCBI): domain Eukaryota; kingdom Fungi; phylum Mucoromycota; class Mucoromycetes; order Mucorales; family Mucoraceae; genus Actinomucor; species Actinomucor elegans. The sequence goes on from JAMSLZ010000025.1 coordinate 15,563, forward strand.
GTCGGTTAAGAGATATATATGGAAATCAATGCTTAGTGCAACTAACCTTCATAAACTATCTATCACCGAATATAAAGTCGTACTAGAATGGATTACTATAAATCCTTGTTAACTCCATGAGCACAGTCTTTGACTAACTCAATCGTCTATAATATCAAGTTAAATCCGAACTTCAATTTGGTATAAATAGCTCATCATTTTAATGCTTTAATAAATCAATTCGTTTTTATCAGTCTGGTTATTTTTACAGTCTTTATTATATTCGATATAACATTTTTTTTAACCTTATCTGCTACTTTTTGGTTTATTATACACTTACTACTCAATATGTCTGCTCCTATCTCTACTGTTTCTGGTGCTAATGACGTTGTCATTAATCCTCCTGCTGCTGTTGAATCCTCTGCTGATCAAGACGTAGAGATGAACAACTGTGATGACGGTTTATCCGTATCTGACTCCGTTGAGGTGATCAAGGACGCTATCCGTCAAGCCTCTGCTCAAATCGCCAAGATGACTATCCAGTTGGTGACTCCTGGTGTTCTCTCTGAAGAAGCTGCCAAGAAACTTCGTGGTGATCTTGCTCTTCGTCAAAAGGATTTGAAGCTATTTAAGGAATCTCTTCTGGCTATGGAAGAATCCCTTGGTAGCTCTGCTGCTAGTCCTGCTTCTGCTTCTCTGGGTCCTACTAAGAGTACTATGTTACGTACTGAGTTTGTGCCCAATGACTTACCTATTATCCAATGGGTTGGTATGGTTTCTGACAACAAGTCTACCATCTTCACTGACTTGCGTACTTGTCTTTCTCGCTTCGAAGTCGTTGTAGAGTGTCATGGTCTTGACTTGGACGTCAATGGTGCTCGCCTACTTAAGTACTGTTGCTTAAACGAGGATCATCAAACATTCTTGAAAGAAACCTTCTTTGTGCCTGGTGTTGCTGCTACTTGGTCCATTGTAAAAGATGCCTTTTTGAAGAAGTTTGGTGTGAATGCAAGTGTAGATCGCTCTACTGCTGCTAACGAGCTCATGGCCATCACTAAACGGTCAACCGAGACAATTGAACAGTATATTGACCGCTTCAACGCGTTACGTCGTCGTGCTGACTTGAATGATTCGTTCTTGTTAATATCTACCTTCTTGCGTGGATTGCCTGACTCATTCCAAGAACGTATGGCATATACTATGAATATGGGAACTGAAACCCAGACGCAGAATCTCGAGTATGTTTGCGCTGTGGCTCGTAACTTGGACAGTCGTTTGGCTTCTATGCGTGCTAACAAGCGTACTGGTGACGATCAAAGGGAATCTCTTGGCACAAAAAAGTCAAAGGTTTCTGATGAACCATCGTCGTCATCGTTTCCTAATGGTGCTGCTGCCTCGAAGTACGCATCAAAACCTTCTTCTTCGTCTAGTACAAGAGAAAAGAAAGGGTTGTTCTGTTCTTTCCACCGGTCGACTACGCATAGCACGGACTCTTGTCGCGCTGCTAAACTGGGAGGTGTACCCAAGCCTGGTCCTGGTGACTGCCGTCGTTGTGGCGCTAAGAATTGGAACCCGTCACATCGCTGTGATTCATCTGCTGCAGTGAATGGTGTTGGTAAATCTGCCAGTAATCTGGTAATGAGAGCTATGTCCACGTCGCCCGAACATTTTTCCTCTTCTGCCTCTCGCACCACTACTACTACTTCTTCTGCTGCTCCTCGTGCTCCGGTTTCCACTACCGTCGAGACTAATACTTCTGTTGCTTCTTCTGCTGGATCAACCAATGCTTCTTCTTCTTCTGCTGTGGCTGTTGCCACACAACGCATCAATGATATGGATATTTCAGATGAAGAATCGCTTCTGGTCGCCGCGCAGGCACAAGCTTGTAAGTATCACAAAAGATTTTCATTGCCACCAAGACAGATTTCTAATTCTCTCTTTGTACCGGCTATTATAGAGAATATTACTACCTACAGTTTGATCGATTCGGGTTCGAGCTTTTCTATGGTTACGCCAGAGTTTTTTAACTCACTTGTTCCACCTGTTCCTTTGGTGAAGCAAGAAGGCACAATCCAGCTTGGCCACGTCAATAATGCGATCAGTAGAATAGGGTCTTGCACTCTAAAAGTATTCTATAATAAAAAATCTTTTTACCATACTTTTGAAGTTTTTCCTTTCTTTACTCATGAAGATGTTCCTATTTGCTTTGGTCTTGACATCTTACCTCAATTGAACATTGGTATCACTGGTCTTGTTAGTTCACACTTTGAACAAATTGGCCATTGACTCCCAGACCCAATTGATCCTGATCAGGTCAAACCAAATGATAATCCGTACGGAACGATTACTGAGCGAAAGCCTTTGCTTGATATTGTAATTGTATAACCCACGCGTTATTCGATATTCAGGTCTTATCTTGAGATACACTCGATACTACTCGATAGTATGATGCCGCGTGTTTCTTGTAAGGATTATTGGCTAATAGTTCTAAGGATGACACATCGCTTGTATTTATGCAGGCCTCGTTAATATGATTGGGTTATCTCAGATAGAGTCCGTGTATGACATAAATGAACAGTTGATTCCTTACTACTATATCGATGCAAGATAGTAGGTGGAATACAACAGTCCTACTGGAATATGATTGGGTCACGTCGGAGACCCAAATTTTCGCATGCAAAATCGATCGTTTGTCTCTGTTCATCTTCTAAGATCTCCTTATATAGTGTTTTATCCATGTGGCCTTCAATTTTTCACATCCATCCAACACCAGCGTATGTAATTGCACTCCAAAGCATATAGTACTACCTCCTCCATGTTTGACCGTAGCATTAATATATCGCGGTTGCAACGTGTCGTATACACGCTTATATTCACAGGCTATACATACGACATGTCTCAATTAAAGCTATATCTAACTGCGTAACTGATTGACCCGTCAAACAGGTTTCACCAATCAAGCAATCACGCATAATCAATTAAGCTTCTAGATCGATTCATCATCACTTGTCATTAACATTACTCATCAGTAATAATACAAGAACCAATACAAGAACAGTACGTTTACTTGTATAAACTAAAATTCTACCGTAACTTGCAAGTAATCGGCTAAACATGAATTATTGTTTCATTCATTCATTCTCAGCTGTACCTGTCAATCGGTTAAACATAAGACCTTTAACTAATATAAATACACCTTCATTTTATGATCGAAATAAAGAACAATCAATAACTATCTTATTACCAATCAGTAATCTGATTATATATACAAGTCTTCTTATTATTATATTATTACTTGAATCTTTGGTCTTTAGCTGCTTCGGATTCAACACACAGTTTTCTTCCAGAACATTCTAATCTACTGATGTTGGATACAGTACCGATGCTAACTCCAACCTTTTCAGATACTTTACGAACACTTTGACCGGAATTTAGAAGAGATATGATTTGGTTACGTTTATCGGTTGATATAGCGCGCATGTCCAACAATATTTAGACTTAAATTGGAAAAGTTGATATATAATGTGAGCGTATAATTGTAGTAAAACCTTCTTCATATGTTAGCCAAGACATATGTTAAATAGAAGAGACCTTGGAATAAAAGCCAACTTGTGGTTCAATGATTTTTCCATTTTAGCCTGTGCATGCAAAACTGTTCAAATGTATATAAATCAAATTGAAGTCACAATAACTATTCCATAAATGGAAATATTTGACCAAAGTTTTTTTGAATGTAATATATACACGATTTGCTCTTTACAACAATATAAGTGACATCAAAATCGGCGATAGAAAAGTTTGATTTTAAATGCGATTTATAAAAAAATGTCAAACATTTGAACAGTTTTGCGAGTCACTGTAACTTGGTTATAGTTTATTCAACTTAAATTGATTCCTCCTTTCTAACTAGTTTTTCTAGATTGTATTTATACTCGTTGGATTGTGACTGAAGGTTGTTTACTTGTGTTCATATAAGAAGTATAAGAAGGACGTACAGTGACTTACAATACTGTCCGCATGTTTTGCAATTTTAGCTTCACATTATCATTACTCGCTCGATAATGGCTGCAAAAATATAAAAATAATATCATTTGAAAGCCCAACAAAATCAATACAATTCTTTGAAACCTCGGATCATATGACTTTCCCAATATAGAGTATTAATCGTTTAAAAAAAGGAACATCATGCGGACAGTATTGTGAGCCAATTTTTAGATGCGAAATTCAACCCATAAGTTGAACATGATGGAAATTGATTCAAAAACAAAGTTATCTTTCATCGCCCATACTCTCATTAATTCATTAAATCACAATCGTATTATATATTCTTAATTTATTTCATGTGATGAGACCCATATCTGAAGCCACACGACAAAATATCATTGGTGATCTCCAAGCAGGCTATTCCATTCGCCAGGTTGCCTATCGCACCAATGTTGGGCGCACGACAGTCAATAAAGTCGCCGCGGAACACTTACCTAATCGAAAGAAGCCAAAAGGAGGTAAACCTTTAAAGCTTAAAGAAGCGGATAAAAGATATTGCGTGCGACAGATTACAAGAGGAGGCCAGGGAAACGCAATAAGTGTTCAAAAACAATTGTCATTTGACTTTGGTTTATCTGTTTCACCGCAGACTATGCGTAGGGCACTCAAGGCCGAAGGCTTAGGATCTATGGAAAAGGAAACGAAGCCAAACCTCAATGCCAAAAACATACGTGAGCGATTCATGCTTAACAGTAAGATCCAAATGATGGAACTGGAGCTTATCATCAGGTCTTCTCCAGAAATACTTGCAGCCGTCGGAGAAAACCATTCGCCTCCAGTCATCGCTAGTCCAACTTCTATGGGCTTTGGCCCAGTTTAACCTTTGAACCATGTGCTTTTTGCTAAGGAAAGGTTTTTTTTTTTATATCTCGGCTTGAAAATCCATCGATTTGAGCAACTTCAAGCATCCAGAGTACAGTGAGAAACGATTTCATATTTTAATAAATTAAGGAAAATATATATTGTTATATAAAAAAAAGAAATTAGAAATAAAATAATAATCCATGAAATATTTTTTGTTTCTGTAAAAAGTTACATCCGTAAGAATTTTAATGTTATATAAAATATTCAAATTATATAAAAAAGTTACATAACAATGTTAATATTACACATGCTAATATTTATGAAATAAAATCGTTTCTCAGTGGTGGAAATAACTGGTGCACAAAACTTTATTCGGGGATATCTTCATGAAAAATGATGCTAACCTTTTCAAACAACTTTATAGCTATTTACAAATTTGATTGTGATACTCCTATAAGCCTTTAAGTTTGTTTGTTTACGTCATTTCAACGTCATAACTGATAATTAGATTTTTAAGTTAGGCAAAAATATCAAAGTTTCCGACAATAGCAATGTAGTCGAAATTCTACATATTATAGCTTCATTTTTTCCATGATTATGATAATTTATGACGTTAGTGATGTCAAAGCTATAAAAAGAACGACATTATTTCGATCCTTTTTTACCATTTTATCAACCTCTTTAAGGGACTTCATATATTTGAAGATGCCCTATCAAATTCCTTCTGACAAGTTTTAAACTCCATTAGAGCACTCATTTTTTAAGGCGCAGTCACTAATGAAGCTGTCTAGCAAACTGGAGTTTCCAAATGGACAATCAATCGAATGAAAGCACAGTTGAACCCTGATTACGAGTGACCTCCCTGTAGAAGACCTTCTCCCATAAGCAATACTGCTAAGATAGTTCTTCGGTTCAAAGTCCGATGTGGTAGCTTACGCTCTTCGCGAGATGCTCGACGATGGTTGTTGAGCTTAGGTTATTTTATTGACGAGCGACAAGTACGAAATCTGATGAGACAGCTTAATTTAGTTTCAGCTATTAAGAAAAAACGACCATTTATGTCGGACACTCACGTGTTTATTTTGGTTTCATCAGAGAATATAACCTTCTTCCAGTCGTCTACTGTCCAGTCACGGTGTTGTTTTTCCCATTTTAACCGATCCATGGGGTGATTTCGCTTGTAAAATGGTCTTTTTTTTAATAAATGAAACTAAATTAAGCTGTCTCATCAGATTTCGTACTTGTCGCTCGTCAATAAAATAACCTAAGCTCAACAACCATCGTCGAGCATCTCGCGAACAGAGCGTAAGCTACCACACCGGACTTTACATCGAAGAACTATCTTAGTAGTATTACTTAGGGGAGAAGGTCTTTCACCACGAGGTTGCTCGTAATCAGGGTTCAACTGTGCTTTCATCCGATTAATTGTCCATTTAGAAACTCCAGTTCGTTGGACAGCCTCATTAGTGGCAGCGCCTTGCAAAATGAGTGCTTTGACGGAGTTTAGCTTGTCAGAAGGAATTTGATAGGGCATCTTCAAATTAATAAAGTCTTTTAAAGAGGTTGATAAAATGGTAAAAAAGCATTGAAATAATGTGGTTGTTTTTATAGCTTTGACATCATTAACGTCATAAATTATCATAACTACCGAAAAAATGAAGCAATAATATGTAATATTTCGACTACATCGCTATTATCGGAAACTTTCATATTTTCGCATAACTTAAAAATTTAATTATCAGCTATGACGTTGGAGTGACGTAAATAAACAAACTTAAAAGCTTATAGGAATATTATAATCAATTTTGTGAATAGTTATAAAGTTATTTGAAAAGGTTAGCGTCATTTTCCATGAAGATATCCCCGAATAAAGTTTTGTGCACCAGTTATTTCCACCACTGTACTTGAAGAACGGCAGTATCAAATTGAAACCGTGCAGAAACAAAAGGCAATCGGTAACACCTAACTTAAACTATCTCATTTCACATAAGCAAGCCGATAGATACATGAAAAAGGGTGCCGACAACTTTCTCTTCTACATCAAGTCAAAAGACAATGAACTAGATTTTCACAAGAATCCAAAATTGCAGACTACGGCTTACTGGGATGGATTGGTTAAAGAATTTGGTGATGTATTCATGGATAAACTACCTGGCCTCCCTCCTGACCGAGGAATCCATCATGCCATTGACGTTGGTGATGCACAACCCATTTCTAGACCGCCTTATAAGATGAGCCCCATTGAATTGGATGAACTGCAAAAACAATTGAAAGAACTGTTACTAGTTGGGATTAATTAGACCTAGTACATCTCCATGGGGTGCTCCTGTTCTATTCGTAAGAAAGAAACCCGATCCAGGTTCAAACAAACCAGGTGCTCTGCGAATGTGTATTGACTATAGAATACTAAATAAGCATACAATCAAAAACAGCTCCAGTTTACCAAGGATCGATGAATGTTTAGAACGTTTAAGTGGTGCTAGGTATTTTACAAGTTTAGATTTGCGAAGTGGTTATCATCAAATCCGTATTGCTCCAGAAGACGTTGAAAAAACTGCATTTAACACAAGATATGGACAATATAGCTGGTTAGTCCTACCGATGGGTCTGTGCAACAGCCCTCCAGTATTCCAATCTTTAATGAACAAGGTGCTTGCTGACTGTATCGATAAAACTGCTTTAGTATACCTGGACGACATCCTAATCTATAGTAAAACAATGGAAGAACATAAACAACATGTACGACAAGTGTTGAAATTACTACAGAAAGAGAAACTAGTCGCGAACCTAAAGAAATGTGAATTTGGCAAGAAAGAACTAACCTTTGTTGGTTTTCATATATCTAGTGCAGGTATTGCACCCAGTCCTGAAAAGGTGAAAGTACTCAAGGAATGGCCTCGTATGAAAAATGTTCAAGAAGTACGTCAGTTCGTGGGTTTTGCTCAATTCTACAAACGATTTATCAAGAACTTTGCATCAATTGCTGCTCCACTTACCGATTTGACAAGAGGAACGGGTATCAAGAAACGTCCTATAGTATGGACAGATGAATGTCAACGTAGCTTTGATACCTTGAAACAGTTGCTCTCATCGAGTCCAGTACTGCAAGTCGTAGATATGGATAAACCATTCAGGCATAGAGGTGGATGCTTCTGATAGAGGGTGTGGTGCTGTATTATTACAGACCTGGTGAAGACTATAATGCTCAATGGCATCCTATTTGTTTCGAATCCAAGAAGTTTTCTGAGGCTGAAAGGAAATACCCTGCACAAGAAAGGGAATTACTTGGTATATTGCATTCCTTAAGAACTTGGCGATGCTTTATAGATGGATGCCCAAAAGGTTATAGGGTATATTCAGATCATCTTCCATTACAGTATTTTAGGACCAAGGACAAACCCCCTAGTCGTTTGGTACGCTGGATATCTGAATTAGAACTATATTCACCTGAAATAATATACAAGCCGGGCAAGGAAAACGAAATACCTGATATATTATCAAGAATGAACTTTGATTCTCCTTCGGAACAACCTGCTAGTGAATCCATGGAACCTGAATATTTGTATGCTGCATGGAACAAACTACCACCTACACTTCGAAGTGATTGGCCCTTATTATTAATTCCAAACAACCGAACAAAGGTAAAATCGACTGAAGTAAAAAGCATACTGGACAGAGAAGAGAAAAATTTCAATGTTACTGCTAATCGAGTATGGCGAAAAGTAATAGTGGATGAAGCCAATAAACAACAAATCAAGAACGTACCATTTGTTCCTTTTGCCGAAAGAGCTGACACGGTAGCAAAATATCACGAAGCATATGGACATGCTGGATACAAGACTATGTTGAAATTACTGATACCAAGAGCATGGTGGCCTTCGCTTAGGTTAGACATAAAACAATGGCTTAGTACATGCCCTTCGTGCCAAGTCAATAGTCGTCGTACTAGAGCCCATCAAGATGAAATGCATCCACTTAAAGTCCCTACTGCGTTTGATCGTTGGCATCTTGATTTTCTGGATCTTCCTACAACGATAAAAAACAATCGATGGTTACTGGTGGGAGTGGATTATGCTACTAACTGGCCAGTAGCGCGTGCTGTTCCTGTTGCATCTAAAGAAGCAGTTGCTGATTTTATATATGAAGAGATTGTGATGAATTTTGGTGTTCCTTCGGAAATTGTAACGGATCGTGGTGCCAACTTTACGAGTGAACTGGTGAAGGAGTATTTAAAACGTGTAGGCACTAACCATAAGCTAACCTCTGCATACCATCCACGTACTAATGCCAAAGCTGAGCGTTTTAACGGTGTGATCAAGCAAATGCTACGAAAATACACGAATGGTGCTCTACATCGTTGGGATGACTTTGTCAAGGCCGCTCTTTTTGCTTGTCGAGTACGAATCCATTCTACTACGGGATTCAGCCCGTTCTACTTAACATATGGTCGAGAACCGCGCATTCCAGGTGATACTTTACAACCGTATATCGATGCTAATACGTTTAAAGACCCTCGAACAGTAGCCGATTTCACTGCAAGAGAACTTTCTCAACTTGGACAACATAGAGCAGCAGCTGAATTCAAGTTAAAAGCTATGGCGGAAAAAGACAAACAGAAATGGGATGCGACTGTCAAGAAGCTCAGTTTTGAAACAGGTGACATGGTAATGCTAACGCATGAAGGTCGTTTTGGACTTGAGCCAAGGTTCAAAGGGCCTTTTATTGTAGTAGAAGCTTTTCACGACTATTGTACATACAAGTTGCAAACATTAGCTGGTGAACCGCTAAAATCGCTGGTTCATGTTGATCGTCTCAAGCCTGCACTCGGTGACAAACCTACTGAACCTTGGTATGATCCTGTTAAGGCACGTCGCGATTACAACAACATCATGAAAGACCTACCTACGACTACGCTTGGAGTTGCACATAGTAATAGCAATGCAGTCAAAACTAATGAGATGGAATTAGAACAAATTCAAGTACCCGAAGACTTTGTAGATCCCATTGCAAAGAATGTTACGAGTAATGAGGTGGAAATGGAACAAGACGCGTTAAAAAATAAAATGCAAGAACACAGTACTAACTCAGTTAGCCCTAGTATCGCAAGCCATCCATCTAACTCAGCATCTGGAGTTTCAAATATGTCAAGAAATGATCCAATGAAATCCGTTTTATCCCAGCCAATTACATCTGACACTTACCTACCTGAAAAAGCTCAACAATCACCAAGTCAACTAACAAGCAGCGATAACAGAGTCTTCGCCGATAGGCTTTCCGGACCGGATTCACCTAGTATTTCAAAAGTCAGCTCCATTAGTGTTCCGGGTCGAACACAAAGCTTGGAAGGGGGTAATGTCGAGCCCATAGACTCCACAATGGAAGAAGTACTAATAGAAGTCGAGCTGAGATTAAAGAAGGAAGCAAAACGAAAAAGGAAGTTCAAGCCCAATACCAATACAACTCGCAAGAAGACTAAGGTACACTTGACTTACCTTATACGAACTCAAGCCCGCTGCCAAGATGGTTGTTAGAAAATCATACTACTATAGAAATATTCCTTTATAAATATCCAAAGCGCATATCCATATATAATTATCCATCCGTCTTAGAATAATATAAATACCATTATAATTTCATTGAATAAAGCTTATCTTCAGTTTGTATCTTAAAATACTTATATTGTATCTTTTATAATACTTCTTTAATATACTTCTTGATCACGTGTAGAATAGTCACACACTGCAACTAATACCTACTTTTACGGCCGTAATATATTGGTATTATTATGTAATATTACCATACTTTTACCAAAATATTCCGGCCGTAATAGTTCAACTATTACCGCGGTATGTGTTCGCCTGTTACCATCCTTTTACGGCCGGGCAAGTTCAACTATTACTGTTGGTAAAAGTACGGTAAAAGATGAACACATACCGCGGTAATATTTTGGTAAAAGTTCGTCTGTTCCATTGGTAAAAGACCGTAAAAGTTCAACTATTTCCATGAAAATGACCGTAAAACAGTCCTCCTTTTACCGTATTTTTACATATATTACGATCCTTTTACATTAAATTGAGCCAATAATAATTGATATTTTATAATTACACATTTTACATCTTTTACTATAATTTTGGTTTATACACATTTTTATTGAATAAAAATATTGTATATTCATTGCTAAATAATAATCCACCAGAAAGAGTACCAGATATAATAGCCATAAATAACTAACTTCAGCAAATCAGTATTGTCGTAGTAAAACGCGCCATTTTTAGAGAAGAAATCAGAGTAAAGAAAGCCACAACCGAAAAGACATTATATTAAGAAACGACCAAAAAGAAAAGCCACTTCAACCAAGAGGATAATTTAATTAGCAAAATCTAAACATCAAAAAGAGAGGTGAATAACGTGTTTATAATTCCAGTCAGAAGTTAAGACATACCAAGTATTGTTGCGTAAGCATTCAGCAAAATAGTACTAACAAATGAAAATGGATGTAAGTAAAACAAGCTTTTGAGCGGATAGAAGATTAAGTGCTTACCATATGTTCAAGTATCAAAACGGCCTAAAAATGAGTGGTAAATGAAAGAAATCAGCACAGGTTAATTAAACGTGAACGAAATTCATACATACCATAAAGATTATGACCAAAATAATTCGAGTTAACATAGCAGCTGGAAGCAGCAACTCAATCAAACCAATCTAACAGCTAAATGGAAGAATACAGTGACTCGCAAAACTGTTCAAATGTTTGATACTTTTTTAAATATCGGGTTCAAACCTGAAGTTCTTCATTATTAACATACCATATAATTAATATCATTCGAAAGGGAAAAGAGTCAGGAATGTATTCAAAAAAATTTATTAATAAATTGCTATTTTAAGGAATTTAATCGGACACAGAAAATCAGAATATCATTTGAACAGTTTTGCACGGATATCAAATATGACAAATATCAGTGTTTAAACGGCATTTAATACTTTGTCCAGTAACCTTTTGCCTTGATACACTGTTGAATACGCTCTGGCATGCTTTCTATAACCTTTTGGCACTCCTCCTTCTTAATGATGTCATACCAAACTTCCTTCGATCTTTCGAACAGGTCGTTCATACCTTTTGCAGGTGCTTCATACTCATTTAAGCGCAGTTTCAATAACCTCCACATATTCTCGATAGGATTGAGGTCTGGTGACTGTGGTGGCCAGTCCATGACTTGGTACTCCTGTTCTTTAAGGTAGTCTTTTACGAGATTTGAAGTGTGTTTGGGGTCGTTGTCCTGCTGGAATATGATTTGGTCACGCCGGAGACCCAAATTTTCGCATGCAAAATCGATCGTTTGTCTCTGTTCGTCTTCTAAGATCTCCTTATATAGTGTTTTATCCATATGGCCTTCAATTTTGCACATCCATCCAACACCAGCGTATGTAATCGCACTCCAAAGCATAATACTACCTCCTCCATGTTTTACCGTAGCATTAATATGTCGCGGTTGCAACGTTTGACCATCCCGAATCCAGGCCCAAGTGCGTCCATCCGAATTGAAGCGATTTACTTTGGTCTCATCTGACCATACCACACGTTTCCAGTCATCAATTGTCCAATAACGATGAGCTTTACACCATGCGAGCCTTTTTCTGGAATTTTTTACACTTAGCATAGGCTTCTTCTTCTTTTCAATAGCTCCCAAACCCTCCTTACGGAGAGCTCTACGAATAGTATCAGCGCTAACATGGATTCCATGATCAATTTGAAGCTGTTTCTTGACTTTAACAGCGTTATCCATTCTGCCTTTAGTATCAAACGTACACAATATCGTTTATCAGCACCAGACAGGGCCTCGGGTCTACCACTTTTGCACAGTTTTCTTCCAGAACATTCTAATCTACTGATGTTGGATACAGTACCGATGCTAACTCCAACCTTTTCAGATACTTTACGAACACTTTGACCGGAATTTAGAAGAGATATGATTTGGTTACGTTGATCGGTTGATATAGCGCGCATGTCCAACAATATTTAGACTTAAATTGGAAAAGTTGATATATAATGTGAGCGTATAATTGTAGTAAAATCTTCTTCATATGTTAGCCAAGACATATGTTAAATATAAGAGACCTTGGAATAAAATCCAACTTGTGGTTCAACGATTTTTCCATTTTAGCTTGTGCATGCAAAACTGTTCAAATGTATAAATCAAATTCAAGTCACAATAACTATTCCATAAATGGAAATATTTGACCAAAGTTTTTTTGAATGTAATCTACACGATTTGCTCTTTACAACAATATAAGTGACATCAAAATCAGCGATAGAAAAGTTTGATTTTGAATACGATTTATAAAAAAATGTCAAACATTTGAACAGTTTTGCGAGTCACTGTATGTTGAAAAAAAAAGCAGGTTAATAAGTTTTTAAATAACATTTTAATGATACTAGGATTTGCTTACCTCTTACTACGGAACTTTGTCGCAAAAGTATGATTTTAAGGTATCATTATCCTATCCTCCGAACAAAGATGTTCGAACAAAAATGAGAACCTATGGTGAGAACAATCGCCAAACACACCATATTTCAGCCAGGGCAATGAAACAGATTATCACTGACCGCTTTTGGTATATGTCGAGGTTGCATAAAAAAGCTAAGGATCTGGGAGAAGACGATGAAGTTGTTATTGATTCCGTTAGCGAAGCCTATGCCAAAAGAAACAGGTGCAATTCCCGTACTCAATTGGTAAAGTAGCAGTGATAGTAATGTTGAGGTTATTCATCTTTTGTTGGTATAGAAATTGGGCCATAGAGTAGATATGTACTCTCAGAACAAAGAGCATTTCGAAAAAGAATATGGTAAACAGTTCCCAGTCTTTTTGGTTGCTGGAATGATATCTGAAGAGGAAAGCGATGTAGACATGGAAGGCCAACAAGTGCTGATTCGCAAACGACCTCAGTACAGAAGCGCAAAAGTAAGTATATGCGTGCTTTTCCTTATTTTCATTGACTCCTTAGTAACCGGTGATACCTCTTTTTCCATCGCATTCATTAGTTGAATAATGCTTTCGATAAGTTAGATGACCTCTGGATTAATCCTCGCTGCAAAAAAACGAAGAGAAAGAGAGGTAATCATCTTCCTCGTATTACCATGGAGCAGGATATTCCATTCAACGATCAAGCGATGAAGTACGCCTCCTTTCCTGCTTGGGGATGGGATCCTGAGGCTCGTATGATTTTTGAGTCTTCTGTTTTTCGTAGCATATCTAGTGGCTCACCAACTGGTGCTTCTCGAGGTGGATCTCCTGGCCCATCAACTGCTGCTTCTCGTAACCAGTTTGATATTTCTTCTTTTCTTCCCTCTTTCACTGAATCACAACAGTAATAAAGATTAGCAATATAGCATAAAAAAATAGGAAAAAGGATATAATAATATATATATAATTGATACAAAAGCCTAAAAGGTGTTCACAATCTTTCTTGGGAGAGAGACGGATATCATTGAGTTTTCTACGTAAGGCTCAGTAGCAACGCAGGTATGAATACGATGCACTGGCAAGATGGAATGCTTATCGATGGTTTCAAAAGCTGATTGCCAAACGAAAGCAGAGTGGGCGTTAAATGATTCGAAATAATAAGGCGATTTCTTGAACCATTCTACAAAAGCAAATACATGAGTCACGTCTTGAGTTTGTGATCTTTGATACACTGGCATTTCAACAACATGACTAAAGAAGTAGGCTACTCTTCCAACACGAAATTCACCATTGACTAAGGCTTCAATGTATATTCCTCGTTTGGTTCTTGAAGAAACGGAGCGAATTTGCTGGCCTAGCAGATTAATTTCAGTGAACTTTTTGATTTTCATACTTGCTATAAGAGTTGATCTAATTCGATGATGAGGAAGACGGTATTGAACGACATCGTAGTTTAATCGGTAATAGACGTCCTTGTAAAAGTCAAGAAGGCCCTGATGATGCATGCTGTTCATCACTACACTTCGATCGAAATGCTTGTGAGAAAAGAAAGACGGAGGAAGAGGTTCAGAACCTGTGACAAGACGTGCGTCATCAGTTGAATGACTAATAAAAGTAGCCAAATCAAAGCGTTGAGTATTACTACTCAAATCAGTTCCAAGACTATCTTCATCATTATCCAAAGAATCAGCAATACCAGGCAAAAGAGAAGAGAGAACATTCATCATGATTGGGTTGTTAAATATTCGAGCAGAAAAGCCTTTGATATAATCTTGGGCATGAACATGCTGCAAGTATTTCTTCATGAAGGTCGCTTCTAATCCTTGCTTGAAATTGGTATTGACATCTTTGATATCACCATTAGCTCTTTCCATGCCATACAACCAGGTCGAATAGATAGGACCAAAGTCACGTATCGTTTCCTTTAGGTGCAGGTGTAAATGGAAATTAGGTGAGATAATGTTGGCACCGTAGATAACCGAACATTCCTGACCAAATTCTTTCAAAAACTTATGAGCTTCGTCAATTTGTGCATTTGTGATGGAGGGCCCACCTAGAATTTGATTTGCTTTCACAAATTTCATCCAACTAGTCAATGCATCACCAGTGATCTTACCTTTTAAAAGTAAACCAGAATACACGAAAACCCAACTTCGCCATTCATCGCCTTTCATTCCAACGAACCCAGAAGCAATTTTGTGAGCAATCGGTGTAAACTGCGGGGGCACTGCAATATTCTTGGCTCTTGCTGCCATTACACGAAAGTCTGCGTCAGATAAGTAAACTTGACGAGTAACTGGATTGACAGTCTTTTTCCACCAATCCATCATCCGCTTTGCTGTGCCTAAGTACAGGTTATGCAAAGCATCCACTGTTGTGCATCTGATCAGATCAAAATACTCCAAACGATGGAACTCGCTATACCGTGTACCGTACATTTGTTCTAAGCGCTTTCTATCACCAGTTGTTAATGCTTCCTTCCATTTCAATGCTTGCTGCCTGTTTGATTGCCCGTCTCTTCGATTCCAAGTAAGATCATCGAGGTTTGATAAATCGCGAGCTTGTGGACGACCAGACTGACCAAGATAACGATCCGAGCATTTATGACAAGGAATGAACGAATTGAAGGCAGTAAAACCACAAACCTTCTTTACGGCCGGAAGATCACAGTTTACCGACATCAATGCTGCACGAACAGACCTACCATCACTCAAAATCATACCTTCAAACAACACAAGTAATTCATCAACCATTGGTTTTAAAAAATGATTAATTGAATCCAACTCAGGTTCCTTTGGCCCAGGCATGATCCCAACAAGAATCAGATTCTCTCTGCGAAACCTTTCTGCTCGAGGGAGGTTATTTACAATAAGGTAAATGGCTCCAACAGAATAATTCATCGTCTTGGTGGGTGAAAACCAATCGACATTAAGTGAAAGCATGAGTGATCCAGGTTGAAGAACAAAAGGGAGACCATCCTTCTTGAAGTTGCTCCAGTAATTGCCGTCAAATACATCAAACAAACTGTCTTTAATTGTTGTTCGACTTCTCCAGTTTTCAATTGCAGATGTAAAATGAGGACGAGAGAAAAAGCGCTCAAGAGTAAGTTTTACCGAGTTGTAAATGTATTCTTTTTTTGGTTGTAAATTGCCACCAGATGAAAGAACTGTCAACTGGTTATGGCATTTTGTTGGTTTGTACGCAGTGATGATCATATTTTCGCAACGTTTAATAGTACGGTGAACGATAACAGCGTCATAATCGTAAATACAGTTGCATCTATCGCATACTACGTATGTCCTTACACCTATATAATACAACATATTAAAAAAGCTTAGTACTTATATATAAATCAAGAGTATATTTTTCAAAAACAAATACCTTTGGTGACGAAATCAGCTTCAACAATATTTCTAGCGGTAGCAAGCTTGGAAGGGAAGCGATAAGGCAAGCTTACAAGGATGAATACAGCGTTGAAAAGCTTGAGGAGCAATTCTGCTGTTGCAATTGATATGCCGTTGTTTTGAAACAATACGAGAAATACCATCAAGAAGTATGGTAAAACAAGTTCTTCAGTGATATCTACTACTGTTTCTTGTATTTCAACGTCTTCATTTTCTGTCAGATATAACACAACGTTGAATCAGTCAATTGATTTGTACAAAAATCATTTTTAAGAAACATACCATCAATCAGAGTCTCGCCCTGGCAGTAATCAAAATTTTCAACATTGTCAACTTCAAAGTTGACGTCTTGAATTTCTTCAGTAATATCATCATCGTTATCACTAACAAGTTGTTCTTCATTTTCTAGTGATTCCGTTTCATTGGTGGTAATTGCTTCTTCTACAATGACTATAAAGACAATTTGTAAGTTCGAAACTATGAATAAGCAAGAAAAGAAATATATCTTACTATTCGAAATTGATCGCATTCTATCTTTTCTTGAATGGCGTAATTTAGTTAAAGGAACAACCATTCTGAAACCACGCGTAGTTTTAGTACATTCAGTGCATCTACACACAACTTTCTTTACCATTGAAGTATATAAACGTTTGTAATATAGAGAAAAACGCTTTTTCGAAAATTGACCCGCCTTTTCTTGTAAATCACGGCAGGTAGTACGAACAATAATTAATACCAGTTACTTTCAATCAGTAATCAAGGAGCAGGGCGGGATAAAAATAATATTATGCTTTTATTGGCTATTGTTGTTTCAATAATTAGAAGAAAGAATCATTTTTTGGGGGTTTCAAAACTTCAACAAAAATTCGTTAAATGAAGTTATTTAAGCGATTTTTACAAGTAAAATATTGCAAAGACACAAATAATTGCTTAACAAAAGTTATAGAAAATTTAATTGTGCATCTAAACATATACTGTATGCGAAAAAAGGGTTTCAATGTTTTCCAATTTTGAATATTTCATCATATAAGCAGCTTATAACTCTATAAAACAAACATGTTACTTAGAGAAAGTTGTAGAAGAAATGAAGGGCTTTCAGATGATATATGCTTTGTTCTTAACAAACAAAAGTTTATTAGTACTTATATAAGTGTAAAGTTAAAAAGTAAAAAATTAAGCTTTGCTAAAAATTACGGGAAAAAAATTAATAATTTGTTTGTTGACCTTTACTTTTTATAACAGCTTCAATTCTACCAGGCATGCTATCAATATATTTCGGGCAGTCCTCCTTAGTAAATTTATACCACTCTATATTGATCCTCTTTTCTAGTTCTTCTACAGTATGAGGTGTGGTGAAATAGCCACATAATTGAAGTACAGACAGACTAGAGGCCTGTGCGCCCTAGCTGTAGCACATACATACTAAAGCATCATTGATTACCTTATACAGCGATACAGTCCTTAAACAGAGATACGTCCTTCTTATACTTTTTATATGAACACAAGTAAATAACCTTCAGTCACAATTCAACGAGTATAAATACAAGCTAGAAAAACTAGTTAGAAATAATTAATCACATTTAAGTTGAATAAACTATAACCAAGTTATAATCGACTTACTACCTGCTTTTATATTTTAATTTTACCGCATTTTTTTCGATTAAACTTAACTACTATGTCTCAAAACAACTCTTCTTCTACTCCTGTTACTATGCCTGGATCCCCTGTGAACGGTGCTATTGCTGATCAATGTAATGAAGGTATGGACGGTATTGAAACACGCAACATTGGTGATATCTCTCCTCCCTTGGATGAAATTGTATCCATCCAAGGCTTATCTCTTGCTACTGAACAAGGCGCTGCCTCTGCTGGACCTGATACTCAAGGCGCCATCAAGTCTCTCACTGCACGCAGAGCAGAGGTAATTCAACGGTATGTAAACCTCTTGGAGGGTGTTGGGGCTGGTCATTTGGGCAATGAATCTGGGGAATTTGAGCGAGCTCTGGAGCAGCTCATCGGAACTATCAGCACCTACAACAGACATATTGATGTCATCAAGTCCACTATTGTCAAAGAAACTAAGACTCCTGTTGTTGTATCCACTGAAGACCACGGTGAGTCTGATGGTAATGCCAAGTTTACCTTCCGTCTTACGCCAAGCGATTTGCCTAAGTTCCAACTCAAAGGCGACACGACGTACTATCCCGGTGAAGAATCTTATGATTCAGTTGAACATTTCTTACGTACGTTTGAAAAAACGATATCTTCTTCTGGACATAAGATTGAAAAAATTTGGAAGCAATGTATCGAAACTACTTTGGCATTGGACTATGATACCTGGATGAATGGTGATCTCTTTGCGCAGTCCACTTGGGAAGATGCACGCCAACTTTTTTTGTCCACTTTTGGAGGTATTCAAGATAAACTGGATGCTCGTCGACGTGTGATGAACATGCGAATCAAGCCTAATGAAACTGTTAATGGGTTCAACCTTCGTTTTTCGCGTGCTGCAAGTGAGGCCGGTTATAGCAAATTTGACTCCACTATTGCTGACACTTTCTTGTGCGCTTTCCCTCAATCTTGGCAACCATCTATCAACACTTTGCTGCATTCGAATGGCAAGAATTCAACCACTTGGATTGTAAGTGACATTGCTACTGCTGCACTAAACGTGTATGGTCACCAAGTACCTGGCAATTTGGCCAATGAGGTGGATGCTCGTGCTTCTGGCAGTGGTACGACTACTGGTAACGCTTTCCCTGCGATCAACAAGGGAAAACGCAAGGCTGATGGTTTTGGTGCTGGTTCTGGCGCTAGCACAGGTAGAAGACGCACTTCTGGGTCGTTCTTTTGCCCAAGACATGGAGGCAGTCGTTCGAATCACGATGAGAAGAATTGTTTCAGCATTTCCAAGAAACCAACCTCTTCTTCTGCTGGGTCTCCCTCCACTACCGCTACCACGTCCCCTCGTTCTGGTTTTGTTACTTCTTCCGGGCCAAGGTCTATCACTTTCTTGGGTAATACCAATGCACCATTTAGGGCAAACGGTAACAATGCCTGTCGTTACTGCAAGAAACCTTGGTTCCGTGGGCACTCTTGTGCTGAGTACCATCAAGCAATGAGGGCCAACAATGGACCTTCTGTGCTGGCCATTAGGGCCAATAATGGTGCCAACACTTCTGCTTCCGAGGAGGAAGACAAGAAGGTAAAAGAGGCTCTTGAAGACCTCAACTATGACTGTAAGTTCGATGATGATAAATCACATAATACAAGAAGTACATTTAATCTAATGACACCCATTTATATAGAGGGTCGTAGACTCGTTGCCAAGGTGGATAGCGGGAGTGATGTAGCTTGTATTAATAAAAAGATATTGAATAAAGACTTTTCTGATATACACATAAACAAAGTGAATGGTTATCTAAATTTTTTAGCACTCAATAACGAAGGCAAAAATAGTAAAGCTAAAAGGATCGGTAAAACACGACCTATGACTGTTACATACACAAATAATATATCCTTTAAACATGCTTTTGAAGTCGTAGAATTTAGTGACGTTATGGAAACTGAATTTGACGTACTCTTAGGTACTGATATATTACCAAAGATGAATATCTATCTTGGAGGCGTTGCTTTTAACTGGCCTAATGACATTGCAAAAGAAAGTAAACAGTTTGAAAACGTTAACTTCGATAATGACAAGCATTATGACCCTGACAATGCACTATACGGAAACACTGAACAAAGAAAAGAGTATATGAAAATGATTCAGGCTTCAATTAACAAAAATGCTACTATAAAACCTAAAGCGGTATGCACTATACCTGAATCAATTGTGAAGATTCCGATGAAAAGTGGCGCTAATTGCTATGTAAGACAATACCCATTACCTGTTCATGCGAAAGCAGAAATAGAGAAACAACTCAAAGAGTGGTTGGACAACGGTATAGTTGAAAAATCCAAGCCTAGCGCTAGATTTCATTCACCATTATTAGCTGTACCTAAAAAGGATGAAAATGACAAACTCACAAAGCTACGCATTTGTTGTGATTTGAGAAAAATCAACGCATCTATTTCAGAAGACTTACAAGAAAATTTTGCTGTACCAAAAATTACTGAGATCTTCGATAGAGTCTCAAAAAAGGCAAAAATCATGTCTAAAATTGATCTCAAACAGGCTTATTACTCTTTCGCTGTTGATGAGGCTAGTAGAGAAGTATTATCATTCTCTTATAATCATATAAACTACAAATGGTGCCACGCGCCCTTCGGATTAAGCTTTCTTACAAGCCAATACTGCAGGGTCATGAACATCCTCTTGGGAGACTTAGAAGGAGTAGAAACATATGTAGATGATTGTGTACTCTATAGTGAAACGATAGAAGAACATATTAAATTGATAAACACAGTGCTCGAAAGATTGACTTCTGTAAATTTGAAGATCAATCCCGACAAATGCACATGGTTTCGAACGGCTTTATATTTATTGGGCTTTATTGTTGGACCTGGCATTACAAAGATCGATCACAGACGACTTTCAAACATTGATAAATGGCCAATTCCTAAAAACGCTGCACAAGTACGAAGTATTATGGGTGTGATTTCTCATTTAAGGGATTACTGTCCTATGCTTAGTAAAGTAGCTGCACCTTTAGATCAACTACGTAATGATAAGGATGTACAAACCAAATGGACGTCTTTACATACTGATCGATTCAATCGGATTAAACAGATTCTTGTGTCTAATGCCGTGCTTCACCAGCCTGATCTATCCAAGAAATTTTATCTGGAGACAGACGCATCTGTATATGGGATAGCTTGTGCACTCACTCAAAGAGATGAATTTAATAGAACTGTACACATTGCTTTCATTAGCAAGTCTCTCAATTCGGCTGAGCGCAATTGGTCCACCAATAGACGCGAAACTGCTGCAATTGTATTCGGATTGATCAGATTTAGACCTTTGCTATGGGGGCATCCATTACCTATCGAGGTGCTCACTGATCATATGGCTCTTACTTACATGTTCACGTCTACCACGTTGAACAGTACATTACAATCTTATATGGATGTTATTGGACAATTCAATCTGAATGTAGTTCACTTAAAAGGCATTGCCAATAAACTACCTGATGCACTATCTCGCGTTTACCCTCCTATTATTGAAGACCAAACGCTGGAGGGGGAGCAGGATCGCAATATTAAACGATTAGAGAAATGCATCTTACTAAGAAGAGCTTCATCTAACAATGACAAAGATAGATTTATTCATAAAAAGAAGATCTACTCGAAAGATAAACGTTTGAACATCCTCGCGGTGAAGCTTAATAGTAAAGACTTCAAATCTAAAGGAACAGAGTATGCTTGTCCTCCAGCCCACGAGAGAGATCAAATAATCCACGATGCACATGCACTTGGACATTTCGGTATTGAGAGTGTAGTAAAGCACATCCACACTTACCAGGGGTTACATTGGAATACCATCTACGCTGACTGTAAAGATATCCTTTCACGCTGCAAAGAATGTGCACTTCACAATGTATCCAAGAAGGGTTTCAATCCACAAAAATCTATAGTTGCATTCGAACCATTCAGTCATGTAACAATGGATCTCTTTGGACCACTTCCTGTAACTGAGGCTGGTAACATATATGGGCTAGTACTTGTCGATATTTGCACCAAATATATTATCACTAGACCTACAGTGGGTGGAAAAATGGTTCGGGTGTTTTCCAAAATTTTATATAATCTGGAATAAAACAAGAACTATTAATCTGATCAATGTAAAACTAACTTTGTTAGAAAGCTGAAGCCAATATCAATTATATGCCGGAATATGATATCCCTATATTAGCGGAGGTTTATTTAAATTGAGATTAAAAAAATAGTATACACCCGAACCATTTTTCAGGGTCGATGCTAATCATAGCTAGTACTTCGTATATCCACCTTTTGCTTTAATAACTGCTTCGATTCTTTTTGGCATACTATCAATATACTTTTGGCAATCCTCTT
The DNA here is from genome assembly GCA_026027325.1 of Actinomucor elegans. Lineage (NCBI taxonomy): Eukaryota > Fungi > Mucoromycota > Mucoromycetes > Mucorales > Mucoraceae > Actinomucor > Actinomucor elegans. The sequence continues at coordinate 38,271 of JAMSLZ010000025.1, forward strand.
TTGTAAAAGTATCCCATTCTTTTTCAACTCTTTCCCACAAATCATGGACTCCTTTGGCCCTATCCGGATAAGCGCTAAGTTTGAGCTTTAGGTGATGCCAAACATGCTCGATTGGATTTAAATCAGGGCTTTGGGGTGGCCAACTATATGTCCAATCAATGTTAAAACCATTGTCCTTGAACCATTGCTTTGTAGCCTTGGCAGTATGCTTTGGGTCCTTGTCTTGTTGGAAGTAGACTTCTTTGGGGTCATATCCATACCACTCCATGGTGTCCTTTAAAGTTGTCTCTAGGATATGGATGTAGTCCTCCTTCTTCATAGTACCATCAAATATTTGGCAGGCATATCCAGGACCATCGTAAGTGATGCAACCCCACATCATTAAGCTTCCACCACCATGCTTAACAGTAAGATCCAAATGATGGAACTGGAGCTTATCATCAGGTCTTCTCCAGAAATACTTGCAGCCGTCGGAGCCCCAAACATTGATCTTGGTCTCGTCGGAGAAAATCATTCGCCTCCAGTCATCGCTAGTCCAACTTCTATGGGCTTTGGCCCAGTTTAACCTTTGAACCATGTGCTTTTTGCTAAGGAAAGGTTTTTTTTTTTTTATCTCGGCTTGAAAATCCATCGATCTGAGCAACTTCAAGCATCCAGAGTAGCTTATTTTCATTCCTAGATCATCAAGGTGCCTTTCTACATCCTTGGCAGTTTTAAAAGTTCCAAGTATAAGCTTCCTGCGAATGTAATTGCGACTTGTAGCATTTACAATGGCATGGCGACCAGATGGCAATGGCTTCATTTCTGGAAACCACTTGCGTTTATAACTATTGATCGTAGTTTTTTTGACTCCAGGGATACGCTTCATGATTTGGGAGTAAGAATAGCCAGATTCCAACAAGTTTTTGATGTTGTTTTGAGTATCTTTGGGAATGCAGCGTGTCATAGTTGAAAAGTGAAAAAATTGAAAATTGGTGAGCTTATCTCTCAGCAAAAACGCTTCTTTTTATACTTTTTTTAAATTTGAGACGCAACATAGTGATTATTAATCACAAATATTAATTAGTAATCCATTGGGGCCTTTTTATCCTGAGATTTCTAGAAGTTTCGATTTCTAAGCTTGACCCTGAAAAATGGTTCGGGTGTACCTTATATTTTTACTCTCTGATATATACGAACTCAGTTATCCAATCAGTGCAAAATTAAGAAAATGCATTAATAATAGTTTGTGCTTTCTAATAAAGCTAGTTTGGCGTTGATAGGATTCGTAGTTCCCTGTATATTCCTTTTTTTGTAAAATTTTGGAAAACACCCGAACCATTTTTCCACCCACTGTATACCCAACAAACAAAGTGATACCGTAGCTAAAGCCTTGATTAATATCTTTGCTGACTATGGATTACCTGACATCATTGGTAGCGATAACGGAAGGGAATTCAGGAACGGATTGATGCATACATTAACCAATACCTTGGGCATCCAGCACCGATTCTCTACACCTTATTATCCTCAATCCAATGGTGCTGCTGAAAGATCCGTGCAGATGGTGAAAAACACACTGCGGAAACTCTGTGGTAATGATACAAGTAACTGGGACGAGAGGCTAGGACTTGTACAATTATGCTGCAATATCAAAGTAAGAGATCGCACTGCTAGTACACCATTTTCGTTAATGTTTGCTAGACAAGTAGACTTGAGCACAAATCATGATCCTAAAATGAAGGGCAAAAAGAATCCTGTATCAGTAAAAGAACTGGTAAAGAGAGCTGACTACATGGCTGACGTTGTATTTCCTGCTGTTGAAGAGAGAACACGTAAGATCGTCGAAAAGTACAATGAGGATTTCAACAAGAAGCATCGCATTATTGATATCCCAATAGACACTCCTGTAATGGTCAAATTACAAGGTGGTCGACCAACATCGTTATCGCCTCTATATGATGGGCCATATACTGTAGTTCGAAAGACACGTGCTGGCACCTATGTATTGAAGGACGAGTCGAATGAACTATTACATCGTGAATATGTACCCTCAGAACTCAAAGTCGTATCTATTGACGAATCTGCTATAGAAGAAGAACTGTTTGAAGTCGAGGAGATACGAGACCATAAAGATGAAAATGGCCAAAGGTTATATCTTGTAAAATGGGTAGGCTATGGTGAACGAGAAAATGACTGGATCTCAGTTGATGCATTTTCGTCTCCTGCCACTATCGAAAAGTATTGGGAAAAGGTTAGACATTCAAAGCGATTAGCAAAGGAAAGGTTGAAAGACACTTACCAAAAGAAAACTCATACCAAATCACCAACTAAGAACACAATTACTGATCAAAAATCTGATAATGTGTCGAATAATAAGAGAATGCGAACTGGTGAGGTAACTGATTTAAATCATCCCATATCACAGACTAGACGTAGTAAAAGAAGCAGGAAGTAATGACACGCAACAGTGAAAGAAACATTAAGTTCTCACTTGCCCGGTCAATATACAAAACTAAACAAAAAAATATAATAATATACTGTCACGCAGTTATGCCTTGGAAATTGTATCTCAGCAGTTGATATCATACTACAGTAAAAATAAACCTGGTAAAATTGAATCACTGGAGAACAAAAAACAACATAACACGTAGATACAACTTCTTGTTATTCTTTACTAATGTCGACTCAGTGTGCACTGACTCTAGTGGGGGAGCATGTGGTGAAATAGCCACATAATTGAAGTACAGACAGACTAGAGGCCTGTGCGCCCTAGCTGTAGCACATACATACTAAAGCATCATTGATTACCTTATACAGCGATACAGTCCTTAAACAGAGATACGTCCTTCTTATACTTTTTATATGAACACAAGTAAATAACCTTCAGTCACAATTCAACGAGTATAAATACAAGCTAGAAAAACTAGTTAGAAATAATTAATTACATTTAAGTTGAATAAACTATAACCAAGTTATAATCGACTTACTACCTGCTTTTATATTTTAATTTTACCGCATGAGGTTTACTTGGGTACTGTCCCAAACGGTTTTTCAATTGGTGCCATATATGTTCAATTGGGTTCAAATCCGGGCTTTGTGGTGGCCAGTTATAAATTTGGTCCACATTGAACTTGTTTTTGGGAAACAACTTTTTAGCAATAGTTGATCTATGAGGAGTGGCCTTGTCTCGTTGAAAACGAACATGTTTTGAATCCAACTCATAATAGTCTAAGGTATCTTTAAGTGATGACTGAAGTATTTCAACGTACAAAGATGAATTTATCGAGCCTTCAATGATTGTAGTACCATAACCAGGGCCTTTCGCTGTTATACAAGTCCAAAACATGACACTACCCCCCTTCCTACTGAATTTGGAGATCTAAATAGTGAGGGCGAACAACATCATTTAGCTGAGACCAATAGTACTTAATACCGTCTGAAGCCCAAATGTTAACCTTTGTTTTGTCTGAAAATATCCACTTACGCCAGTTGTCCTTGGCTAACACGCTATGTTGTTTAGCCCACGCAAGTCGCTTTTTTCTATTGCTTTCGGAGATGAAATCAGACTCCTGCTTTCTATTTGCTTTGAAGCCCATAGAATGAAGCATTAACTGAATGTTCCTGATTGTCATATTAATTCCAACTGAAATAAGATAAGCCTTTATATCTTGTGGTGATTTGAATTGACCGGTTTTCATCTTATTTCGAATGTATTTCTTTGTTGCATTGCTTACTGAACATGGCCTTCCAGTGATAGCAAGCTTCGTAATAGGAAAAAACTTTGCTTGGATGTATCCCAAAGGAACTCTCAGGTCCATATTGAAACTCCTACTACCACAAATTTTATTGTTATATGAAAAAATTGAATTTTTTTTACAAATTAAAATTAAAAATAAAAAGGATTTAATAAAATTGCAGATGTTTATAGAACCATATAAATCTTTAAAAAAAATATTCGACGATGAAAAAGAAGCACTATTATATTTAATTAGTAATGATTACGTTAATAAACATATAAAGTGTAATAAATGTGAACATGAAACTAAATTAAACTTAAATAAAAAATTATATGTTTGTAGATATTATAAATGTAGGAAAGCAATATCACCATTGAAAGGAACAATTTTTAATAATTTAACTTTACCTTTAAATACTCAATTACACATATTATATCTTTTTCTTGGAAAAGCACCTTCTTCCTTTATAGCATCAAGTTTGCAAATTAGCAAAAATACAGTGTCATCATACAATAAAATATTCAGAAAATACTTGAAAAATAAACAATTGTTAGGTAACAGAAATATTAAAATTGGAGGTAGAAATAAAATTGTAGAAATCGATGAAAGTAAAATTGCAAAAAGAAAATATAATAAGGGGCATAAGGTAGAAGGTGCTTGGGTAATTGGTGGTATCGAAAGAAGTATGCTAAAAAATAAAATAAAAAATGAAAACAAAAAAATGTTTTTATTACCCATTGAAGAAAGAAATGTTGATAATATTGATTTAATTATAAAAAGATATGTAAAAAAAGGTACAACAATATATACGGATTTATGGAAAGGGTATAATAACTTGAAAAATATAGGATACAAACATTTAACTGTAAATCATTCAAAGCATTTTAAAGATCCAAATACAGGTGTGCATACAAATACAATTGAAGGCACATGGAATGGCTTAAAGCAAAGTATAATACCACGAAATAGAAATAAAAAAGATATAGTATTGTATTTAAAAGAATATCAATGGCGTAAGAAAAATAGAGAGTATAACGTATGGAAAAAGTTTTTAAAGGATTAATTTTAATTTACATAAAAAATGCAAAAAATTGAATTTTTATATTTATTAAAAATATGATAGAAAATATATTGATAGTTATAAATGTGAAATGCATATTTGATATTCATTATTCTTATTACAAGGACCTGACTAAGTCAGTAAACTAGCCTATTTAAGACACAATGATTATGTAATAGATCAGAGACAATTGGGTATTACATTATGAGTGGGATTAAATATATCTATTATAAAAAAATAAAAAAAATTGAAAAAGTAATAATATAAAAAAGAAATGGATGAAATATTTAATATTATTGTAGATGATAAATATAAATACAATATTAAACGAAGTATAATTATAAAAGATATGAAAAAATATGATTTAGCAGAATACAAAATAAAGCAAAAAGATGGGTGTTATGAAATCTACATGAAAAAAAATGGTTCAAATAAAAGATTAAGAAAAGTATATGAATTTAAGACATATAATAAAGATAAAAACAAAGGTATAAAAAGAAAAACATTAGATAATAAGAATAATATGATACTTGATGAAATCGCACCCATCATGAAAAAACTTAAATTATAATTTAAATATATTTTCTAAATTAAATTTTTCAATATATATTCCATTAATTTTAACATTTATATCATGCTGATAATTATTATCTAAATTAAATTTTTATTTTCTAAGTTTTTTATTTCTTCCTTCACAATATCTATTTCTAATAAATTTTCATTATATTCATCATATGAGAAACATTTTAAATATAATTTTATTGTTATTATATATTTTTAATTAATATTTTTATTATCTATTACTTGATATATAAAATTAAATAGTTTTAATAGAAAAACAAAATAAAATATTGAAAATAAAGGAAAAAGTAGAATTTATGATAAAAATATGAAAAAAAGAATTATTTTAGAAATTAGTAATAGTAATTATTTAAATACTTTTTGATATATTTATTGGTCATATTAAAAGCTTAAAAAACAAAAAATGTTAAGCATTTCCCTATGAAGTGTAAAATAAAATATTATGTATTATTAGTATAAATTAAATCTGAGACCTCGTTTGGTAATCACCCCTTTGCTTTATATCTACTAATAGTGGCTAGAGAAATATTTGGTAGTTGTTTCTGAATTCTTGAGTATGGAGTGCCTGTTGACAACAGTGACTTGAGAGTGTCTTGCTTATCTTTAGTAATAGAACGAACCATGATGTTAATTTTTTTATAAAAAAAAAAGTGATGAAAATATTCAATTTGGACAGGAAGAGCCAGCTTCTTTTACTCTTTATTTTAATTTTCCTATTCATAAAGAACGTCCCATTGTTTTGGAACATGTTTTAAATTTCTTCGATAGCTCAATTTAAAACAATTTTATGCGACGCTAAGTAATGACGAATTTTGAAAAATCAAAAAATCAAAATTTCTCAAATTCGCCTTAGCTCCGTAGTGTTAAATAGAGTTCGCAATAAAGGAAAACCTATAGAAAAAAAGTCCAAAGTTTTAGCTCTCTATTGATACTAACATCAACTGCATAGTTTTATTTTAGACAGCTATATGAAGAGAAAAAGATTAATTTATAAAACATTGAAACCCTTTTTTCGCATACAGTATAATGGTTGTGGAGATATTGAAGAAAATATATATTTTCATATTTATGTTTCTTTAAAGTCCAACTTAAAACATCGACTTATAAGCGGACTGTACAAATGGGGTTCGTGTAAGGTCTAACTTTGCTTTTAAATTATAATAAATGAGTTTGTATCACCCTGCTATTACCCATTAAAGATATACTCTATGGTTAAAGAATGATTATGAGAATAATATGTACACATGAAAATTGTTTGCGTTTTTTGAGAACTGTATGGTTGAATTAATAAAAAAAAAATGACAAAAAACGTCTTATAAATAAGAATAGCTTCGTCTAACAACTAAAGTTCTGTATGCCATATATATGTTTAGATGCACAATTAAATTCTCTATAACTTTTGCTAAGCAATTATTTGTGGCTTTGCAATATTTTACTTGCAAAAATCGCTTAAATAACTTCATTTAACGAATTTTTGTTGAATTTTTGCTGAATGTTGTATTCCACCTACTATTTTGCATCGACATAATAGTAAGGAATCAACTGTTCATTTATGTCATACACGGACTCTATCTGATAACCCAATCAGATTAACGAGGCCTGCATAAATACAAGCGATGTGTCATCCTTAGAACTATTAGCCAATAATCCTTACAAGAAACACGCGGCATCATACTATCGAGTAGTATCGAGTGTATCTCAAGATAAGACCTGAACATCGAATAACGCGTGGGTTATACAATTACAACAATGCGTGGTTGAAAGGCTTATTAGTGGCTGCTGGGATTGGACTCCGTTGTACGGCCATGCGTGCTGATAGATATTGAATGCTACACTATTAAGCTCTGATGAAATGTATATAAAGAAGACTTGATTTTGAATTGTGAATAAAACATTAGAATAACTTTTACTATCAGGATAGCTGATTCCATTTACTGTCTATTCTTTTATTATTATATTTTAAATTATATCCTTCGTCTTTAGCACCGGATATAACACTGAATTTTTGAAACCCCCAAAAAATGATTCTTTCTTCCAGTTATTGAAGCAACAATAGCCAATAAAAGTATAATATTATTTTTTATCTCGTCTTGCTACTACTTAATAATTACTACTTTTTTGATACGTCATCTTTGAGGCTTTTATTTTAATAAAATTTTTTCGCTCTTCTCGTGTTTTCTTTTCACTGTAATCCTTACTTTTTTTTTAATTGAAGTATGTACAAATAACATTAATTAGTCATTCCCATCAAGGTAAAAATTCCTATTAAATCATAGCTTGAAGCATACTTAATCCTCTTTTCTCTTATTAGCAAACTTACACAGCTTTCATCATTTTTTACATGTGCTTTTTTTTCAGTTTTAATGGTAAGAGAAAAGTTGTAATTACTTCATAAACTGATCGGTTTTTTAGATTCTTCGTCAATCTTGGCTTAATATATCATCTGATTTGCATTAATATGCTCAATATATTCCATATGGTGATTCCGTCTTCTAATGCTTGCTAGATTTTGTATGTATCGAAACTTTCTTGTTCAACTTTGTTCTTATATATTCTTCTATTTAGCTGTTAGATCGGTTTGATTGAGTTGTTATTTGCAGCTGTTACGTTGTGAATTATCAGACTGCTATGCTAACTCGAATTATTTTGGTCATAATCTTTATGGTATGTATGAATTTCGTTCACGTTTAATTAACCTGTGCTGATTTCTTTCATTTACCACTCATTTTTAGGCCGTTTTGATACTTGAACATATGGTAAGCACTTAATCTTCTATCCGCTCAAAAGCTTGTTTTACTTACATCCATTTTCATTTGTTAGTACTATTCTGCTGAATGCCCCTACGCAACAATACTTGGTATGTTTAACTTCTGATTGGAATTATAAACACGTTATTCACCTCTCTTTTTGATGTTTAGATTTTGCTAATTAAATTATCCTCTTGGTTGAAGTGGCTTTTCTTTTGGATCGTTTCTTAATATAATGCCTTTTCGGTTGTGCTTTCTTTACTCTGATTGCTTCTCTAAAAAATGGCGCGTTTTACTACGACAATACTGGTTTGCTGAAGTTAAGTTATTTATGGCTATTATATCTGGTACTCTTTCTGGTGGATTATTATTTAGCAATGAATATACAATATTTTTATTCAATAAAAATGTGTATAAACCAAAATTATAGTAAAAGATGTAAAATGTGTATAATTATAAAATATCAATTATTATTGGTTCAATTTAATGTAAAAGGACCGTAATATATGTAAAAAGACGGTAAAAGGAGGACTGTTTTACGGTCATTTTCATGGAAATAGTTGAACTTTTACGGCCTTTTACCAATGGAACAGACGAACTTTTACCATGTACTTTTACCAACAGTACTAGTTGAACTTGTCCGGCCGTAAAAGGATGGTAACAGGCGAACACATACCGCGGTAATAGTTGAACTGTTACGGCCGGAATATTTTGGTAAAAGTACGGTAATATTACATAATAATACCAATATATTACGGCCGTAAAAGTAGGTATTAGTTGCAGTGTAGAACTGATTCTACAGACATCCATTGCAAGATACAGAACTGACAGACAAATGTCAGACTTCAAGGGCCGTCAGCCAATCAAGTTCAAGAATCCACTACTATGGATGAATTAATGCAAGACGTGCCTATTGAACTGGAAATACAACTGCGCAAGAAACAAGCAAAGAAAAGGCGGTTTACGCCGAACATGTCGGTCATCAGACAAAATACAAAACGAAAGAAGTTTCTTTAAAGACGCAATCAAACATCAGCAAATCACCCCACTATGTCTTAATTATTATTATCAGTATATTTCACTATATTATAAGCATATGTTATTCTATATAATTACTCAGCACTTTTCTAAAACATATAAATATCCAGAAAGACATGAATTAATAAAGATTATTCATTATTCACTTTTCTACATTTTCATTTCTTATTTTATTTTAATTGGCTTGATTATAACTCCGTATACTAAAAAGGGTTATAATTCTATATTTGGAAATTGTTTAGTAACCACTGAGAGTTGACTAAATATACAAATTACACAAAAAAAATGGTTTCTTGGTTTAGTGGTATAATTCTCGCTTAGGGTGCGAGAGGTCCCGGGTTCGATTCCCGGAGAAGCCCTTTTTGTAAGGAACAGTTAAATCTAGTTGTTCGTATAGTTTTCAAAAACTACCCGAAATTTTTTTTTTTTAAATGTCGCGTACCGAGATCTATTGTCAGGTACACACGGTCTTGATGTGTAACCTTTTTAATTAGTATAAATATCAATTGCATCTTAGAATAATAAAGAGTATCTTTTATCTCATATATAATCTATTGTACACGTTTATTGGAATCGACTATAAAACATACTGTATGCGAAAAAAGGGTTTAAATGTTTTATAAATTAACCTTTTTCTCTTTACACAGCTGTCTAAAATAAAACTATGCGGTTGATGTTAGTATCAATAGAGGGCTAAAACTTTGGCCTTTTTTCCTATAGGTTTTCCTTTATTGCGAACTCTATTTAACACTACGGAGCTAAGGCGAATTTGAGAAATTTTGATTTTTTGATTTTTCAAAATTCGTCATTACTTAGCATCGCATAAAATTATTTTAAATTGAGCTATCGAAGAAATTTAAAACATGTTCCAAAACAATGGGACGTTCTTTATGAATAGGAAAATTAAAATAAAGAATAAAAGAAGCTGGCTCGTCATGTCCAAATTGAATATTTTCATCACTTTTTTTTTTATAAAAAAATTAACATCATGATTCGTTCTATTACTAAAGATAAGCAAGACACTCTCAAGTCACTGTTGTCAACAAACACTCCATACTCAAGAATCCAGAAACAACTACCAAATATTTCTCTAGCCACTATTAGTAGATATAAAGCAAAGTTTTTTCCTACTACGAAGCCTGCTACAGTAGTTACACTGGCCGGTGCACAAAAATATAAATTTGCTTTTTTTAATGTTTCTTAACGTACAGTCACTCGAGTAAGCCCAAACTTTAAATGTGTGTTTGTTGGTATATTTAAATGATATATGCCAAATTTAAACATGAACTGTATAGTAACTACATTTGGAAACTTTACTAAAATTATATTTTGGAATTTTTTGGCTGAGAGAATTAAAGGTGCTGTCTTTTAATATCGAGTATAGCCACCTTTAGCTCTAAGGACTTGCTCTATTTTTTTAGGTAAACTGTTATAGTACGGCTCCATGTCTGCTTTGGTAAATTTGTACCACTCCGTCTCAAATCGTTTGAATAGTTCTTGCTTTGTTTTTGGAGGGGTGTCATATTGGCCTAGTTTTGACTTAACATGATGCCATAGATGTTCTATCGGATTTAAGTCTGGGCTATATGGTGGCCACTTGTTCATATACTGTATGTTGTTTGCTTTAAGCCATTTTTTAGTTACTTTGGATGTATGTTTTGAGTCGCCATCTTGCTGAAGAATCACATCATCAGGATTGCAGCCGTAGTAGTCCAAAGTACCCTTAAACGATGTACCCAAGATTTCAATATAACAGTCTGAATCCATAGTTTTCTGTAGTACTTGACTAGCGTAGCCTACTCCCCGTGATGTCATACAGCTCCATATCATTAGGCTTCCGCCACCAAACTTTTTGGTCATACGAGTATTATGAGGAAGATCTCTCTGGCCTGGCTCTTGTTCCATGTATAAATAGCTCCATCAGACTGCCACATGTTTATTTTCGTTTCATCCGAAAATACAACTTTCTTCCATTGCTCAACAGTCCAACCATGGTATTTTCTGGCGTATTGGAGTCTATCCTTCATATAATCAACCTTGGTATATGGTCGCTTTTTCATAATATAAGCCTTAAGTCCAGTTTGATGGATCAACTTTATAGTCCCATTATAGCTGATTGAATAGCCGAGGGAGTTTAAATATTTGTGTGCATCTCGACCATTCCTTAAGTATCCGCTTCGAAGTTTGTATTTCAGTGTTACCATAATACGTTGAGGCACTATTCTACGGCCACCACCGGTAGGTCGAACGTATTCTGGGTCTATTTCGTTTTTCATTCGGTTTACTGTCCATTTTGAAACTCCTACACGTTGCGCAATAATACTGGTTGGCTCTTGTTTTAGTACCAGTGATTTGATGCTGTCGCGCTTGTTATGAGAGATTTTATAAGGCATTATATGGAACGAAGTATGGTCAAAAAAAAAGAAAGGAGAATGGCTGAAATGAATTAGAATAGGCTTCTTTATATAATTTTCCGTTGCCATAGGCAATGTTTCATTAGTATCAATAGATAAACGGAATTATTATTAGTGATTATGGTCTATTTACGTCATAAAACGGAAAAGCCCTCAAATTTTAAAAGTTGAAAAAACGGTTTATCATCATTTTATCACTATGACGTAACATAAACCCTAGCCTAAACATTTAGTATTTTCATGCAGTATGTTAGAGCTATAGCTCAATATTACTTGATCTGGTTAAATATAAAAATTGACGGAGTAATAGCAATTAAAAGTTTTGTGCACCGGCCAGTAAAACTACTGTATCACTGGAAGGCCATGTTCAATAAGACGGATATATACAGACATTACATCATTTTTATCTTTTCTATATATATTTAAACTTTTTAATATATCCATAGTTTTTATATCTTTATAACCTTTTTTATAAATTAAAATGATTATTCTGTATAATAAACATTATCAAGAAGGCAACTGTTCCATTATGCATGAAAAAACAACATTATATTTATGTTTTCTACTAATATATATATTAAATTCATATAAAAAAAGATATCCCTCTTCTATAGGGCATAGGGAATACAAAGTTGTTATATTAATTAAAAATAATCACATGAACATTACAAAAATAAATTTCTTGGTATTTCTAAAAATATCTTGTAAAAAAAATATAAATATTGACATATTCTATTATATATTTACAAAAAAAAACATTTAATCTTTTTACAATGACATATCATTATTACGCTGTTGTATTGACACTCGATCCTGAAAAAAAAGACGTTAATGGAAAAAAATTTGAAATTTTAAGCAAGAAAATATTATTTTGGATTAAAAACATTAAGAATATTGAAGATATTTTATATAGTGGTCCATTTTATGATTTTTGTGATAATAATACAAATGTACATGCAAATTTAGTTATAAAAACAACATTGAAAAGTACAGAAGAAATTAGAAAAACATATTTCAAATCATGGTTTCTCAGAAAAGGTTATATTAGTATTAAAGAAATATGGGATTTTAAATAAAGTTGTATTTAATATTGTAATATTTTTTTCAACATTGATATTTATTCCGAAAATATTACTTATTTACTGTTCCAATAAGCATTAATACATTCAAAAGTATTAAATTTAGTATAATGTATCCAAGAATTTTCACTATTATCGTAATTTTTCCATTTTATGAGATAAAAACTATCTTCAACTACTAATCCTTTATGATCTAAAATAATATCAATCTCATAAATATTTTCATCATCATTTACAACTATCTCTAAATCCATATTATTATTAAATCATTTATAACATTTGATAATTGTAATCCTAAAAATTGATGTTGTAACAATTTCATTTTATCTAAATTATTTATTCTATCATTTAATTTTGGAGGTGCACTATAGCTATCTATATTACTAGTTAAATTATTTTTATATTCGAAATCAAAGTTATCATTCATCCAATTTGATTGAAAACTGTAATGTTCTATATTATTTAATTGTTTGTCTTTCTGAAAATATAAAAAATATTATCAAATTGTTTGTCATTTGAAAATAATAAAAATTAAAAAGTTGCCATTCATGTCAACATTTTTTAATAATTTATATTTTCTTCTTAAAACAATTTAGAACACTTTTTAAAAAGTGTTTTATATTTTTATTATTTTCTATTTAAAACAATTAATGTTTGGTTACACAATTATAAATCACATGATTTATAATGTTACATAAACATGTCCATTTTACATATCTTTTAATATTTAGAAGTACAGATGCAATTTTTAATTGTATATTATATATATTTATATTAGATGTTAAAAATGATTTTTTATTATTTAATCTCTGAAATATGAATCCAATATCAGAAAAAACTTTCTCCATTTTTGATCTAAAACTACCAAATTGATCATTATAATTTAATTCAACATCATCTAAATTTATATTTTTATCTTTTCTAATAAGATATACAAAGTTAAAATCATTTAATTCTGAATTATTTATTATTGGCTCCACATATAAACTATATCCTCTATAGTTTCCATCACCAAACAATGTAACTAAAAAGAAATAAACTGGTATAATTCCCAACTTCTCAAATAAAACCTTTTTAATTTCCTTGATTTATTAATAGGAATTGGCCTTTTTGTATGATATTTTTTTTTGATTAATAATTGGCAAACCATAATTTAAAAATTTCCAATATTCATTTGTTAAAGTTTGATATTCTCTTAGTAAATTATATTTAATATTAATAGTTTCCATTTTTATTAGTTAGAAAATTCAATTTTTGTATATTAGAGAAAAAAATTAGTAATAATCTGTTATTATTATTATAGTAGACGGATATATACAGACATTACATCATTTTTATCTTTTCTATATATATTTAAACTTTTTAATATATCCATAGTTTTTATATCTTTATAACCTTTTTTATAAATTAAAATGATTATTCTGTATAATAAACATTATCAAGAAGGCAACTGTTCCATTATGCATGAAAAAACAACATTATATTTATGTTTTCTACTAATATATATATTAAATTCATATAAAAAAAGATATCCCTCTAAGCAATACAACAAAGAAATAGATTCGAAATAAGATGAAAGCCGGTCAATTCAAATCACCACAAGATAAAAAGGCTTATCTTATTTCAGTTGGAATTAATATGACAATCAGGAACATTCAGTTAATGCTTCATTATATGGGCTTCAAAGCAAAAAGAAAACAGGAGTCTAATTTCATCTCCGAAAGCAATAGAAAAAAGCGACTTGCGTGGGCTAAACAACATAGGGTGTTAGCCAAGGACAACTGGCGTAAGTGGATATGTTCAGACAAAACAAAGGTTAACATTTGGGCTTCAGACGGTATTAAGTACTATTGGTCTCAGCTAAATGATGTTGTTCGCCCTCACTATTTAGATCTCCAAATTCAGTAGGAAGGGGGTAGTGTCATGTTTTGGACTTGTATAACAGCGAAAGGCCCTGGTTATGGTACTACAATCATTGAAGGCTCGATAAATTCATCTTTGTACGTTGAAATACTTCAGTCATCACTTAAAGATACCTTAGACTATTATGAGTTGGATTCAAAACATGTTCGTTTTCAACGAGACAAGGCTGTTGTAAACATGACTTGTTCAGTGTCCGTCACCAATCAGGTTAATGTTCGACAATGCTTATACTCAGCTTGTGCTTTGACAGCTTTGTAACGTCGGTTAAGAGATATATATGGAAATCAATGCTTAGTGCAACTAACCTTCATAAACTATCTATCACCGAATATAAAGTCGTACTAGAATGGATTACTATAAATCCTTATTAACTCCATGAGCGCAGTCTTTGACTAACTCAATCGTCTATAATATCAAGTTAAATCCGAACTTCAATTTTGTATAAATAGCTCATCATTTTAATGCTTTAATAAATCAATTCGTTTTATCAGTCTGGTTATTTTTACAGTCTTTATTATATTCGATATAACAGGAGGAACTGTCGACATTGCGTCGACCAGGAGCAACGAGCACCTTCTTAGAGGCACCACGAACAACAATTGTTGTCCAGGACACGGCAGAATTTTCGGTCATGTACCAGAATTATCAAAATTGAGGAGATTGAGCAAAAAAGTTTTTGAAATGTCGAAATTGGCGAATTGAGATGTCAAGATCGAGCGAAATGTAGAAGATGTTGGAGATTTGCAAAAATAATTATACCACCAGAAGCGCAGCAACGAGTAGAAGACGAATACGAAACAAGCGGAGATGGATGGATTGAATTGAGCGAGATATCGACAAAAAACCAGACGGATGCAAAATTTTTTGTAAAAAGTGATCTTTAAGCCAAAAAAAAAAAAAAAAAGGCTCTTTCGCTTAAAGATCACTTTTTACAAAAAATTTTGCATCCGTCTGGTTTTTTGTCGATATCTCGCTCAATTCAATCCATCCATCTCCGCTTGTTTCGTATTCGTCTTCTACTCGTTGCTGCGCTTCTGGTGGTATAATTATTTTTGCAAATCTCCAACATCTTCTACATTTCGCTCGATCTTGACATCTCAATTCGCCAATTTCGACATTTCAAAAAAAAAAATTTTAATAGCCAAAACGACTGCTACATGAGAACACAGATTATCATCAGAATATTTTTATGTGGTATTGTTTTATCAGTAATTACCCTTGTTACTCATACAAAAAAAAAAAAAATTACCCTTGTTACTGGCTACCGACCAAAGGAATGGATCGCTACTGATACAGCTAAAATGTGCCTTATTGTGCTAGGTGGCTGGGCTGCAATGTGTCATGCATCGCCTACAGGATTGTCGTCACAATGTTTGGTGAAAATAGGATCTGTTGGTGGTGCAACGTGTCTAGTTTTAGGACGCGTTGAAAATTATGTAGATTCTTTAATTTATAACTATGTTAATAGCAAAACAGAGTGTAGATGTGAACAGAAAAATGGTGAATGCCATGTTGTTTGAAATGATTTGTTTTTTTTTTGTATTAAATGTAATTTATTAATCTTAAAGTGGTTTTACAAAGCTTAATTACAAAGTACTTTTTTTTTGTATTAAATTAATTACAAAGTACTAATCTAATGTTGTAATACAAAAAAAAAACTAATCTAATGTTGTGCTTTTTTTTTTGTATGAAATGTAATTTATTGATCTTAATAAATATCAATACAAAGCTAAATTACAATGGACTAATCTAATGTTGTGCTAGTAGACTCATCAGGAGTTCTACTATCTAAGAAAGTCACTATGGCGAAAAACTTAGGGTAAAATACACTAAGATTGGTGTAAAATACACCAATTTTTACTAATAGTTACTTGGTGGATTTAATGTGTTGTATTCCACCTACTATTTTGCATCGACATAATAGTAAGGAATCAACTGTTCATTTATGTCATACACGGACTCTATCTGATAACCCAATCAGATTAACGAGGCCTGCATAAATACAAGCGATGTGTCAATCCTTAGAACTATTAGCCAATAATCCTTACAAGAAACACGCGGCATCATACTATCGAGTAGTATCGAGTGTATCTCAAGATAAGACCTGAATATCGAATAACGCGTGGGTTATACAATTACAACAATGCGTGGTTGAAAGGCTTATTTTAGTGGCTGCTGGGATTGGACTCCGTTGTACGGCCATGCGTGCTGATAGATATTGAATGCTACACTATTAAGCTCTGATGAAATGTATATAAAGAAGACTTGATTTTGAATTGTGAATAAACATTAGAATAACTTTTACTATCAGGATAGCTGATTCCATTTACTGTCTATTCTTTTATTATTGTATTTTAAATTATATCCTTCGTCTTTAGCACCGGATATAACATAATGCAGTAAAAAAATTTCGAACAACCAAGTTGGTTGGTGTAAAATACCTTAATCTCGGTGTATTAACAACTAAGCAAGTTGGTGTAAAATACCCTACCCTTGTCAGTTTTACATTTCCAATACCATTACTAATTCATTTATATGAAATAATTATATATTTTGATAATATTATATACCATCGATTTTATTTTATTTTTTACTTTCATTTAATTATATTAACTAATAGTATGAAATACACAATATAAAAGCTATATGTATTCATGACATACTTGTAGTATAATATATACTATAAATGTATATCTATCTAGCTATCAACTTACCGTTATTATCAGCTGTTTACCCTCCACAATAGTCGCTATATGTATCGAGAAGCGGAAGACAATATGATAAAAGTAACTAAACGACGAATATATGAGTCATTATCGTGCACATCAAATAATAAACTATTAGTAAACTAACCTTCCACAAAACATATCCATCCATTGATCAAAAATATATAGCTATTTTTTTCTTTAATAAAAGAAAACCATTAGATTATCAAAACCTTTGATATGTTCATTTGTGACATAATATTACATACCTGTTGTCAAATTCGCTCAAGTTTTTGGGTTATAGTAGCCGACATTTGTAGTTTACATGACAATAGCAATTAAACACAAAATGCAATGAGATGTCAGTTCTATACATAAAAAGAAAGCAACAATGAGTAATTCAGCGATTAATGAATTAGAATAAAAAACATACCAAAACCAAGTAAACACAGTTCCTATCGAAGAAGAAAGCAAGTTAGAAAGCTATAATAATCAGCATTCTTAAACATACAAGCATTATCTTGAGTAGATATATCAAAAGAAGATAGGAATATTGAGTCTAGGAAGCCATGGGTACAAAAAGAAAAGTTCTTCAAAAGACAGAATGAAGAAAAACTAGTACTGAAAAAAAAAGAGAAGAAAAAGTTTGTCATTAGAAACGGTTCAAGTTTTATAGAATATTAGATTTGAAAAGTAGGGAGCCATTGAACCTACACATCGTAAAAAGTGGTTTATACTGGAAAAACGAAACAAGATAACAGGGTGATGCCGCTTCCAATGTTCTATAGAAATAATGAGTACTTTTGTTTAAGACAAGAAAGAAAAATGGAAAAAAAAACTTTTTTTTTTATTCTCAATTAAAAAGGATTTAGGATAAACTTTTATTATTTTTTCTTAAGTTGGGTTTGCCTTTCATTTTATGCGAAACTCGAGAAGATTCAGTTTCTTTGCCATCGTGCTCTTCTTCACTATCAACTACAATTGTACGCTTTCTTCCTTTTCTATGATGAGAAGAACAACTTGACACCAAAGTAGAAGCAGAATAGCTTGAATTAATACCAGACGCAACAGCAACAGGAGATCCTTGTTGTACTTGGAGCGCAGAAGCAAGCCATTGCTGAGCTACAACTAAAGGTTGATCCACCACGCTATTTATATTAAGAATATATGTGAATAAAAAAATTCGTTGAACTATACATATTGCGCTTGTTCTATACCTGAACTCTGAATCAATAATTAAGTCATCGTTGTCAACAGAGACATTGGTTAATTGACCCTCATCTTGATCATTTTGCATGCTCTGATGCAAAGAAGGGCCAGCACTTGATCTGGAAGCCAAACTAGAAGTGGTAGAGCTAGATTTCAACCTTTTGTTCTTAAGCACTTCACTAATCAAGAGTTTTGCACCCCACATCTCTTCGCATAAATGCAAATCGATCTTGTTCTCATCCAACGCTTTCTTTTCCAAAATGAGACAATAGCGTTCTTGAATGCTGGTGTCAGTTTTACTAATGTCCTTGAATGACATACCATCAACGTATTCACCAGTTTTTTTCAAGTTCTTGACCATCGATTGCACGACATCTCTTGCTGTCATACGCAACTGGTTATAGAGGTCATTGACTTCCTCATCACCTACAGTTGCGTTCCGCTTTCGCTCTTCAAGCAACTTCACAAGAGACTTGAGCCTTTTAGCAGGGTGTGGCGTGGTATTAGACTTGCTAGGAATAAAGTCCCTTTTGGCTTCCTCAGGCACCCTTTTAATAAACCTTCTGCTTCTCAGGTTAGGATTTGCAACGTTGGCAACAGCTTCGTTTCTCGCTATATATAAACGTTAATAACATTATTTAATTAAGTTATTCAAAAATCAATGTACCTTGATTGAGAGCTTTCTCCATTTCTTCACTTGAAGACAGTGCTACTCTTTCACTTGGAAAGACAGGAGCCAAGATATGGATCAATTCTTGAAGCATTTGGCGAGTACTGGATATGTCCTGTTGCATCTTAGCGAGAGCTTGCATAATATTATCATTGTTATTAGACATTGTTGAAGTAAAGTAAAAATATAAAATAAAAAGGGAGCTGATAATAATAATAAAAATACATACATCAAGAAATATTTATAGCCAACGCTTCATCTTCGTGACGTTTTGAATTCTTAGTTTAAGCAATAATAGATGCAATATTTACCCAACTACTTGGCAAGTTCTAGGTTAATAAGCAAGAACATCTATATGGAACATACTGTTTATGTACATATAACCAAACCAATCGATTGACAATATTGTATTCCTAGATTGTAACTGATTAATCTAACACCGCTTAAACTGTTCAAAAGTGCTTTGACAAGTTGTGTTTCGATGAGCCTGAATCTGTGACAAAGGCACATGATCTCTCTAATTGACATTAACGGATTGTATCATGACCTTTCTAATATTTTGCCATCGAAAAGCTTTAATAGGTCCATTAACTCGAAGATATTGTATTGGTGCTCACCAATATTTAAATGTATATAAAAGGTTACTCGTGTAGTATGTTTGATATATATACCTTTATTATTTTTAAACATACATAATCTCAAGATGCCAGCCGTTAGAAACCAAAACAAGTACAAGTGTGATGGTTGTGTAAGAACATTCAAGACTGTCAAGCAAAGATGCAATCATTATCAGTACTATCGTAGCCATAAGAACTCTGTCAATCAAGCACAGGAAGCAATCATTGGTAAAACAATAAATTTAAACTATACATTGCCTTGTTAATTCGTCCTATTTAGAACCTACCCCAATGCATCAAGAAGAGGATGATGATACTCCTATTGTCCACAATGTCAAGTCTACTGATGAGAATGTATTCACTAACACTGAATTAAACAGCATTCAATTCAAAGATATCTGTGATACATTCAGTATTTCTCGCGAGGCCCAAAGAGAACTTGTATATCTTATCCGCACTATAATCAAGAACAATGAACAAGACAGCAGAGCTCATCCAATGAGTAAGTATATAATTAGACGTGATATGAGTAAACAGCAGGCTGATCAAAGTTCCTTTTTATACGTACAGGCCATATTCCATCTACTATCATGTTTCCTGATACATTGGATCGCGTCATCAAAAAGAAAACCAGTACCAAATCCAAACTTCGACAAGTTTGCGTAAACGGTTGCATGCTCTTTGATGATGATGGTAAACCTCGCCGCCATATGAAGATGTTGTCAGTTGGTGAGCAGGTTGCCAAAATGCTTGCAAATACCAAGACTAGAAATATGATGAGATATCGTCATAATTATGAATCTATTGATGGTGTCTATAAAGATTATTTCGATGGTGCCGCCTACAAGGTGTTCTCACAAGGCCCCAACAGAATTTTTACTGGTGAAGATGATGTAGCCATGGCTCTGTTCGTTGATGGCTTCCGTACAAGCAAGGGCAATACAGGTGACAAGTTGACTATTGTTCACCTTTTGAACTTTAACATCCCTCCCGAGTACCGCTATCAAGACGAGTATATGCTTCAGTTAGCTATTCTTCCTGGCCCAAACAATCCAAAATACATTGATACTTTCCTTCAACCTATTATTGACGAGTTTAATGATCTGTCCACCAAAGGATTACTTGTTCAAAATGATGGTATCAACATCTGTCACGCTCGTGTACATTTGGTGATGGCTACTGGTGATCTCCCTGCAGCTGCTGAATTGGCACACCATGATGGTCATATGGCTACCTTTGGTTGTCGAATTTGTCGCATCAAAACCCAGCGTCATGATCATCACACTTGCTACCTTACCATTGAAGATGAGATACGAAGTACTGATGATTTTAAAAATCCAAATCCCATCACTGTAAGTACTATCTACAAAGAAAAAAATGTTATTGCTTTGATCAACAGCTACTGAATACTTCTCCTTTTACCTTTTTTTTTAGCATTACAATATCAAGACTCCAACTCCATTTGCAAAATTATCTTCCTTTACGGGATCAACTTATTTTGGTTTGGATGAGATGCATCTTATCGGTCAAGGTATTGCCAAACATGTGTTCGAGATGCTGACAGTTACAATGGGCAAGGAATATAATAAAGCTATCAACACCAAATACAAGCCAACCGATGAAGAACTTGAACTTAAAGGTTTCACGTCTGACAAGCAGTGGCCATATACCTTTGAAATCCCCAAGGAATCGCTGGTGATTATTGGTAGACTTGTAGAAGCTTCAAGGATAACTGTGCCGACGACGTTTGCTTCTAAATGGGAAAATCCAATCATTAACAGTGGTGGAAAACGAGCAGTTGACTGGATTGATATTCTTCTATATATGGTCCCTACTTTGTTTGTCCCAGCACTGAAGCAAGAACGATCCAAAAAACCACTTTTGGCGTTAACAAAAGCTGCCGCGTTATCGTTGAAATGGGAGCTTCATCATGAAGACCTTGTGTTGATGGAAAGGTGAGTAAATTAATGTCTTGTTTTATATTAAAGATAACCTTACTTACATGTCACCTCCAAAGTTACATCAGGCAATGGAACAACTTTTTGTTGAAAGAAATCGACGCAAAACGTATTCATCCTGGTATCTTAAAACCAGTACAGCACTATATTTCACATATAGTATATATGGTCAAGCAACAAGGTGTTTTGAGAGCCTACTCGGCACGTTCCATGGAAAGAAGTATTGGCAAGTACAAAAAGCTCATCAAGCCCAAAGTCAACGCTGGTGCCAATGCTGGTAATATCTTGGAGAGGCTAACAACTCGAAACCATATAAACAGCCAATCTTGGAGTGTTCACAATGAACTTGACCTGTTAACTCCTTGCTCGTACGCCGAAAAGTCTTTCAAGAACAATCCTTCTGGAGAAGCTAACGATCCGCAACTTTGGGAACCTTTTCAAAATTGTTTGGTTATATCGTTGCCTGTTGGTGTAGACAGTCGTTTGTTTTCAAAAGCTTTGCTGAAGTATTATCGTCGTACTGAGCCTAATGGTGCAAGCATTGTTGGAATTGCTTCATTAGATTCTTTATACATCGCTGGCCGAGCTTGGGCTTATAATAACGTCTATACTTCGACTCTCTACAAAGATCATATAAGCGAGCACCGTCGAGGAAATAACTATATTATGTTCACTGCTAGTTACGTGTAAGTAGAAGCAAATTCATTTTAACATTCATAAAGTGCTTTCACTAACCTTCCTTATTTACAGTCATGGAAACAGTATTCGTGATAACTGGTTTGTTGGTTCTATCGTTTTCTTTTTCGAACATGAATTCAATAACAGGGCTCAATACTTGGTGTTAGTTGATGTTGCAAGGAGAAATTCCACTTCTGACTATGATAAAACTATACCAGTTATTGAATTGAACAATAAAAACGTTCACGCGTATGCTGTTTGTCGCTTCGAGGATATCGTCGCTAGCGTTGGTCTTGTGCGCTGTAGCTCTAGCAATAATAGAAAGTACAAGGTTATTTCTCATCATATTTTCAAGCAAGAACTTCATAGCAGTGCTGGCACTCTAAGTCGTTTGTAAATAAAAAGAAAATAGAAGAAAACTTTGTGCTGTTTATTACTTTCCTGCCATAAATAAAAACTGCTTCGATATATTTTACCTCCGTCACCGAATAAATGAGTAGTCTTTTTTCATTATTTCTTTAATGTTTCTGAATCTTACGTCGCAAATGAACTCTTGAACATGTTTAGAACGAGCTATAATATCCATTAGCTTACATTTGGACTGAAATATAAAGAAAATTGTGTTGCATTGCAACAATCGGCTTCAATTTATTAAAAAATTGTATACATTTTCCAATCTGTGTAGATTTTTGGACAGATCTTGGTCAAATGTTCACATCTAATTAACTATACATATTTAGAACTGGCTACCACATTTATGTAATCATTTGCTTAAATGCGACATTATAATTGTATTATATTTGTGAATAGTTACTTATGGACTATAAATATTCCATAAAATACACTTTTATGTTAACGTTTTCATATAACTACTATAACAATTTTAATTTCAAAACCTACAGACGTTTTTTAATACAAAAAAAAAAGATGCTTATTGCATTTGAAAAACTTTATCACTGGTTTCTTTTTATTCAATGATATGAAAAGGCAATGAAATGCTGGCATTTAATTCAACAATAGTACCTACTTGTCAGATTTTCCACCAAGAACAGTGTGTACCTCCCAATTCAAAATAAATCTCTTGATGTTTCTGCTTCAAATATTAGAAAGAAAAAAAATTTACTCGCACTTCATTGGATAATAGAATAAATTAGTGGAAAATACACTGTTCTTGGTTGCAAATACACCAAGACTTGGTGTAAAATACACCATTCTTGGTGTCAACCAACCAAGTTTTTCGCCATAGTGTACGCGCTCATTCTCTCGGTGTGGATATCCTTTGCTTACAAGAGGTATCTCACTTTCACTCTCAATCCGTTCTTTCTGATCATCAAATCCGCTCTTTCTCTTTCTTCTTTCCTCGCTGTCCCTTTGTGGTGTCCAAACATTGTGCCATTGTCTGTCTCAAGCCTGGTCTTTCTTTGGATGCTGCTCAAGTTCTCCTGGATGAGCGTTGTGTTGTGGCTACTGTCAAGGATGCCCAGCATAATGTCTTGTGTCGTGTGGCCAATATCTATGCACCGGCACAGTCTTCGGACCGTCCACAGTTTCTACAATCTTTTCTCTCTCTTGCTTTGTGGTCTGAGGTGTCCAACACGCCTTGGATGTTGGTAGGTGATTTCGGGTCATTATGCATCTAACTCTCATATAATTTTTTATACCATTTCTTCAATTAATTTTATAAAACTATCAATTGAAGTCTTCTTTATACTATTAAATGTATATAAAGGAAAAACTAAATTACTATTAATTATTTTTTCATTACTACATATTTTGAAAATTATTTCTAAATTTTTTAAAAACCTTGATTTGTTTTTATCATACATTTCATAAATATTATCACTATTTATTTGATTGTTTTTAATTTTTGTATATAAATCATTAAACAATTTTAATGTATTTCTATTATTAACAATTACATCATTAAGCAAATTAACATCATCTTTACATTTAAGTAAATTCAAATTGTTCTTTTTTAATCTATTTATTACCTTTAAGTTTTCTTCATTATTATTTATTTTAATATAATCTTTATTTTCTTTGTTTTTTATTATTATTACTGTTTGTAGTGGTACTATAATTACTTGTATTACTGGTTATAGAACTATTATCATCATATTCTTCAATATCATTACCGCTGCTAATACTATTATTTTCCTCATATAACTCATCTTCTATATCTTCTAAATCACTTTCTAATATTTCATCTTCAGGTTTCGTATTCGTATTCTACTCGTCGCTGCGCTTCTGGTGGTATAATTATTTTTGCAAATCTTCAACATCTTCTACATTTCGCTCGATCTTGACATCTCAATTCGCCAATTTCGACATCTCAAAAACTTTTTTTCGTAATCTCGCCATTTTCTAGAAATCTGGCACATGACTGAAAATTCTGCCGTGTCCTGGACGACTATTGTCGCTCGTGGTGCCTCTAAGAAGGTGCTCGTTACTCCTGGTCGACGCAATGTCGACAGTTCCTCCATTCCTCTTGTTGGTGAGGTCATCTTTGAAGATGATGACCTCAAATCTGAAATTTTGGTGCGCAAGGCTACTGCTATTGTGCAACAAGCTCTCTCTTCTGGTTCTGTTCTCTTTTCTTTTCCCGGAAGATTGTTTGGTGACCGTGTTGATGCGTACAAGGTCATCCAAGAACAAGTCGGTGCCAATGTGCAATTCAGGCCCATTAGCACATGGCGTGAAAATGCTGGTGGTGACCTATTGGTGGAAGCCACTTTCAAGGCAAAGGTGGATGCCACTAAGGCTGTCAGTGATGGTGTTACTGTCAATGGTGTGGTATACAAAGCTGTTTCCACTTGTTCTGGTTCGGGTGTTTCTGTTGGTGGTAATTTGACGCATGTTCAATTTACAATGTTGAATGCTATCCCCGATGAACATACTTTTTTGGTGGATATGTTAGACTCCTTGGCGTTTTATGGTAAGGTGTATCAGCTTAAAAAGTACAGTCGCAAGGGTTACTTTGAAGGCAAGATGTCGGTGCTGTTAGATACGTCAGTGGGCATGAAAGGTGAGGATGGAGAGGTGCTCCCATCTCAGCCTTTATCAAGAATGCTGTATCTGAATGCCTGGGATAGTTTTGCGCCTGCTCAGTTCAAGAACGCCCCTCCGGTTTGTCATTTCTGCCGTTTATCCGGTCATGTCCGTAAGGATTGCCCCGAGTTAGCCAAGCGCGTGTGCTTTTCGTGTCGAGAGCATGGTCACACGGCTCGCTTCTGTAAGGTCAAGTCCAAGACCAAACAGGATAAGGACAAGTCGTTTGCGGTAGAGCTAAGTGAGTACGTTGCTCTGTCTGGTGGTAAGAAGCTTGGTCCAAGCTCTGATTCAGAAGATATTGTAGTACAAGAGGAAGCTACAGCTGATGATGAGGAAGACCAAGCCTCTGTGGTGTCTATGGTGTCTGTGGGTAGCTCTGTTTCTGGGTCTGGTGGTGTCTCTGGTGGTGTTTCTGGTGGTGTTTCTGGTGGTGTCTCTGGTGGTGTCTCTGGTGCTGCTGGTGTTGTAGGTGGTGATGCTACTGGTGTAGTCAACAATGATAATGCTGTTGACACAATGGAAGTTGATGGTGAGGGTGCTCCTTCGTCTTCTGGCCAGAAGGCGAAGTACAATCCCAACAGTCCGTACGGTGTGAATGCTTCCAAGTTTGCTGACTTCGAGGTTGCTTCTACTATGAAGGTGGATAGTGCTCAAGAAATGCTGGATCTGAGTAAAGTCAAAGCTCGAACTCAAAACAAGATTGACTTTCTCAAGAAGAATATTGTGAATGTGGCGAAGACCAAGGCTTCTGCTTCTGCTATCAAGACGTCCAAGTCTTCCAAGTCTTCTTCTTCTGCCCATAGGGCGTAATGCTAGGTCAAAACATTCGATTGGGTTCCTTAAATGTGCGTAGCATTTTTATGGAGTCCCAAAAAACAACACAAAAGGAGTTCGCTTCTTACCTACGCGCTCGTTCTCTCGGTGTGGATATCCTTTGCTTGCAAGAGGTATCTCACTTCTATTCTCAATCTTCTCTCACTGATCATCAAATCCGCTCTTTCTCTTTCTTCTTTCCTCGCTGTCCCTTTGTGGTATCCAAACATTGTGCCATTGTCTGTCTCAAGCCTGGTCTTTCTTTGGATGCTACTCAAGTTCTCCTGGATGAGCGTTGTGTTGTGGCTACTGTCAAGGATGCCCAGCATAATGTCTTGTGTCGTGTGGCCAATATCTATGCACCGGCACAGTCTTCGGACCGTCCACTGTTTATACAATCTTTTCTCTCTCTTGCTTTGTGGTCTGAGGTGTCCAACACGCCTTGGATGTTGGTAGGTGACTTCAACATTCATCTGCACTCTTCTGCCGAGACAAGTCTTTCCTCTGTGGCTCCGCTGTATGATTGGCTTCGTCTCCACTTTAACAACTGTTTCCCGGACGGTCCTATTACTTTTCCTAGGGCTGGTACTACTATTGATTATATCTTTGGTCATACTTCTCTGGTGACTCGGTTGGTGAATGGTCAAGTCCATTATGTTCCTGGTGTGTGGACCGATCACTGTCTTTTGACAATCGATCTGCAGCCTGCTTGTGCTCGTATTGGTCCTGGCTGTTGGCGCTTTAATCCCACTCTGCTGGAGGATTCAGAGTTTCTCCTATTGCTGGACAAGACGGTGTCTCTCTTTTTCGAATCTTCTGGTGGTGATGGTGACAATGCTAGCCCTGGTGGTAAGGGTGAACCTTTGAGTGTCCAATCTCAATGGGAATCCTTCAAGTTGTTGCTCAAGTGCTGTGCGCAAAAGTACGCTTGGGGTACTAAGGCTCGATTCAAGAACAAGGTTGCTGCTTTACAACAGGAACGTATGAAGGCTGTTTCCTCTTCTGTCTCAGGTGTTATGGCTAGTGATGCTACACCGTCAATTCAACCTAGTGATGATTCACTTCCTCTTCAGGTGGTGCATGAGCTAGAGAAATTGATTGATGGTCAGATTCAGAAAGAAACACGCCAGAATATGCTTCGCTCTGCCACTCGTTGGCATGAACTGGGTGAACGTAACAACAAGTATTTCTATCGTGTCATCAAGGATCGCCAGTCTCAACAGACAATCCAGTCCTTGAAGTGCTCTACTACTGGTGAGGTCTTGGTGGAAGCGGCTGATATACTTCGGGAGGCTCGTGGTTTCTACCGAAAGCTATACACCCCGGACGACATCGATGCCGAAGCCGTGGACTCTCTTTTGAATGGTATTCCTGAAGAAGTGGCGTTGTCTTCGGATGATGCCAAGTATCTGATGGCTCTGCCTAATGCCGTTACGGTGCTGGATCTACTGGCTCACGCCCCTAGGTCTCGGTCTCCTGGCATGGATGGTATCCCTTTCGAGGTATATCATTACTTGGCTGGTCGTTCGCGACCTTTTCTGGACTTGCTGGTGGCAGTCCTTGGTGGTGCTTTCTCTGGTGTGTTTCCTCCTTCGTGGCAACAAACTCGGATGGTGCTTTTGTTCAAGAAAGGTGATCCTCTGCTCTTGGCTAACTGGCGTCCTCTCTCTCTGATCAACTCGGATGCCAAGTTGTTTACCAAGTTGCTGGCCAATAGGTTCAACCGTGTTCTTCCCAAGCTGATCAACCCCTATCAAACTGGGTTCCTTCCTCATCGATTGATCTCGGATAATGGGTGGTTGAATCAAACGTTGATGGCTAATCTTCGGTCGGTGGCTCCAAACCTTCCTCAAGTTGCGGTGTTACTTGATCAAGAGAAGGCTTATGATCGAGTCCATCCTGAGTATCTTCGGCGTGTGTTGCTTCGTTTTGGTTTTCCTTCTGGTCTGGTTGGTTGTCTCTCTTCTTTGTTCTTTGGTACCAAGATCTCCGTGTCCATTAACGGGTGGTTAGGAGCAGCTGTTCCTCAGTTGCGTGGCCTTAGGCAGGGTGATCCACTATCACCTCTGTTGTTCAACTTGGCCTTTGAACCCCTGTTGCGGTCTGTCTTGGCTTGTTCTTCTCTGTCTGGTGTTTCTCTGGCTCCTGTGGTGGTTCCTCGGACTTGGCTCCCTAACCCTCAAAAGGTCCATCTTGATTTGGGTGATGATACGGGTAACTACCCGCTTGATTTCGTCAGTGGTTCTTCCCCTCCGGCTCCTATCAAGCTTCTCAGTTATGCCGATGATCTTGAGGTGTTCTTGTCTTCGCCTGGTGAATGGTTGGTGCTTCTGTCTCTTCTTGAGGTCTATGGTCGTGCCTCCAACGCCAAGGTGAATCTCAGCAAGACTGTTCTGGTGTCTCTTTCTGGTGTGGCTCATCAGCCTTGGGTTGATATAGCTTCTGCTGCTGGTGTAGAGTGGCATGATTCGTCGTCTGTTGGCTCGGTGCGTTACCTTGGTTATCCACTGTATCATACCGATGCTCAGTTGTTGCATTTCCTGGATGGTGTCAAAGTCAAGTTGGAGAGGCATGCAAACATGCTTCGTGAACGACACCTATCTATTCGTGGTACTGGTCTGGTGGCGAATTCTCTGTTGCTCTCCAAGGTGTATCATCTTCTTCGTGTGGTTCCTGTGCCTGGCAAGTGGCTTCTGGATATCAAGGCAGTAGTGCGCAAGTATGTGGCATCGTTTTGGCCCGCGCCGTCTTGGTCTTCTTTGTGTCTTCCTCGCAAGTATGGTGGTGTTGGTCTGGTGGACATCCAAGATCAGAGCTTTGCTTTGCATCTTGTGTATGTTCAACGTCTGCTTCGTCCTCTGGTGTCTTCGGATTTTGTGTCTCCTTGGTTGGTGTTCTGCTTTCAAGCCTATTCTGGTCATTCTTCGGTTCTCCCTTGGTTGATGTATCCATCACGATTCAAGCCTCGGTTGAATAGCATTCCAACCCTGGATCATCTAACCAAGCTTCTGGTTCGGCTACCCCCTCTGGTGGTGCATTCTTCTTGGTCTTCTCGGTGGTTTCTGGATCTTCCTTTGTGCTGTGTGGTGTCTTCTGTTCCTGGTGTTGCTCATGATCTGTCTCCTGGTTTTGTTCCTTCGTCTGTTGCTCCCAAGTATCTCATGTCTGACATATTCCACTGGAATATTCACTCTGGTACCCTGTTCTCCAATAAGGCTCTGCCAAGTTCCAGCCATGTCAAGTCGGTTTATTATGGTTTAAGTCCTCCTTTTGGTCCTGTTTCTCTGGCTCTCCCTCCGGTGATTAGGTCCAAAGTTGCTTTCACTTACGATGAACAGCGTGCTCTTCCGGTGTCTCGTTCTGGTGCTTCTTCCTGGATGCCATCGACCCGTCATTGGACTGTTCCTTCTGGTCCCTCTTCGGTGGTATCTGTGGTCAAACTCCCTCTTGGTGTCTTGCGTCGCTTCTGGCACGCTGATCACTCTGTTGTTTCTGCTCGTCCTGGTCCTCCTTTGGCTGTGGCTTCTCACTTGCTTTTGCGTCCTTTCTTTTGGCGTTTGTTTTGGTCCCTTCCCATGGTGGCCAAGGCTTTCACTCCCTGGTGGCGCCTGCTTCACGACAAGATTGGTTATCGCTCTCGGGTGAATCGCTGGTCTCCTCAGCAGTTTCCTTCTCCTTTCTGTGTTCTCTGCGGTGCTAATGAAGACTTGTACCATTTTGCTGTCGGTTGCCCGCAAAAGTCGGACTACTGGCGTCAAGCTCTTGCCTTTCTCTCTTTGGGTGAAGACTTTCCGTCTGATGCGAACATCTGGGCTGCTCTTGTCTCTCTAAGTGGCCTCGATTGTAAACCGCTTGACGCGGATGTGCTTTCCATTTTGGGTTCGATCTTCTATACCTTATGGGCTGCACATTGGCGATGTGTTATTCATGATGATACTTGGTCCTCAGCTTGGGTCCTCAATTCCTTCAAGACAGATAACAGCTTTGTTATCACCACTTTCTTAGATAGTAGAACTCCTGATGAGTCTACTAGCACAACATTAGATTAGTCCATTGTAATTTAGCTTTGTAAAACCACTTTAAGATTAATAAATTACATTTAATACAAAAAAAAAAATAATATTTCATCTTCATAGTTTTTATTTTTATTATTATTACTTTCTAAAAATTCATCATATATGTGGTGAAATCCACATATAACATTCTGCATTATATTAAAAAGACGGGATTCATTTAATAACTATCCATCAAAAGAGGGAGTTTTGAATCACCGCTGAAAATACAATTAATGAAGAATGAACATAGATTAAAAAGACCTTTGATTGTTACTAAGAGACCATTTCTTTGGAAGTATAAATACAAGAGATACAAGCTAGATAGAAAAACTTAACTCACTTTGAATCAATAAAACCCCATAAAACGGTTCTAACTGATTCACTCGCTTTTTATTCAATTTTTACCGCAATATATATCTTCTTCGATTACTTCTTTATCTATTTTTTTTTGTATTAAATGTAATTTATTGATCTTAAAGTGGTTTTACAAAGCTAAATTACAAATTACTAATCTAATGTTGTGCTAGTAGACTCATCAGGAGTTCTACTATCTAAGAACGTGGTGATAACAAGGCTGTTATCTGTCTTGAAGGAATTGAGGACCCAAGCTGAGGACCAAGTATCATCATGAATAACACATCGCCAATGTGCAGCCCATAAGGTATAGAAGATCGAACCCAAAATGGAAAACACATCCGCGTCAAGAGGTTTACAATCGAGGCCATTTAGAGAGACAAGAGCAGCCCAGATGTTCGCATCTGACGGAAAGTCTTCACCCAAAGAGAGAAAGGCAAGAGCTTGGCGCCAGTAGTCGGCCTTTTGCGGGCAACCGACAGCAAAATGGTACAAGTCTTCATTAGCACCGCAGAGAACACAGAAAGGAGAAGGAAACTGCTGAGGAGACCAGCGATTCACCCGAGAGCGGTAACCAATCTTGTCGTGAAGCAGGCGCCACCAGGGAGTGAAAGCCTTGGCCACCATGGGAAGAGACCAAAACAAACGCCAAAAGAAAGGACGCAAAAGCAAGTGAGAAGCCACAGCCAAAGGAGGACCAGGGCGAGCGGAAACAACAGAGTGATCAGCGTGCCAGAAGCGACGCAAGACACCAAGAGGGAGTTTGGCAACAGATACCACCGAAGAGGGACCAGAAGGGACAGTCCAATGACGGGTCGATGGCATCCAGGAAGAAGCACCAGTGCTAGAAACAGGAAGAGCACGCTGTTCATCGTAAGTGAAAGCAACTTTGGACCTAATCACCGGAGGGAGAGCCAGAGAAACAGGACCAAAAGGAGGACTTAAACCATAATAAACCGACTTGACATGGCTGGAACTTGGCAGAGCCTTATTGGAGAACAGGGTACCAGAGTGAATATTCCAGTGGAATATGTCAGACATGAGATACTTGGGAGCAACAGACGAAGGAACAAAACCAGGAGACAGATCATGAGCAACACCAGGAACAGAAGACACCACACAGCACAAAGGAAGATCCAGGAACCACCGAGAAGACCAAGAAGAATGCACCACCAGAGGAGGCAGCCGAACCAGAAGCTTGGTTAGATGATCCAGGGTTGGAATGCTATTCAACCGAGGCTTGAATCGGGATGGATACATCAACCAAGGGAGAACCGAAGAATGACCAGAATAGGCTTGAAAGCAGAACACCAACCAAGGAGACACAAAATCCGAAGACACCAGAGGACGAAGCAGACGTTGAACATACACAAGATGCAAAGCAAAGCTCTGATCTTGGATGTCCACCAGACCAACACCACCATACTTGCGAGGAAGACACAAAGAAGACCAAGACGGCGCGGGCCAAACGATGCCACATACTTGCGCACTACTGCCTTGATATCCAGAAGCCACTTGCCAGGCACAGGAACCACACGGAGAAGATGATACACCTTGGAGAGCAACAGAGAATTCGCCACCAGACCAGTACCACGAATAGACAGGTGTCGTTCACGAAGCATGTTTGCATGCCTCTCCAACTTGACTTTGACACCATCCAGGAAATGCAGCAACTGAGCATCGGTATGATACAGTGGATAACCAAGGTAACGCACCGAGCCAACAGACGACGAATCATGCCACTCTACACCAGCAGCAGAAGCTATATCAACCCAAGGCTGATGAGCCACACCCGAAAGAGACACCAGAACAGTCTTGCTGAGATTCACCTTGGCGTTGGAGGCACGACCATAGACCTCAAGAAGAGACAGAAGCACCAACCATTCACCAGGCGAAGACAAGAACACCTCAAGATCATCGGCATAACTGAGAAGCTTGATAGGAGCCGGAGGAGAAGAACCACTGACAAAATCAAGCGGGTAGTTACCCGTATCATCACCCAAATCAAGATGGACCTTTTGAGGGTTAGGGAGCCAAGTCCGAGGAACCACCACAGGAGCCAGAGAAACACCAGACAGAGAAGAACAAGCCAAGACAGACCGCAACAGGGGTTCAAAAGCCAAGTTGAACAACAGAGGTGATAGTGGATCACCCTGCCTAAGGCCACGCAACTGAGGAACAGCTGCTCCTAACCACCCGTTAATGGACACGGAGATCTTGGTACCAAAGAACAAAGAAGAGAGACAACCAACCAGACCAGAAGGAAAACCAAAACGAAGCAACACACGACGAAGATACTCAGGATGGACCCGATCATAAGCCTTCTCTTGATCAAGTAACACCGCAACTTGAGGAAGGTTTGGAGCCACCGACCGAAGATTAGCCATCAACGTTTGATTCAACCACCCATTATCCGAGATCAATCGATGAGGAAGGAACCCAGTTTGATAGGGGTTGATCAGCTTGGGAAGAACACGGTTGAACCTATTGGCCAGCAACTTGGTAAACAACTTGGCATCCGAGTTGATCAGAGAGAGAGGACGCCAGTTAGCCAAGAGCAGAGGATCACCTTTCTTGAACAAAAGCACCATCCGAGTTTGTTGCCACGAAGGAGGGAACACACCAGAGAAAGCACCACCAAGGACTGCCACCAGCAAGTCCAGAAATGGTCGCGAACGACCAGCCAAGTAATGATATACCTCGAAAGGAATACCATCCATGCCAGGAGACCGAGATCTAGGGGCGTGAGCCAGTAGATCCAGCACCGTAACGGCATTAGGCAGAGCCATCAGATACTTGGCATCATCCGAAGACAACACCACTTCTTCAGGAATACCATTCAAAAGAGAGTCCACGGCTTCGGCATCGATGTCGTCCGGGGTGTATAGCTTTTGGTAAAAACCGCGAGCCTCCCGAAGTATATCAGCCGCTTCCACCAAGACCTCACCAGTAGTAGAGCACTTCAAGGACTGGATTGTCTGTTGAGACTGGCGATCCTTGATGACACGATAGAAATACTTGTTGTTACGTTCACCCAGTTCATGCCAACGCGTGGCAGAGCGAAGCATATTCTGGCGTGTTTCTTTCTGAATCTGACCATCAATCAATTTCTCTAGCTCATGCACCACCTGAAGAGGAAGTGAATCATCACTAGGTTGAATTGACGGTATAGCATCACTAGCCATAATACCTGAGACAGAAGAGGAAACAGCCTTCATACGTTCCTGTTGTAAAGCAGCAACCTTGTTCTTGAATCGAGCCTTAGCACCCCAAGCGTACTTTTGCGCACAGCACTTGAGCAACAACTTGAAGGATTCCTATTGAGATTGGACCCTCAAAGGTTCACCCTTACCACCAGAGCTAGCATTGTCACCATCACCACCAGAAGATTCGAAAAAGAGAGACACCGTCTTGTCCAGCAATAGGAGAAACTCTGAATCCTCCAGCAGAGTGGGGTTAAAGCGCCAACAGCCAGGACCAATACGAGCACAAGCAGGCTGCAGATCGATTGTCAAAAGACAGTGATCGGTCCACACACCAGGAACATAATGGACTTGACCATTCACCAACCGAGTCACCAGCGAAGTATGACCAAAGATATAATCAATAGTAGTACCGGTTAAATGCTAATATAAGGACACCAGGTGGATTTGGACGAATTGAGACCCTAAGGGGCTTTCCTAATTTGGACGAGGTCACGTGGTTTAAACTCCGGTCGGTAGGGGCAAAAATTATAAGTTTTAAAAATATAAAGTTGCGCACTTAGTAAAGTGGTAGTAATGCAATCTGACGCTGATGAGGCCTTAGGTTCAATACTGGCTCAAGTCAGTTGTATTTTTTTAGTAGGTGGTAGTGCATGTAGTCAACATTATTATTGTGAAAGTCTATGAAAATGGATATTGTTTTGTATTTTATAAGACTTAAGATGCTGTACTTTGATTAGTAACTTAAAGTGTCATATATACATATATAAGTTGAATTTTAACATACAAATTTATTAATTTTAATTTAATTTAGCCTTCTTCTTCTATGGCGTCGTCTTTCAATTGGTATATCTTCTTCTGTTTCACGTTCTTCTATTACTTGAGTATATACTGGAGGATTGAACTCCCTACGGTTGAATTCAACCTCTCTCAAAGTCTTCAGAAGCCCTCCAAATATGTCGGCGTTGTATTTTCGACGCCACATAAACTCGAGCAATATCCAAGGCATTTCTTCAGCGGTACGTTGGCGTGGTTTTGCATGGAGTTTAATACCATTCCAATTACCTAAAGTTTATAAATTGTGTTAATTAGGCGAGTTTATATTAATGTATTAATAAAAATACCTTCAATTACTTGAGTATGCACCCCAGTTCTTGATACAAATTCCGCTGAATGGTTTACTGTTTCATGCGAAAAGTCACCCCATTGAGGAATATTGTTATATGCCCTCCAGCAGTCTGAGTGGATAATCGTACCTGGTTTTATAAACCTTTGGATGATAACCTTCATCGTTTCAGCACTACGATTTGGTACTGTCACCATAAAACATCTTCGTTTGTTGGTGATCTCTACACCACCAACAACCCAAATACCATCAACTCGGTGGCCTCGATTATATTTTCGTTTACCAAATTTGGATTCGTCAATTTGGACGATAATGGGATTTCTATTATCGTCCAGACCTCCTAAGGAGTTAATTTAATGTAAGTAACGTAAATTTATCTCGCTTCCTTAGCTGGTACACTTACCAATTTTAAGATCTTCTTCCGTTTGATTACCAGATAAAAAGTCCTCTTGCATTATCTGGTAAAATCATCTATTACGCCTCTAATGGTGTCAGGATGGATACCAGTAGATAGAGTAATTGTATTACGAGGAGCCTTACAGCATAGCCAGTAATACAAAACAATAAACTGATCACGGAGAGTGCTTTTACGTTCAGCAAAGAACGATTGAAAAAGAACCGAACATCTACTTTTGTTGCAGCATTTGCTCTTGTGACAACGCCAAACATAGCCGCGATCGCTATTAAAGGTTAGTTTCATGGTGATACCATTAGGACACTTTATTCCTGTGTGAGTATAGTCATAAAGTATTTTTTGTTCCATGAGATAACTAAATAAAATGAATTCAGTTAATTATACTTTATGCTAGGTGAATGTATATACGTACCGCACTGTACTATTGTCGTCTTTTAACTGATTTCCAATAAGTTCAAAGATAGTGATCATTTTAGTGGTAGGTTTTCTAGACCAAAGCTCTATTTCACCAAGCTGACTAAGAGGCAAAGCCGTTGGGAGAGAAACGCCACTAAATGTACTTGGTTCAACTTGCTGAGGTTGAAGACTATCCAAATAAGCCAAATAAGCATCACCATCATCCTCCTCGTCGCCAGAGGATCTGGTTGAAGTCACAGTATTCTGCTCCAGACTTAGGTCATCCAATAATTGAGGACTAGTCGAGCGAACTTCAATAGAAGAAGTAGGAATAGGAGTTGAGAGAGAACCAGAAGCGTTGGTAGAACTGGAATCAAAAGCATGGAATGAGGAGAACATCTTGACAAGAAGCTTAGATAAAATGAAGATAGTAAATACTTGATAAAAGAGATAAAGAAAGGGGAGAAGGTGGAAAAAGGCACCTTTTTATTACTTTTTTTCTACAACTAGCAGTCACAATGAGTCATAATATGTCATACTGAGCTATATAAGCCAGCCAATTACTAACTACAAAAGAAAATGAGTCATTAAGACTCAAAATTGATGAGTAAGCCAGATAAAAGACTACATACACTACAGAGCAATGGAAAAATAATAATGTTGACTACTAGTATTGAACTCCCAACCGTTTCAATATAACTGAACCGAGCCTACACCTAGGCCAAATGCGCACTCTTTTACAAATAAAAAAATGGTAACAGCCCAACAAGGACATATATTAATCACGTGACCATCACGTGGTCTCATCCGAATTAGGTAACCCCCTTATGGTCTCAATTCGTCCAAATCCACCTGGTGTCCTTATATTAGCACTGATCCTGCTGGGCATCCTTGACAGTAGCCACAACACAACGCTCATCCAGGAGAACTTGAGTAGCATCCAAAGAAAGACCAGGCTTGAGACAGACAATGGCACAATGTTTGGATACCACAAAGGGACAGCGAGGAAAGAAGAAAGAGAAAGAGCGGATTTGATGATCAGTGAGAGAAGATTGAGAATAGAAGTGAGATACCTCTTGCAAGCAAAGGATATCCACACCGAGAGAACGAGCGCGTAGGTAAGAAGCGAACTCCTTTTGTGTTGTTTTTTGGGACTCCATAAAAATGCTACGCACATTTAAGGAACCCAATCGAATGTTTTGACCTAGCATTATACCCTATGGGCAGAAGAAGAAGACTTGGAAGACTTGGACGTCTTGATAGCAGAAGCAGAAGCCTTGGTCTTCGCCACATTCACAATATTCTTCTTGAGAAAGTCAATCTTGTTTTGTGTTTTAGCCTTGACTTTGCTCAAATCCATCATCTCTTGCACCGTATCAACCTTCATGGTTGAAGCAACCTCGTAGTCAGCAAACTTGGAAGCTCGAGCACCAGTAGGACTGTTGGGATCGTACTCTACTCTCTCGCCAGAGAGCAGAGGATCACCCTCACCATCGAGCTCCATGACTTCAATGATTGAGTCATCACCAGGAACATCACCAGAGACACCACCAGTAACACCAGAGACACCACCAGTTGCACCAGAGACACCACCAGTTGCACCAGAGACACCACCAGCAACACCAGAGACACCAGGTACACCATCACAAACATCA
Source organism: Actinomucor elegans (assembly GCA_026027325.1). Taxonomy (NCBI): domain Eukaryota; kingdom Fungi; phylum Mucoromycota; class Mucoromycetes; order Mucorales; family Mucoraceae; genus Actinomucor; species Actinomucor elegans. The sequence goes on from JAMSLZ010000025.1 coordinate 75,738, forward strand.
ACCAAGGGCTCAGAAGCCACATCCTGCTCAACCAGCACAATGGGAGCCTCTTCAACAACTACATCACCGTCGTTTGACGTAGTGACAGGACCAGATTTCTTCACCCCAGACAAAGCCACATAATCATCGAGCTCAGCCTCGAAAGACTTCACAGCTTGCTTCTTAGCCTTACAGAATCTTGCAGTGTGGCCTTTCTCGCGACAAGAGAAACACATACGCTTAGCCAACTCAGGGCAGTCCTTACGGACATGACCCGACAAGCGACAAAAGTGGCAAACAGGAGGAGCATTTTTAAACTGAGCAGGAGCAAACATGTCCCAAGCACTCAAGTACAGCATTCTTGTTAAAGGCTGAGGAGGAACCACCTCACCATCCTCACCTTCCATGCCAACCGAGGTATCAATCAACACCGACATCTTGCCCTCAAAGTAGCCCTTACGAGTGTATTTCTTCAGCTGGTACACCTTACCATAAAAAGCTAATGAATCCAACATGTCAACCAGAAAAGTAGCTCTGTTGGGAGTACAACACACCAAATTAAACTGAACATGGGTCAGATTACCACCAACAGAAGAGCCAGAGCCAGAGCTAGTAGAAACGGCCTTGTACACAACACCATTCACAGTAACACCATCATTGACAGCTTTGGTAGCGTCCGCCTTGCTATCGAAATTAGCTTCGACCAGAAGATCACCACCAGCACTTGCACGCATAGAACTAATGTGTCGGAAGTCCACATTAGCACCAACTTGTTCTTCAATGACCTTATACGCGTCAGTACGGTCACCAAACAGCTTTCCAGGGAAGGAGAACAGAACAGAACTTGAACAAAGCGCCTGCTCCACCAGAGCAGCAGCTTTGCGCACCAACAGTTCGGACTTGAGGTCATCATCTTCAAAGATGACCTCACCAACAAGAGGAACGGCAGAATTGTCGACATTACGTCGACCAGGAGTCAATGGAACCTTCTTGGAGGCACCACGGGCAACAACAGTTGTCCAGGACACGGCAGAATTTTCAGTCATGTGCCAGATTTCTAGAAAATGGCGAGATTACGAAAAAAGTTTTTGAGATGTCGAAATTGGCGAATTGAGATGTCAAGATCGAGCGAAATGTGCAAAAGTTGGAGATTTGCAAAAATAATTATACCACCAGAAGCGCAGCGACGAGTAGAATACGAATACGAAACAAGCGGAGATGGATGGATTGAATTGAGCGAGATATTGACAAAAAACCAGACGGATGCAAAATTTTTTGTAAAAAGTGATCTTTAAGCGTGATGGATGGATTGAATTGAGCGAGATATCGACAAAAAAACCAGACTTTTTTTTTTTTTTTGTATGAAGTGTAACTTTATTAACATTTAGTATTCTAATTTAATTCTAACAAACTAGGAGATTCAGTGGCAGTGGATGTACTAGCCATGAATTCCGAAATTATAAGTGAATGGTCATGCTCGAATGCATTAATAGCATGAGCAGAGGACCAGGATTCATCATGAATTACGCATTTCCAATGCAAACGCCAAACTGTAGCTAAGCCGGCACCAAGGAGCACCAAAAGGTCATTCGAAAGAGGTACTGACTTGAGATCACACAAGGTGACCAAGCCAGACCAAACAGAAGCAAGATCGCAGAGAGGTTCTTGGAGACAGAGCAACTGGATCATATCCATCCAAAAGATAGCCTTCATCGGACAGTATACGAGCATATGGCCAAGTGTTTCCACTTCACCACAGAGGCCACAGAGAGGAGACAGGTACACATTTGGATCCCACCGATACAAGCGAGCACGATAACCAATGCGGTCATGCAAGAGACGCCACCAAGGAGTGAATGCTTTTGCAGGCATAGGCAAAGACCAAAAGAGACGCCAAAAGAAGGGCCGAAGCAGAGCATGAGCACCCATAGTAGCAGGAGGTTGAGGACGGTGCATTACAAGTGATGCATACTCCGGATGCCAAGAGCGACGCAGAACACCAAGAGGAACCTTTCGAATCGAGGACTACCGTTTTACTGGTAACCTGGATAGTCCAGTGGGCAGTAGAAGGCAGCCAAGAAGAAGCAGCAGGAGAACAGGGCAGAGCAGACAGTTCCGAAGAAGAGAAGCCAATCTTGGAACGGATACCTCAGGCAAAGTCAGAGTCGGAGGACCATTAAATGGTTGGAAACCAGACCAGACTAGACGAACTTGCCTTTTCATGTTGTTCTTGAGACCAGCACACTATGGCGAAAAAATTGGTTACTAGCTGCCAATAAAGGCATATTTTATGCCAATTAGTGGCTAAAATTATGCCAATAGAGGCAGATTGTATGCAATTTGTTATATTAGCCAATGAAAATTGAGGAAAAATTTTTTTTCTAAGTTTTGACGCCAAAAAAACTGAAAGACTTTCTTGGAATTGGCAGGTACC
>JAMSLZ010000026.1:0-58816 GCA_026027325.1 Actinomucor elegans
ATTTCACTGAGCTCATCTTGGAGACAGTAAGAGTATCGTTACCATTCATGCGCGACCATAATTAGTGGCCAAGGTATTTCGCTACCTGAGGATCGTTATAGTTACAACCGCTGTTACTGGAGGTTCAATTAGCACCGTATTAGTGCCTCTCTTGACTTACCAGCACTGAGCAGGTATCAGTCTTTATACATCTATTTCCTATTAGCAAAGACCGTGTGTTTAAGTAAACATCGTACTCGTCTATTCTGTGGCCACGATCATAAAAATCGTACTCCGTCTCCCGAAGTTACGGAGTCTTTTGCCGAGTTCCTTCAGATGATTCGCTCAACGCCTTGGTATAGTTCTACCAGCATACCAGTGTCGGTTTAGGGTACGGTTAAATATTAGATCATTCCTGAATTTTAAATTAATACTACACTATACTAATATTATCAATATTAAAACTGTTATCTAAATTAGTTTTTCTCATCGATTACTCCTATCGGAGTTCATTTTTTTAAAATTTTAAAAATCTTAGAGGCCGTTACTTTACCTCATGGAGGTTGAGCCTAGCCATGAAACCCGTCTGCTTTCGGCGAGTGGGATTTTATCCACTTTTACGTTACTCATGTCAGCAGTTCTCTCCTCAGTTATGTCCAGAGAAGGAAACCCTATCCTTCAACCATGTCCTGAGTGTTCCGCTACCCTCCAACATTATAATGTTGGGACAAGATCTCGGTATACTACTTAGACCCGATACATTGTCGGTGCCCTTGAAACCACGCCCACGCAAAGCGCGGGCGTTTTAATACAGACCATTGAGCTATTACGCTTTCATTAACGGATGGCTGCTTCCAAGCCCACCGAATGGTTGTGTAATTTCATGGACTACCTTAATTTCACTTAGTAGTATTTAGGGACCTTAATTCTTGTTCTGGGCTGTTTCCCCTCTCGACTAAAGACCTTAGCACCTTAGTCTGACCGTCCTTTATTAACTGTAAACCATTCCGAGGTTAGATTCCCAGACAATAAATGTTTGGGAATCGGTTAAATAACCGATTCTATTGATAGAGCCATCACGACCCCCCAATCAAGTCCACAAGGGACATAGTATCCAGTGCTGTACCAGTTTACAGATACGAAGAACAACATACCAAAATATGTTTCGCGGAATACCAGCTATCTCCAGGTCAGATTTGACTTTCTCTGCTTATCACAACTCATCCAAGCCTATTGCCACAGGCACTGGTTCGGTCCTTAATGACCTGGTCATGATAAGATCACCTGGTTTCGGGTCTAATCCATGGTACTTGCCCATTTAACGTAGTCGCTTTCGCTAAGTATTTCTACTTGCACCACAGATTAACTCGCTGACCCATTATGCAAAAGGTACGCAGTCATCTTGTATTTAAACTCAGATTCCTGCTGCTTATAGAACTACCGGTTCAGGATCTTTTCACCAGTTACCTACTTACTTTCAACTTTCCCTCACGGTACTCTTCACTATCGCTCAATACATCATATTTAGCCTTAGAGGATGGTTCCCCTATATTCAGACAAGTTATCTCTCATCTTACTTACTACTTTTCTAACAAGAGACCGAAGGCCTCCTGATTTACCCCCGGCCCGGAAACCGGGCCGGGGGCTAATTTAAATTATTACGGGACTTTCACCCTCTATGGTTTGTCATTCCAAACAAATTATAATTTAATTTTAATTCTTCCCATAAAGAAAGAATTTATCAAATGGTATAAACCATTTGATTAGAAAATAGGCTAACCCGCTTCGCTCACCACTACTAACGGGATCTCGGTTGATTTCTTTTCCTTCTACTACTTAGATGTTTCAGTTCGTAGAGTTATTATTATATTGGTTTCCCTTAGGATTATCGTAATTATTAAATCATTCATTACGATTTTGGTATAAACTACCTCCTTTGGATGTATTGGCTAGTCATCCCCGATAGTCCCTTTTTCATCTTGGTAATACATTACATATCATTATTGGATACTTATTTTATTAATGGGTTTATAAAAATAACCAATGTTTACTTATAATTAATACATAATTATTAAATTATACCACACTAAATTTTAATTAAAAATTAAGCCTCTATCTCCCAGGGCGGCATAGCCGCCCCAGATTATAGTCCGGGGCCCGTAGGGCCCCGGTAACCATAAAATACAAAATATTATTAAAAGACTCCAGGATATCCCATAATAAGTTGACTACGATAAATTTCCTTCGAAATTAGACTCGGCCTCTAACCCAAGAACCAGGGGCGGCAGGCCGCCCCAGGAGGTCAGCATCAATTAAATTAATTTCTGGGCTGGGAAGGCTCGAACTCCCATTAGCCGACATCAAAAGTCGGTGAATTACCAATTATTCAACAACCCAATTAAATTTTTATATGGAATGAATACGTCACAGAGGCAATAATTAATATTACTTTCACCGGGGCGAATGCCCCGGGAATAATCTTTGACTACTTAAGCTGCACCTCAGAATTTAAGAGAAACAATTTGCAATCTTTCTCGGGCAAACGCTTTGTGCCTCCGAGTATGAGTGAACCCAACCCGGAAATTAAATTATCCAGGGCTTGTTCCTGGGAAACTAATTATTTATATTTTAATTAATCCCCAGGACGATTCACCCCTCTAAATGAGGGGTGAATCGACCTGGAGCTATTTTTATCTTAACTACAAATTTCCCCGGGCGGGCAACACCCCCCTTAGGGGGGTGATGCCACCGCCGGGGTCTTACATTATTAATTATATCTCTATAATGCTGGTTAGTAGACTTGAACTACTATTACCTCGATTACAATCGAGTGCTTTACCATTAAGCTAACCAACTAATTAAATTAATTAGTTACTTTTAAAAATAAAACTACTGTGGGCCCAGCGGGCGACCCCATGCCCATCGGGCTTGGGGTCGCCCGCTGGGTTTTTAATTAATAAAATATCCTTCGGGGTATTAAAATTATTATTTCTAATCTTCCCCGGGTATTTTATATAATTATAGGGTTTAATTTATAGAGTGGGGAAGTTATAAATATATGTTAAATAATGTATTTAAAATATTTTCCATAAATTCAGACGAATAAAACCGCCTGGATTTATTATTCCGGTGCTATACGCCGCCGGAATTTTTGGATTATTTTATTTTTAAATTAACCCCGGGCCCTTTGGGCCCGGGGTTAATTATGAAAGAGCCTATGGTTTCGAAAAAATTAGGCAATTTCAAATGCCATAAGAATACATGGCACTAAGATGATGAATCCAAGAGTTAATGGTAACATTCCTGTCCATGTAAAACTCATAAGTTGATCATATCGTAGTCTTGGGAAACTAGCTCTTACCCAAATATAAATGAATAAGATTAAACAAGTTTTAAGACCTAAAGCTAATCCTTCAAATGAGAAGAATGTAGGATTTTCAAAAGACACAAAAGGAATTAAGTATCCTCCTAAAAATAACATAGCTACAAATGTAGACATTAAAATAATAGAAGCATACTCAGCTAAGAAAAACATTACGAAAGGTACAGAAGAATGTTCAGTAAAGAATCCGGCTACTAGCTCAGATTCAGCTTCAGGTAAATCAAAAGGAGCTCTATTAGTTTCAGCAATAACTGAAATTAAAAACATTAAAGAAAGTGGTAATAATGGAATAATATACCAAACATTAATTTGGGCTTGAATAATATTAGTTAAATTTAATGATCCTACTAATAATACTACAGTAAGAATAATTAATCCCATTACAACTTCGTAACTAACCATTTGAGCAGTACTTCGTAATCCTCCTAAAAAAGCATATTTAGAGTTGGCTGACCAACCTGCAAAAATTACTCCATATACTCCTAAAGAACCTACAGCTAATAGATATAAAATACCTAGACTAAGATCTGATAATGTTAATCCTGCACCGAAAGGAACTACTCCCCATGCTAATAAACTCGTAATTAAAGAAATAATAGGAGCAAATAAGAATAAAGCTTTATTCGAATGAGCAGGAATTACTGATTCTTTAACAAATAGTTTTAATGCATCTGCAAATGGTTGTAGTAAACCATAATATCCTACTCGATTAGGTCCTAATCGTCTTTGCATAGATCCCATAGCTTTTCGTTCTGCAATAGTCATGAAAGCTACAGATAATAATAATGGTACAATAACAATAAGTACCTCAATAAATGATAATAACATGAGTAAATTATAATACATAAATAAAGGATTAAATATTTAGCTTCGCGAGCCAAAAGCCCGTGATGGCAAAATTCCGGAGGCAAAGCCCCCTTGTTTAGAAAGAAAATCTCATGAGCCAAAAGCTCAGAGGTTAATCTCAAAAAAGTTAATCCATTATTAATTTTATCGTCATCAAGCTATTAATTGGGGCAGATATATCCTGCCTCTCTTAATAAGGAGATCTTTAATAAATGAAATACCCCGGGGCAAAGCCCCGGGGGTTCATAATTGTAAACCTCCAGATTAAAGCTTAGTAAATTTATTTAGTTGGTTATTAACCATAATTTAATATTTAGCCCCCGGGCGGTGGCACCACCGTTTTAAGGTGTAGTGTCATCCGTCCAGGGAAGACTAGTTATACATATTTGTAATAAACTACACTAAACTAAAGCCCAAAAAGAATTTTGACCCTTTTGGATATTAGACTCGGCGGAGTTAAAACCAATATTAATTAATTCGTTTAGTTGGTTTTAAACATAAAACAATAGGTCCAACCATTGCTAAACATAAAATCATACTTGCAATAATTAAAAATAATGCATGTGATGTATATAATACTTGACCAATACTGTTAATTTGATCCATAGATACAAATACATTATCCCAATTTGAATGATTAACTGTTAATGTTTCTAATGCTTCAGATTTAAATGATAATAAATTAATAGAATCAAAAATTGAAGGTAAATCAAATTTAGCTCCAGACCATAGATCTGTAGATAAAGAAGACTCTGTCTTCGTTGAAATATTAGAATTAGTTAAACTTAAACCACTAACAAATAAAGTACCTAATACAAAAGCTAATGGATATGGATTAGAATAATTTTCTGAAGAATCTTGTAATTCAACTAATTTAATATTTAACATCATAATTACGAATAAGAATAAAATAGCAATTGCTCCAACATAAACAATTAAGTATGTTAGACCAATAAAATTGATACCTAATAAAATTAGATAACAAGCTACATTAACAAAAGTAGAAATTAAAAATAAAACAGAAATTACAGGATTTCGTGATGTAATTACTAAAATACCTGATAATACTGAACCAAAAGCCAACAGATCTAATAAAATTGCGTTCATGTAAACTAAAAATCCCGAGGCAATAAACTATTTCTAAAACCCGCTAAACAAGCTTAAATTGTAAATTAAAGATCAAATTTAACCTCGGGGCCTACTAAATTAGGATTTATTAATAATCCCCTTGGAACCCGAGGCGCAAGGCCGCCTCGGGTTCCATATTCTAGAGGCCCTTTGGGCCCTTAAAAAGAAAACTTAGAGATTATTAAACTCACGGTCCCCGGGCGGAGGCACCACTCTAAAGTGTGGTGTCGCCCGCCCGGGGATATTTTTTAATTAATTAAATATCTTCTAAAACAGAACCTTAAGAAGTTCCAACCAGCTGCGTAGCAGTCTACCAGTATCCCTTGGGCAGAGCCTAGGGGTTTAAATTTAAACCTCTAATGCTGGCAATGCTAATCCTAAAGGATATTAAGATGCTACGCCCTGAAGATAATATTGTGAAATAAAAATAATTTATACCAATATAACAATTCTGAAGCTGGCACTCAAATATCTCTAATGCCGGCAATACCAGCCTTGGAGATTTATTGCAGGCAAAGTCTGCAAAAAATACACAACAACAAAGTCGTAAAGAGCTACCAAACCTTGGAAATTTAGGTCAAATAATACCTATCCTGAATTTGTGGTTTAGGCGCGCTTTGCGCGCCCGAACTATGGAATTTTTATATAGCCGTTAAGAGGAATCGAACCTCTATACATAAATTAACAGTTTACCGTTCTACCTTTGAACTATAACAGCATTATATTATAAAATTCCCTGGACGAGTTATACCATACCTGAAAATACAGGGCGTCCGTTTCAAGTATTATAAAAATAATGTATACCTTTATATTATTAACACAAACTTCGAGCCGAGGTTGGCTGAGTCGAGGAAAATTTATTTTAGAATTGGCTATTATTAATATTAAAAACATCAAGATTTTACGTTTTGAAAACAAAATTTTCATTTTAATTATAATATAAATATTATATAAGTAACAATTAACTTCTTGAGGCCCTCCAGAGCCGTAAAGCCTTCTTTTAGGGGCTCTGTTCCCCTAAAAAAATTCTCTTTTTGGACAAAATCGTGTGATTTTAATTCATCGAAATTATTTTAATTTAGTAATTCATCGGGGTTATCCCTTAAATGGTAGAGGGCTCGTTTTGCATACGAGTAGTCCGAGTTCGAGTCTCGGTAACTCCAATTTTTTAGCCGGAAACAAAATATTATTATAATTATTTTTAACTTAATCCCGGGGCGAATGACATCACCTTTTAGAATGGTGATGCCACCGCCCCGCCCCGGGGCCAATATTAAAATATTTCATCTACAGGGCGGGGCGCTCCGTTACTCACCGGCTAGAGATAAACTCAACCTGGAGCTTAATTATTTATAATAATTTAATTAAACTCCCAAGTGGAGATACTACTATCTTAAACTCCTAAAATTCAAGATAATTGCTTTGTATTCCTTAAGTGCAAAGCAAATTTGATTTAGAAAGTTATTTAATAATCAGGTTGTAGCCTAATCTGGTAAGGCATTTACTTTGGGTGTAAAATAGTGTAAGTTCAAATCTTACCAACCTGATATTTTTATAAAATTTAGAGGCTCAAGGGCCTCGGCTTTTATTATTACATAAAATTACATAATAATTATTTAAGATGGATATTTTATACCTCTAGGTGTAGAATAAACCCGACTCGAGGAAAGTTTTTAATTAATTACTCACTCCAGGTTTCGATCCTGGATTTGGGTATTAGAAGTACCCTGTTCTTCCTTTGAACTAAGTAAGCTATATATTTTTTATAGATTTGATAAACAAACTTTAACTTTAGATGTAGAATAAATTCTTAAGAAAGGCTTTAGTAAAATCATAAGAAGGCTAAAATTATTATTAATAATTTCTAAGGCGGATGCCCGTATTTTCAGGTGCAAGATAAATTCAACCCGAAGAAAATTTTTAAATTATTACTTATCTTATAGGAGGGCCTACGCAACAGGCCTACTTTATAGATCCTGAAATTTTACATCCACGGGGCGGGGCGCCCCGCTGCCCACCGGCTGGGGATTCCCCGACCCGGGAGCTTTAAAAACCCCCATCTTTTAAACATAAAGTTTAATTCCGAATACTTTAAACTTGAAGATGTTGGATAACATAGTCACTCGATATATATTTATATAAGTAACATTTTCTCAAAATTGATATTTCGGTACCTTTTAATTTAGGCATAACCGACTTTAAAACTTTTAACGATTGTGATGAAATTGGCAAACATGGTTGATTTAGGTTCAGCTGGTAGTAATACCTTGCAGGTTCAAGTCCTGCCAATCGTAATATTAATATCCCCCGGGCAGATAACACCACATCTTAGGATGATAGTGTTACTGCCCGGGGTTACTTAAAATAATTCATTGTTTTTAGCTTTATTTAGATAATATTTATATTTATTAAATATATAAATTATTCTTTGAGAACGCTATATTTAGGGAACCCCAATATTGGTAGTATCAATTCTGGAGTTCTTAAAATCTCCAGGGCAAAGCTTTGAATAATTCATGGAGAAGACCGCTCAGCGATCATTTTTATCCGCGATAAATTATCTGGATATAATAAAGGGGCAGTAGCTTAATTGGTAAAGTCCTTGCTTGTCACGTAAGAGGATATGGGTTCAAGTCCCACCTGCCTCGTAATTATTAAATTATTATAAATATAATAATTATATAGAAATTAAAGGGTTTAATAAATAATATTTTGCAAGTGGCGAGACTCGAACTCGCAATCAATTTCTTGGAAGGAAACCGCATTAGCCAATTATGCTACACTTGCTTTCTTTTATTTAATATTATTATGTAAATATAACTTGTACTTATAAATATTATTTTTTTAAATTAGGTTTATTTTATATTTAAAAATATAAAACATCTATCTCGGGATTGAAGTTTTAATAATTTCTTTATACTTAAAAGACGTGAGACGATTGATCGAAAAAATTAAATATTGTCTCAGGCGTAACGCTTCAGTACCTTTAGGTCTGATGGTGCCAGCCCTAAAAATTATTAATTTATAAGTAATAATATTAACGTTTTTAAGATTGAGGGGCAAAGCCCCGATTCAAAAAAATTTCCCGGGGCCCAAAGGGCCCCGGAGCTTATTTATAAAATAATCTTTTAGAATTTCCGGGTGCTCCAATACCCAAAAATCTTGAAGATTCTTTCAGGCTTCGGAGCGTTTCTAGCTTAATTGGTAGAGTACAGGATTTCGGCTCTTGTTGGTAGAGGTTCAACTCCTCTGAAACGCTATATAATTTTTGTCTTTTCTTCGAGCGGATAATACTCTTATCCTAAGATGTAAAAATACCCATTTAAGGATATTTTTATTCAAAATATATAAATTATTTAGAAACAATATAGTTATCCTTATCTTTTTGCCTTACGGCCTCTTTCCGGCCTCGGGGCCAAAAAGGCCCCGAGGCCGAGATATTAAAGGTGGGAATAGTTCAATCGGCAGAACATTAGTTTGTGGTACTAACGGTTCCCGGTTCGATTCCGGGTTTTCACCCATCCTGGGGTAGACAATGTCTGCCCATCAGGTTATAAACCCTTTAATTTCATAGAGTTTTTAAGGTTTTGCCTTAAAGATATTTTATCCTAGAACGGACGTTCCATATTTCAGGTGTAAGGTGAATCTGATCTGAAGGAAATTAAAAACTTAATAATCTTAAATTTAGTAGAGCATAAGGTTATTTATTGAGTTTATAAAATATTCACTTTATTTATAAATATATAGTATTATACAATAATATAAATCAACTATTTAGTTTCCCATTTATTATTATGGTACTTATAGAATCTACCGCGAAAAGGTAAGTTGATCCTGCACAAAATACAGATACAAAATATATTTCCTCAACTGAATATATTATGCAGTTAAGGTTATATTTAAGATTCCAAGGCCCGGGCCGTGTAACGGCCCGGGCTATGACAAGACCGCGCAAAGCATGGTTAGCCAAAGTTTTAGGGTTATATCCCCGGAGGTATTTAATAAATTATGAGCTTTTAAAAGCTCATAATAAATTATTTAGACGCTAAGAACATTCGAGCTGATTGTACTAACATAAAGTTAGGTAAAATATATTTAGATGCTACATATAGTAAAACCATAAGTAGAAGAAATGCAAATGATACTTGGTTTAAGAAATAAAATGGAACTAATTGTGGCATTATGTTCTAAAAATTATTAATAAGTTAAGGGAAAATTAAAATATCCCCCGAGCGGGCGACACCATCTTAAGATGGTGTCGCCCGCTCGGGGGTCAAATATTATTATATACTTACTGTGGGACTCGAACCCACAAGCCTCTCGGCACCGAAGTTTAAATTCGGAGAGTTTACCAATTTCTCCAAGTAAGCAAAAAGCCCACCAGATGATTTTTCATCACGGTAAGCTTAGGATCTATAAATTATAGGCCCCGGAATTTGTTCCTTATACTCCAAGTCTTTTAATGGAACATTTGGAGGTTATAAGTCATATTAAGATTAATTATCTAAGCTTTATTAACGAAGCTGTTATAATCTATTACCCGAGGAAAATATTTACCGGGAGGGAGATTTGAACTTCCAAGCTTTATGTATGAGATAAACATTTTACCATTAAATTATCCCGGCCATATAATATTGTTTCTTTTATTTAATCTCTTTCAGGATTAAACTCAATCTTTAACTTAGAAACTAAAGACAGTTTATTATCTTAGAAAAATTAAAAATTTTTAATTTAACCCCGGGCGGTGACACCATCTTAAAATAGTGGTGTCACCGCCCGGGGTATTAATAAGATTATTTATATTTATATTATTAGAATTGTAAGGTGGTCATGAAACTTAAAGACAAATAAGCCGGATTTTGTTATTAAGTTAATGTATCTGTATTCAATATATTTTTTAATTATATATCTTGTATTTTTTAATACTCTCTCGAGCGGTAATACTATCACTTTAAAATATGATATCACCCACCTGGGAAATTAATTTAATTTTATTAAATTAATCTTATTGAGTTTAAAACTTACTTACCCTAAAGAATAAAATACAGTATTTTTAGATTAAATTGAATAAAAAGCAAAATACTCCGAAGGAATACTTTCAAGAGTATTTTACTAAGACTTTTTGAGCCTAGACTTTTCATAGGTTAAATTATTCTATCATTTTGAATAGCTATACTGTTCTTTTTAATAACCTCTTTTTAGGGCATAAACTGCTCAAAAGAGGTAAATGATATATTTCTTTATATTACCCTAATTCTCATTAGATGTTTTACATTATGATTTATTAAATTAAACAAAAATTATTGAAAACCTTGTAAGCAGTAATATTATCACCTTAAAGTGTAATGTTGTCTACCTGCGGTTAATTTAAGTTTAAAATTTAAGTCCCGGACTTTCCTCCAAAATATATTTGGTTAACTATTATATCTTCTAAGTTCTAGATCCAAAAGGTTTTGATTAACCTTAAAAAACAATTCTGAAAAAAGACTCCGGAGTGTCAACCCCGGAAATTTTTAAAATATTTAGGCTACTTGAATAATTTCAAATTTATTGTGCGGATGATAGATTTGAACTACCACGTCTAGATCATGAGTCTAGTATGCTGCCATTACACCAACCCGCAAAAATTATTTCGTATATAATATATATAACATAAATTTAAAGATCGCCGGATTAAACCTGTCGATCCAAAAGTCTTTAGGCCATTCCGACAATCTGAGGTCAAGAATATGAGGAGAGAGGGATTCGAACCCCCAAAGAGCACATGGCTCACGAGTTTACAGCTCGCTCACTGACCAATCAGTATTCGCCCCTTAATAATTATTTTAGGCTTATTAATATTTATTAATAAATATTAAAAATTAAAAATCACCAAATTAAATCTATTAATTCGAAGGTTTCTAGACCGTTTTAGTGACTCGAATTTAAGAAATTAATTCATTACTTATATAATATTTAATAAACTTTAACTTCCGATAAGCAATATTTTCTTTTAACTATCCTTTATTTTGAAATATATTTTATATATACATAATATTTATGTATATTATTTTTATCTTGAAGCTCGTTTAACTAATATTGAAGCTATATATTTAGTTATTTTTGCTTATATATTTCTAAAATTAATTTATAATCCAAAATTAACAGGCTTAAATTATAAATAATATTATTTATAATAAATATAAAATTTAAAAGATAGTATAAAATAACATTAATTTAATTAATTAAATTAAGAACCACCTGGATTGAACTTTTTAATCGGGAGGTTTACGGGCCGTTTTAACGGCCCAAGGATTTATAACTAAATAGTGGTTAAAGCCACAATACCAGAATTATTCTGGAATAACAGTATTTAAATTTTGGATATATACTTTAAATTATTAAAATTTCGACCCCGGGGCTTCGCCCCGGGGTCTGATAATCAGCAGGGCGCTAAAAGCGCTCAACATAATTTCAGTTTCAATTAAGTCGAGGCTTATGATTAATAAAATTCTATCTAATAAAATTTTATTTTCAAGGTTTCGTTTATCGAAGGCCCTTCGTTTTTGAGTATGGTATAATTATCCAATGTTTTAAATTAAAAAAATTATACCTAAGGCAGACATTGTCCGCCCCGAGAATATAAGATTTTTTTAAAACATTATTACTGTTTTCTCTATTTAAGAAGTGACAATCTAAATTATAACTATGATTTTATCACTATTGGTTACACCTATTTTAGGTGTTATTGGTGTTATCTTATCTGGAGAAAATTCTTCTTTACAGAAAAAGGTAGCTCTTACTAGTTCATTATTAACTTTTGTATTATCTTTAGTTCTTTGGGCTGGATTTGATTCTAATTATAATGGATTCCAATTTGTTAGTTCTTTCCCTACTGTAACTACTCAAGAAGTAGTTGGAGTAGATGGTATTTCTTTATTTTTTGTTCTACTAACTACACTTATTATCCCTATTTGTATTTTAGCTAGTTGGGAAAGTATTAAAACAGGAATTAAATATTTCCTAATTGCTTTCTTAGTTCTAGAAACTTTATTAATTGCAGTATTTGTAGTTTTAGATTTATTATTATTCTACATTTGTTTTGAAAGTGTTTTAATTCCTATGTTTTTAATTATTGGTATTTGGGGTGCACGAGAAAGAAAAATTCATGCAGCTTATCAATTTTTCCTATATACTTTATTAGGTTCTTTATTTATGTTATTAGCTATTTTAGTAATTTATTTTGAAGTAGGATCAACTGATTATCAAGTATTAGCAGTAGCAGATATTAGTGAAACACGACAAAGAATTTTATGGTTAGGATTCTTTTTATCATTTGCAGTAAAAGTTCCTATGATTCCTTTCCATATTTGGTTACCTGAAGCTCATGTAGAAGCTAGTCTAGCTGGATCTATTATTTTAGCTGGAGTTCTATTAAAATTAGCTGGTTATGGATTCTTACGATATTCTATTGCTATTTTACCAGATGCTTCTGTATTCTTTACTCCTCTTGTTTATTCTCTAGCAGTAATTAGTATTATTTATTCTTCTTTCACTACTTTAAGACAAGTTGATTTAAAAAAAATTATTGCTTATTCTTCTGTAGGACATATGAATATTACTTTATTAGGTTTATTTAGTAATACAATTCAAGGAATTGAAGGATCATTAATTCTTATGCTTGCTCATGGAGTAGTATCTCCTGCTTTATTCATTTGTGTAGTAATTTTATATGATCGATATCATACTCGATTATTAAAATATTACCGAGGATTAACTCAATATATGCCTGTATGGTCTATTATGTTCTTCTTATTTACATTAGGTAACATTGCAGTTCCTTTATCAGCAAATTTTGTAGGTGAGTTTATGACATTTACTGGAGCTTTCCAACAAAATCCTGTATTAACAGTATTAGGAGGTTTAGGAATGATTTTAAGTGCCGCATATGGTATTTGGTTATATAATAGAACTGCATTTGGTGCTCAAAGTAGATATTTAGCACCAATGGGTGATATTAACCGACGAGAATTTATGACATTAGTACCATTATTATTCTTAATGTTTGTAATGGGTCTATTCCCTAATTTATTCTTAGAACCTATGCATTTAGCAGTATCTAATTTATTAATTTAATTATGAAGCTAAATGTCAAAGACTATAGTTTTAGTCTTAGACTTATTT
The DNA here is from genome assembly GCA_026027325.1 of Actinomucor elegans. NCBI lineage: Eukaryota > Fungi > Mucoromycota > Mucoromycetes > Mucorales > Mucoraceae > Actinomucor > Actinomucor elegans. Next base: position 13,499 of record JAMSLZ010000026.1, read on the forward strand.
CATTTCAATTTTTAGACGATGATATCACCACTTTAAAGTATGATGTCATTTGCTCTGGAAACAATTATTAATCTATTTTTAATTAACATCCTCCCCTTAATATATAAACCCTATATATTAAATATGAAATAAATACTCTGGAGCGTAGCGTCCTGATACTTTTGAGATCAACAATATTAATCCCGGGAGTTAATAATTAATCCACGGGGCGGAACGCCCCGCTGCCCACCGGCTAGGGGTTCCCCAACCCGAGGGCTTTCTTTAATGTTTTTTTTAAGATCTTTTTTGGAAGGCTTTTGTATAAGTAATAGATTAAGGGGTTGTAACTTAATCGGTAAAGTTCCCGACTTTTAATCGGTATTATTAGGGTTCGAATCCCTACGACCTCAATTTATTTATTCCGGGGCGAATGCCCCGTATTCTTAGATGCAAGGTGAATTTGACTCAAAATAAATTTTAAACTTAAGCACAACGAGTTATATCTATTGTTCGAGTAGCTGTACAATCTAGATTTTAAAAATTGGTCCCCGGGCGGTGGCACTATCATTATAAAGTATAGAATAGCTCACCCGGGGGTAGATTAAAATTTGAAAAGCTTTAATTTTTTTAAGTATAAAATATAACAAGCCCCCGGGTCGGGGAACCCCTAGCCGGTGGGCAGCGGGGCACCCCGACCCGTGAATAAAAATATTATTTTTATTTTAAAAGTCTAAGATCACAACGTAATTTTAAGATTTTAGAAATATTTAACTTCAGTAAAAAATAAATATTATCAAAAATATAAGTAAAGAATTAATTTATTACAAAGCCCTAATGGCATTTGCCGAGATATTGGGTAAGAGCGGCATAGCCACTCAGATTAAAGGAGTATAGTTAAGTTGGTTATAATTGGGATCTCCAAAATCTTTGTCGTGGGTTCGAATCCTACTACTCCTGATTTTTAAACCACGCTGGACTGTGTTTATCGTCGCTTAAGTAATATTGGAAACTAAAAACTCTTAAAGTTTAAAAAGTCTTTAACTCTTAGAGGGTCTAACATCCTAGATGGCTAAAGTTATCCGGAGTGTTAAATATTTCTTTAGAAAATTCTAAAAATATAGGAGACGCAACTCTTGAGATTTAAAATATAGCCTCAGAGCATAACGCCCTGAGGATAAATTAATTTATAAATCCTCCGTTCAAGGATTTTTGGTAAAGCCGTAAAATTCTTCTAATAATATTAATTTATAAGTCTGATAACTCAATCGGTAGAGTGATATGTTGATAACGTATAAGTTAGAGGTTCGATCCCTCTTCAGACTAAATTCAAAATTCCCCCGGGCGGGCTACACTACACTTTAGGATAGTGGTGCACTGCCTGGGGGCTAGATACTTTGATTTTAACTTCGACCGGATGTCATAATGTCGCCCGCCCGGGAATAATTTGAATTATATAGGTTTAAACTTCGGACTATAAAGTAACTTAAGCTAGTGGGAAGGCTGCGTTTTGCGCAGCTTTTGTGAAAAAATTTTAAGGTATATGGCTGACTGGTAAAGCATTTTACTTGAAATAAAACATATGTGGGTTCGATTCCTACTATACCTAAATTATAATTTTCTAAGATGTTGTATCCTGATATCTTCAAATATAATAGTATTAACCTTGAAAGTTATATTAATATATTATAAATAATTACTAGTGGAGCTGTACAATGCACGGTCTTTTTTTCTTAAGTTATTAAGGCCGCAAAATAGCTCTGAAAGTTTATAAAAATTTTTCTCAGGTTAGGTTCATTTTACATCTGAGAGTATAGGGCATTTGCCTTGAAAATATAAAGTCCCGGTAGCTTAAATGGTAGAGCGTACGACTGAAAATCGTAGTGAGGAAGTTCAATTCTTCCCCAGGACAATAAAAATAAAGGCCCCGTGGCAAGGCTTATAAGCCTTGCCACGAGGCCACTATATAAATCTTTATATAAAGGAGTTTAATTATTTAAGGCTAAGCTTGGTTTTTGACCTAAAATCAAAAATAGCTCGCCATCCCAGGAAAATTATTATGTATTTTTATATAGTTTTCAAAAAATATATATTATTTTTCGCGTGCTTAATGAACTTTTATAAAATCTAAATCTTCAAGTTAAATTATCCTTAACCGATAAATAACAAAACGTTTACTCATAGAAAATAATTGATTATTTAGATTTATAGGCCCGGGGGCCCTCTGGGCCCCCGGGATATAAAACCCGGGACGGCAAAGCCGTCCCGGGGATCAAAAGTTTAATTTGAAAAATTATTTTATATTATATACCCCGAGGCAGAGCCCGGGGTATCGGAGCGCAATACCTTGATACCTTCAGATTTAATAGTACTAGTATCAAAGGTTTTAATTTTTTAACATATTTTTTAAATTAGAAATATTAATTATTAATCATGTTGAATTATGTTTGTTGTTGTTCAAATGATATTAAGAAATCTAATGAATAAAATCATTATGAATCTTTAGATTTTAATGAATAAAGGCGGCATAGTCGCCTTTAATTTTAATTAATTTAGTTTCCCATTTATTTTAATGGTACTTACAATATCACCACGAGAAGGTATTAATTATGATATCGAGGGAGTGGGGGGAATATTTATTTTTGAATAGTGTTAGTATTATTAGGTAATAAGAATACTGCCCATAATAGAAGAACAAATAATCTAGGATCTCCAATAAAGAAAATTAGAGTAATAAAGAAAATTAAACCACTGAAAATATACATAGCATATGTAGGAATAAATCCAGAATCTAATGAAGTTACTTTATTAGAAGCAGATTTAAATACATTTACTAATCCATAAGGTCCAACTAATTCAATTGCTCCTCTATCAAGGATTTTATTAGTAGTATAACCAAAACTTAATAGTTTATTTAAAATAAAATTATTATAAATATTATCAAAGAAATATTTTTGGTTAAAGAATCTATAAATTCCTCGACCTAAATTAGTACTAATAAATTGGTTAGGTAATGAATCAAAAATCCAATAAATAGCTAAAACTCCAAAAGTTCCTAAAAGACTACCAATTAATGGTAAGAATTTCATAGACATAGGAAGTCCAAATTCAGTATCTACTAAAATAGAATGGTTAGGATGAATAAATAATGCATTATTATAAAAATCTGTTCCCATTCCTACAAATAAATCTTTAGTTACATAACCAAAGAAAATACTAAATACAGCTAATACTACTAATGGAATTGCCATAATTAAAGGAGCTTCATGAATATTTTGATAATTAATTTTTGGTCCATTTGGATAACCTAAGAAAGTTAAATATAAAGATCGAATAGAATACATAGCTGTAAATACAGCAGCTACAGAAGCTAACCAATATACTAAATTACCAGAAAAACTATAATGTCCATAAGCTAATTCAATAATTAAATCTTTAGAATAGAATCCAGTTAAAAATGGTAATGCCATTAAACTTAAAGATCCAATAACCATCATAGAGTATGTAAATGGTAATAATCTAGATAATCCACCAAATTTTCTTAAATCTTGTTCATCATTCATTGCATGAATTACAGAACCAGCAGATAAGAATAATAAAGCTTTAAACCATGCATGATTTACTAAATGAAATAATGCAACATTATATTGTGATAATCCACAAATTAAAAATAAAAGACCTAATTGAGAACAAGTTGAATAAGCAATAACTCGTTTTAAATCATTTTGTAATAATCCAGTAGTTGCTGCAAAAAATGCAGTTAAAGCACCTACCCATGTAATTAAAATTAAAGCTGTTGATCCAAATTCTAAAATAGGAGAAGATCGTAGAAGTAAATAAACTCCTGCAGTTACCATTGTAGCTGCATGAATTAATGCTGAAACAGGTGTTGGACCTTCCATTGCGTCAGGTAACCAAGTATGAAGACCAATTTGAGCAGATTTACCCATAGCTGCAATTAATAGACAGATAGAGATAATTGTAATTAATTCTTCGTTAATAAATGGAGCTAATGAAAATACTGTTGTAAAATCTAAGTTACCGAAAGTCCAGAAAATAGCCCAAAGACCAATACTAAACCCCCAATCACCTACTCTATTCATAACTAAAGCTTTAATTGCTGCTTTATTAGCTTGTAATCGAGTAAACCAGAAGTTAATTAATAGATAAGAAGAAATACCTACTCCTTCCCAACCAATAAACATTACTAAATAATTATCACCTGTTACTAACATTAACATAAAGAATGTGAACATTGATAGATAAGCGAAGAATCTTTGATTATGAGGATCTTCACTCATATAATTTGTAGAATAAATATGTACTAAAGCAGATACAATAAGTACAGGTAGTAACATAGATACAGTTAGACTATCGTAAATAAATCCCCATGATACTAGTAAGAATTCTGAATCAATCCAGCTCATTAATTTAATAGAAACTGGTGATTGACATAATCCTACTTCATAAAAAGCAACTAAGGCAAATAAAGCTGTTAAAACTAAAGAACTACAAGTAATTAAATGACTACCAGTTTTACCAACTTTTCTCCCTAAAAATCCAGCTACAGTAGCTGATAATAGAGGTAGTGTAAGAATAGCTAAATACATTATGCTTTAATAGCAATGCTACCTCTTAATCTATAATATGCAACTAGAATTCCTAATCCAATAGCTGATTCTGCTCCTGCGATCGCAATGATATAAATACCATAAGTTTGACCTAAGATGTCATCAAAGCTAAATGAACTTAAGATAATTAATAACGTTACAGCTAATAGCATAATTTCGATGGAGATCAGCATTAGAATAATATTTTTTCGGTTAAGAATAAATCCTAAAATACCGATAAGAAATAATACCATCGATAAATTCATTATGTTTATTTGTAATTAACTTTATAATTGTAATACATATTAATCTCGGGACGTAACACTCTAAACTTTAAAGATTAGTAGTGCTAATTTAAAATTATAAATTTTAAATATATTCCCCGGGCGGGCGCCACCTTAAAGTGTGGTGCCCGCCCGGGGAAAATTAATTAAAGACCCTGGAAATTAATAGTGAGCTTAGCCCACAAGGGGCGTTTTACGCCCCCCAAGTTTTTCACTGGCGGCTTTGCCGCCAGAAATTAATTAAATTAAAAATGGCATAACCGTCCTAATTTAATTAAAAAATAAAATTCAGGGGTGATCCTCCTGTGTTCTGTATACAAAACTTATTTACAAAATATTTAGATTAACGTCTCTAAGTTTTATAAGCTTTGAGGTCGTTTAGATAAAATAATCTTAAAGTCCCGGGGCGGCACAGCCGCCCGGGCCTTTAATCTCCGGGGCGTTAGCCCCGGTATCCTTAATGCCAAAAATACCAGCATCGAAGGATTATAAATAATTCTATACTTTTACATAAATTTGACAAATTGTTTGATAAAAATTAGGCCCGGGCAGCATAGCCGCCCCGGGCTATAAAAAATTTTGATATTATCTAAACAGCCTAAAACAATAATTATAAGTAAAGTAAATTTAATTTAGACCAACTAGCATAACTGGTAATGCGATAGATTGCAAATCTTCCAGATAAGTGTTCAAGTCACTTGTTGGTCTATTATATAATTAATACAATTTTCCGAAAACTAATTCTCGAGAAAGCTTTAGCTCTCGGGTCATTTATTGCCGGCGGCGAAGCCGCCGGCAGCTAATAGGATATATCTACGAGATAGGATATCTCGTTGTCTATCAGCTAGAGGTAAACTTAATTTGAGGTTTATTTAGTTAAAAAAGGGTATTTATTTAAAAATTTGTCCCTGGGGCGCTACGCCCCAGGGAGATTTGTATAAAAGTAATAATAAAAAAAAGGATTATAACAACTTCTAATATGGTTAGATGGCTGTTCTCAACAAATGCTAAAGATATTGGTACTTTATATATCATTTTCTCTATTTTTGCGGGTATGATTGGTACTGCCTTTTCTATGTTAATTAGACTAGAATTAGCTGGTCCTGGAATTCAATATCTACATGGTGATCACCAATTATATAATGTAATTGTAACTGCTCACGCATTTGTTATGATTTTCTTCTTAGTTATGCCAGCTTTAATTGGAGGGTTTGGTAATTGGTTTGTTCCTTTAATGATTGGAGCTCCAGATATGGCTTTCCCTCGATTAAATAATATTTCATTCTGGTTATTACCACCTTCTTTAATTCTTTTAGTAGCTAGTGCTTTCGTAGAAAACGGAGCTGGTACTGGATGGACTGTTTACCCTCCATTATCAGGTATTGCTTCTCACTCTGGTGGATCTGTAGATTTAGCGATTTTTAGTCTTCATTTATCTGGTATTTCTTCTATGTTAGGTGCAATGAACTTTATTACAACAATTATTAATATGAGAGCTCCTGGAATGTCATTCCATAAAATGCCTCTATTTGTATGGGCTGTATTAATTACAGCAGTTCTATTACTTCTATCTTTACCTGTATTAGCTGGAGGAATTACAATGTTATTAACAGATCGAAACTTTAATACTTCTTTCTACGAGCCAGCAGGAGGAGGAGATCCTCTATTATACCAACATTTATTCTGGTTCTTTGGTCATCCAGAAGTTTATATTCTAATTATCCCTGGATTTGGTATTGTTAGTCATGTAGTATCTACTTTCTGTGGTAAACCAATTTTCGGATATTTAGGTATGGTATATGCTATGTTATCTATTGGTGTTCTAGGATTCATTGTATGGTCTCATCATATGTATACTGTAGGATTAGATGTTGATACTCGAGCATATTTCACAGCAGCTACAATGATTATTGCAGTACCTACTGGTATTAAAATTTTCTCTTGGCTTGCAACTCTTTATGGAGGAAGTATTCGATTTACAACTCCAATGTTATTCGCATTAGGATTCTTAGCTTTATTCACAATTGGAGGTTTAACAGGAGTAATGTTAGCTAATGCATCTATGGATGTAGCTTTACATGATACATATTATGTAGTTGCTCACTTCCATTACGTATTATCTATGGGAGCGATTTTCGCTTTATTTGCTGCTTTCTATTACTGGATTGGTAAAATTACTGGTAAAACTTATAATGAATTATTAGGACAAATCCATTTCTGGAGTCTATTTATTGGAGTTAATTTAACATTCTTCCCTCAACATATGCTAGGTCAACTTTAGCTAGGCCTATTGGAATAGTAATATTTCATAAGTACATCACTATATGCTGGAAACTCCTAAAGACTCAAGTACCTAAATGGTAACAATCTTGAGTATATTATAATGGACAATCAGCAGGAAACCAGATTTATTATCTGGGTTCCTCAGAGACTACACGTGATGCCCCGTTAATCATAAACGGGTGAAGATATAGTCCGGCCAATATTGAAAAATATTGGACCTATTTATCATTATTATTATTTGCCTTGATATTTTCCAATATAAGAAACAAAAAAAAGGAAAATAATCAATTAAACATGATTAATATCAAAGTGGATAAAGATCTAAAACAATTATTCTCTATTACTGCGAATAATTTGTCTTTTTGTCCCGTTAAAATCTACAATAATATGTTAGATGATAAATCTCTTATTGTATCAGAATTCAATAAGAAATCAGGTATTTATTTACTTCATAATCTTGTTAATGAAAAACAATATGTTGGTAGTAGTATTGATTTAAAACGAAGATTATATTCATATTATAGTCCTTCAAAATTAATTGATAACCGATATATTTCAAATTCTATTATGAAATATGGTCATAATAACTTTACTGTTCTAATTTTAGAATTAGTTAAAGAGAGTGATCATATTAAAACTGATTTATTAAATAGAGAACAATATTACATTGATCTCTTAAAACCAGTTCTTAATCTTAATCCTACTGCAGGATCTTCATTAGGGTTTAAACACTCAGATGAAACTAAAGCATTATTAGCAAGTTTAAGAACAGGTAAATCATTATCAGAGGAAACTAAACAATTACTTAGTGAATTATTTAGTGGAGAGTTAAATCCTTTTTGGGGTAAAACTCATAATCTTGATACTTTAACAAGAATGAAACTATCAAAAATTGGAGAATTAAATCCAATGTATGGTAGAGAAAAATCTCCTGAGTTTATTGAACAAATGCATAAAGATAAACATGGTTCAAATAATCCTATGTGGGGTAAAACTCATTCAGAGGATACATTGAATAAAATAAGAAAAAGTGTGTATGTATATGACGCACTTACTATGGAATTAATCAAAGAGTATAATAGCTCTGTGACTGCCAAAGAAGATTTAAAAATGGGATATGATACCTTAAAAAAGTATCTTAATTCTAATAAACCATTCAAAGGTAAAATCTTCAGTAGTTTTCCATTAGATAATAATGATAAATAGAATTTGCTAGCAGGAATGCCTCGAAGAATCCCAGATTACCCAGATGCATACTCAGGATGGAACATGGTATCTAGTTTTGGATCTATTATTTCTATTGTAGCTTCATTAGTATTCTTGTACGCATTATATGATCTATTAGCTCGACAAGAATATAACTTAGCTAATAATTATTGGTATGTACCTCAATTCTTTAGTAGTTCACGAGCAATCGGAGCAACTTCTACAGCTAATACATTAGAATGGTCTTTAACTAGTCCTCCATCATTCCATACTGTAAATTCATTACCAACTCAATCTTAATTAAATTAATAATATAATTTTCTTGGAATGGTCACGCAAAGCGTGTTCTATCCATAGTCCGAGCCGTTACACGGCCCGGGCCTTGGAATCTTAAATATAACCTTAACTGCATAATATATTCAGTTAAGGAAATATATTTTGTATCTGTATTTTGTGCAGGATCAACTTACCTTTTCGCGGTAGATTCTATAAGTACCATAATAATAAATGGGAAACTAAATAGTTGATTTATAATATATTATTAATCATATAAAAAATTAATTTAACTTTTGGTTGGTTATGTAAATTAACTTTATCTATAATCTAGATTAATCTAAAGATAAAGGTTTTGATAAATAAAATTAAAGTTTCAACTAATTTATTATTTTTATTATCCCGAGACCAAAGTCTCGGTATCTTTAGGTTTAAATATTACTAATCTTGAAGGCTGTTATAGTTTATTTTTAAGACAGATATTTTATATTTTAAGTATAAGGTAAATTTGACCTGAGGGAAATTATTAATTTCGAGGGTTAATTTTATTTAAAATAATATTGTATAAGTAATAGATAGAAATAGCCCTAAGAACTGCGTGACTGACCTTAGGGCTTTTTTTTAGTAATCTTTACCCGTCATATGTCTCTGAAGATATTAAATTCTAGATTTTCAAATCTAATCTTGGGTTTTTTAACTTTAATGAGAAGCTTAGGCCACAGAACGACCTGGCTACGGAATTCGGGCGGCTATGCCGCCCGAACTTAAGGATTAAAATTATTTATCCATAGAGAAATTACTTTGTAGATTCTCTCAGTTGTTAAGTGAGTAATGGTTTTATTCGGTGTATTAACCATGATTTTAGCGATTGCCCTATTTTCCCTTCGAATCCCTGCGATTTATTTTAATCGAATTACAATTATTTTACTACTTTTATCTGCATTATTATCATATAATTCACTTTATATTGATTTAATCGGTTCTGGAGTAGGAGTATTCGGTGGATTATTTCAAGTTACAACTATTACTCAAAGTATTGATGTATTTATTTATTTAGTAGGAGCTTTAGTACTTTTATTAAGTTCAAAAGCTGGTGGAGCACAAACTTTACCATCTAATAAATTAAATTCAACTTTAGTAAATAAGAGTAAAGGATTATCAGTATTAGCTGAATATCCTCTTATTGCTTTATTTTCTGTATTAGGTATGAGTAGTTTAATTTCAAGTAGTGACTTAGTATCTATGTTCTTATCTATTGAACTACAAAGTTTTGCTGTATATATTTTAGCAACTATCTATAGAGAATCTGAATCTGCAACAGCAGCTGGATTAAAATATTTCTTATTAGGAAGTTTATCTTCAGCTTTAATTTTATTAGGAAGTAGTCTATTATATAGTTTCACAGGACTAACTAGTTTTGAAGGATTATATATGTTATGTTCTACTACTCCAGCAAATACAGCTATTGAAATTAGTGTATTACTAATTATGGTAGGTTTATTATTTAAAGTATCTGCAGCTCCATTTCATAATTGGGCTCCAGATGTATATGATGGAGTACCTACAGTAGTAACAACTTGGTTAACTACAATGCCAAAAATTGCTTTCTTAGTATTTATTTTAGAATTTCAAGGATTCACTCAATTAGCTAATTGGTCTTCATGGACATATTTATTATTAATTAGTTCATTATTATCACTTCTAGTTGGTACTATTGGTGGATTAGCTCAATACAGAATTAAACGATTATTAACATATAGTACAATTTCTCATGTAGGATTTTTACTATTAGCTTTAGCTATTAATAACGAAGAATCAGTAGAGTCATTCTTATTTTATTTAATCCAATATTCATTAACAAATATTAATGTATTCTTTATCTTAGTAGCATTTGGTTACTTATTACAAACTAAAGGATTATCTATTTATTCACCAATTCAATATATTAATCAATTGAAAGGTCAATTTAAAGTAAATCCTTTACTTGGACTAAGTCTTGCAATTTGTTTATTTTCTATGGCAGGTATTCCTCCATTAGTAGGATTCTTTGGTAAACAGATGGTTTTATACGCAGCAACTCATAATGGAAATTTTTTCTTAGCTTTCGTAGCTATTTTAGTAAGTGTTGTTAGTGCAGCGTATTATCTACGAGTTATTAAAGTAATTCATTTTGATCCAACTCCAGCATCAGAAATGACTTCATCTTTAAATAATTCAAATAAAGAATCAGTGTTAGCCGGAGAATTATCAATTTCAAGTAGTTTAGTAATTGCAACAATTACTCTTCTATTAATTTTCTTTATTATTAACCCAACACCATTATTAAACAGTGTTCACCTAATCACTCTAAATCTATTTTATTGGTAATGAGTACATTAACATTTTTTATCTTATTCATTCCTGTTTTAACTTTAGTTTTACTTGTAGTAAATCAATTATTAGCTGTTAATAAACCTTACAGTGAAAAAGTATCACCTTATGAATGTGGGTTTACACCTCTTGGTGATGCAAGACAAAAATTCAGTGTACAGTTTTATTTAGTAGCAATTTTATTTATCGTATTTGATCTAGAAGTTCTATTTTTATTCCCATTTGCAGTATCTCTTTATGAAATTTCTACTATGGGTTTCTGGATTGTTATCTTATTCTTAGTAATTTTAACAATTGGTTTTGTTTATGAATGGAGTAAAGGAGCTTTAAAATTCACTAAAGATCCAACATCTTCAAAAATTAATCTTAACTAATTAAAATTTTAAATTAACGGATTATTAATATTATTTATTAATAATCCCCCTTTTGATAAAAAAGGGTATATAAATATATTATTATAAGTAAGGTGGCCTTACTTCTTTTTATTATATTATCAAGAATATCTTGGTTATATTATAATTATGTAGTAGTCTAGAATAAAATAATAAAACCCCGGGGCTGGCAATGCCTGAACCTAAGGGTACCGGAATCCCGGCCCCGGAGTTATTTTCTTTATGAATTCCAGGGCGGCTAATGCCGCCCTGGAATTCTAGATTGATGTTTAACATCCGTCCTCTCTCTCTAATTTCGAGGTTTTGTCTCGGAAATATTTATCTTGGTAAAATTATATTATTAATAAATAATATTAACCGTAAGATACTTGAGGACTAGAGGTACCGATTTGATAAAAAAGCACTGATAAATAAATAAAAATGTCAACTTTAGCTACAACTTTCTTAGTTAATAACCCACTAGAGCAATTTGAAATTAATGATTTTGTTTTCATTTTAGCTCCAATCTTCGGATTTACTAAATTATCTTTAACTAATATCGGATTCTATTTAATTATGGTAGTGACAATTACTATCGGTATGAATGTTTTATCTCGAAATAATGGTTATGTTATTCCTTCTCGATGGGCTATTCATTCTGAATCTGTATACGGATCTATCTTAAATTTAGTTCGAGAGCAAATTGGACCAAAAAACGAAGTTTATGTTCCATTTATTTTCGCTTTATTTAATTTTGTTTTAATTAGTAATTTAGTTGGTTTAGTACCTTATTCTTTCACAACTACTTCTCATTTAGTGTTAACTATGAGTTTAGCAACAACTATTCTTATTGGAGTAACAATTATTGGATTCCAACGACATGGATTAGGATTCTTCGCATTCTTTATTCCTGCTGGTACTCCATTAGCATTAGTATTCTTATTAGTAGCGATTGAATTAATTTCTTACTTAGCTCGAGCAGTTTCTTTAGGTGTTCGATTAGGTGCTAATATGATTGCAGGACATTCTCTATTAAAAATTATTTCTACATTTACGTGGAAAATGGTAGTAGCAGGACCTGTATTATTATTAGTTAGTGTATTACCTCTATTATTCTTAACAGCTTTAGCTGGTTTAGAGTTCGGTATTGCGATTCTTCAAGCATACGTATTTACAATTTTAACTTGTTCTTACTTAAAAGATGCTATTGATCTACACTAATAATAAATAATATTATTATTCATAAATAATATTTTAAGCCCAGCGGGCGACCCCCGTCCAGTAAGGTAGGGGTCGCCCGCTGGGCAACTAATGGTTTTGTCATTTAATCCCGAGATGGATATTTCATATTTATCTGGATATAAGATGAATCTGACCTAGGTAAAAATTAAAAATTTTATGTTGCAGTGAGGGTAGCTATGCTACTCAAATTAAACAAGAAAGTCCTCACGCCCGAAGGGCGAGGAGGCCCCGAGCCACTATATGGTTCGAGATATTAGTATAAAATATTTTTACTGATGATAGTTGATAAACTATCTATTAATACAGTATATATAATTAATTAATTTATTTTATCTAAGGGATATCGTTCATAAGAATTTATGTTAAATATGCTTAAATCATTAAATATCATTTCTCCTGTATGGAATGATGCTCCTGAGCCTTGGCAATGGGCTTTCCAAGATGGTGCATCACCTTCGTACGAAGGAATTGTTGAATTACATGATCAAATTATGTTCTATCTAGTAATTATTTTATTTGGAGTTTCTTGGATGTTAACTTCAATTATTGTAAACTTCAGTTCTAACAAAAATCAAATTGTTTACAAATACCATAACCATGGTACTTTAATTGAATTAATTTGGACTATTACTCCAGCTTTTGTATTAATTGCAATTGCTTTCCCTAGTTTCAAATTATTATACTTAATGGATGAAGTAATTGATCCTGCTATGACAATTAAAGCATTAGGACACCAATGGTACTGGTCTTATGAGTATTCTGATTTTGTTAACGAAGATGGAGAATCTATTGAATTTGATTCTTACTTAGTTCCAACAGATGACTTAGAAGATGGACAACTACGACTTTTAGAAGTAGATAACCGAGTAGTAGTTCCAGTAGGAACTCACATCCGATTCATTGTAACAGGTGCTGATGTAATTCATTCATTTGCTGTTCCTTCTTTAGGACTTAAAATTGATGCTATTCCTGGACGACTAAATCAAACTTCTGTTTTAGTTGAACGAGAAGGAGTTTACTATGGACAATGTTCAGAGATTTGTGGTGTACACCACGGATTTATGCCTATTGCTGTAGAAGCAGTATCACTTGAGAAATACCTAGCTTGGTTAAACGAGCAAGCCTAAGTATTTTTTAATAATTTAATTTATCTAATGACTAATTAATAAACACCCCTTTCAATACTAAAACCTTTTAATTTAATAAGTCTAATATCTAAAGAAGTTAAAGTAGTGAATCTCCTCTAAGCTTTAAATTATTATCTCGGGGCGGATGCCCCGTACCCCCTGGGTGCAGGGTGAACCTGACTTAGGAAAAAGTTATTCCAGCCCCCGGGCGGTGGTATCACCACCTTAAAGTGTGGTGTCGCCCGGGGGCTGATATAAAAGAAAGAAAACCTGCTAAATAATTTATTATTTTAGGTTTGATGGAGCTAAAAGATTTTACATAAAGACCTCATGGTACAATGGTTAAGACACCACAACTTCACTGTGGGAATATCGGTTCGATTCCGATTGGGGTTAATATAATTAAACCCTCGGGGCCGGCGGTGCCAGCCCCGTAGGTTTTATCAAAAACCTCGGGCCGCTATGCGGCCCGAGGTACTATAGGCCATTATATAACCGACTGAAATATAAAAAATCATCTCAATGATGATGATAATGATTTTTTTAATAAAATAATATTAAAAATATTATGTGTTATTCATATAATTATTTTATAATTAATAAAATTGTCATCAGAGTCATAATTCTAATATATAAGTAATGATAATAGGCAATATAGTTCTTTTTAAGGCTTATGCCGTTTGGTAATTTCTCAATGGATTAAGTCCATATTTTCACAAATGTTTTATCTTAACTAGCCTTTGGCTAGATAAATAAAAAATTATGGTAGCAGCAGCTAAAATTTTAGGAGCAGGATTAGCGACTATTGGACTAGCAGGAGCTGGAGTTGGAGTTGGATTAGTATTCGCAGCTTTAATTAACTCTACTTCTCGAAACCCTTCTCTACGACCTCAATTATTCTCTTACACAATTCTTGGGTAAAATGTGTGCCCCCCTTGATCGTGAGATCATGTGGAAACATCGGGTGAATTGCAAGAACCTCCAATATAATTTATATTGGACAATTTGCAGCGAAGCGTATATCAGTGTTTTAATAGATATACGAACGTTCAACGACTAATCAGTGAGCTACACTAGCAATAATCTGGACACGAGTGCCCGACAACATCTATATTAATTTATTGATGTTGATGACATAGTCTGAACAATCTGGTAACAGATTGAAATAGAAGATAAAGAGCTTCTATGATAACATATATTGTCGCATTAACAGAGGCGATCGGTCTTTTCGCACTTATGATGGCATTCTTACTATTATACGCAGCGTAATCTGTGTATCTTTAGAAGATAAAAATCTAGGGTCTAATCTTATTTAATAAGACTAGGCCCACCATCATACATTCTTCTATAGATTATATAACAATAATCTACTTATTTCAACTTTAATATTATCGTCTATAGACGATAACAACAACCCCTAGATTAAGCCTTAACAATAACATAAACTATGATTAACTCAGTAAAATATTATGATAACGCGGAAGAATTAAAATCTGCTATTCTACTTGATAATGACGGTAAAAGTGGAATTTATAAATGAGAAAATAAGATCTCAGGAGAATTTTATATTGGTAGTGCTGTGGATTTAAAAAAAAGAATGTCCCAGTATTATCGAGAATCATATGTTACACATCCATCTCGAGGTAAAAGTATTATCTGTTTTGCCTTAGTAAAATATGGTTATAATAATTTCAGTCTTTCTATTCTTGAGTATTGTAAACGAACTGAAGTAATTTCAAGAGAACAATATTATTTAGATTTACTAAATCCTTCTTACAATATTCTTAAATACGCTTATTCTTCTGATGGATATAAACATACATTAGAAGCTATCCAAAAAATAAGTTTAGCCAAAAAGGGTAAATTCACTAAAGAGGATAATAGCTTTTATGGAAAAACTCATACTGAAGAAGTTAAAGAGTTAATGTCACGCGCTGCGTTAAAAAGGACTAAACCTAATAACGCTAAGCCGGTATTATTGAAAGATCAAAATAACAATATTATCGGAGATTTTAAGTCAATGACAGAATTAAGTCTTTATTTAAAGGCAGATAAAGCCACATTATCTAAATACCGAGATTCTAATAAACTATTTAGAAATCTATATTTTATTTTATCTAAACCAAAAGAATAACTTCCCTTAGAACCGGTTCGCATTAACAGAAGCAATTGGTCTATTCGCATTAATGATGGCATTCCTATTACTATACGCAGCGTAATCTGTTTATATTAATAAGTATTCATCTTAATACTCAACGGGGTTACCTTAAAAAGTAGCCCCCCCTCTAATACAATATAAAGGGTTTAATTATTAGGGGGAGGGACTTATTGTCCCCCCGGTAATAACCATTCAGCCACTCGTTCCCGAACGGCTACCTTGTTATGACTTCAGACCAGTCGTTTACTATCCTTGGATGTATTTAGACAACTTCAGGTATAGCTTACTCCCAGCCCGTGACAGGCAGTTAGTAGATCTTGAAGCTTTAATTTCACCGTGACGTGGTGATTCACGATTACTAGCAATTCCTAATTCATGAGCTCGAGTTACAGAGCTCAATCCACAAAGGGGAAATTTGGGGATTACCTCCAAGTTACCTTATTGGATCCTTTTGTATTCCCCCTAGCTGCACGTCTGTAGCCCACTCCATAAGGGCCATGAGGGCTTGTCTTAGTCCTAATTATTCCAGTTTATCACTGGATGCTCAACTAGATATTAACTAGTTGCAAGGGTTTTGTTCGTTATGCGGACTTAACCTTACATCTCACGACACGAACTGAAGACAGCCATGCAACGCCTGTGTAGCATTCAAGGAGTGGTAAGATGTTGTGCGGATCATCACATTAAACAACATGCTTCACTGCTGGTTTTCAAGACCCTCTATACTTTTGGGTTTCAACCTTGCGGCAGTACTCCCCAGGTGGAGTGCTTTAATCTACATTTATAGACTGATTAATAACCAATCTAAGGCACTCATCGTTTACGGTATGGACTACACGGGTCTCTAATCCGTTTTGCTCCCCATACTTTCGTACCTCAGCGTCAGTGTTTAGTTAGAAAGAAGCCTTCGCCTTAAGCGGTCTTCCGAGGATCAACAGATTCCATCCCTACTCTCGGAGTTCCTCTTTCCTCCATTACACTCTAGTTTCATAGTTACTGAAAAACTCTTATTCATTTAGTTCGATATCTTCCAGTCTTATGATACAGCCTACGTACCCTTTAGACCCATTAATGATGAATAATGCTTACCCCTCTCGTATTACCGCGACTGCTGGCACGAGATTGGTCGGGATTAATAGAAAAGTACAGTCATTATCCTCCTTTTCGTTAGGACTTTATCAAATTAATGTATCCGTCCTTCTAGGTGACTGGTTCAGCCTTTCGGCCATTGACCAAGATTCCGCACTGCTGCCGATACTTTGCTCGTGTGGGCCTTTCTCATTCCCACTGTGGTTGATCGTCCTCTCAGACCAACTATAGATCATTGGCTTGGTAAGCCGTTACCTTACCAACTACCTAATCTATTCAATAGGTACATCCATAGGCGGAATTAATCCATTTCAATATTTGGTATTCCACCAATCCTATGGGTAGCTTGCCTATTCATTACTCACCCGTTCGCCATGTCGGAATACAAGTATTCCGCATTCGACTCGCATGTGTCAAGTCCCTAGATAGCATTCACTCGAAACTAAGTTTAAATTTTTACTTACTATTCTAATTTATCCCCGGGGCAAAGCCCCGGTTCGATAATCCATGGCTCAGGGCAGAACCCTGAATCGTAGATCTTTTATTAGAAATTAAAATCTTATTTGTTACTTATATATTACTAAATATAATTATTAGTTTCACTTAAACTTATGTAAATAATTAATTCTCAGGTTCGACGATACCAACTCCGAGTAATAAAATAATTATATTATATAGGTTTTCTTTAAAGGTATTAAATAAATTATAAATTCCTTTTTGAAGGCGAAGCTCAGAGGTATTTAAACCACTGCGCAGCCTGAAAGCCCCGCGGGCCGCTTCGCGGCCCGCGGGGTATATATAAAATACAAGGCCCGGGGCCGCTCCGCGGCCCCGGGCTACGAAATCTGGGCGGCGTCGCCGCCCGAACTCGAGGATTTATAATTTATTTAGTTTCAAGCCCAAGAGAAAGTTTTTCAATTACTTATTTCCGTTTCAGGGGAGCAAAGCTCCCCCAATCCGGGACCTCAAGGACTTTACTTACAGTATCGCCACGGGAAGGCATAAATTTAGATACCAGGAGAGGGGTGGTAATTAGTTTAATTAAACCCCAGCCGTTGCACGGCACGATCTGGGTTATTTAGGCGGCATAGCCGCCCAGAAAACCTCGATCGTTTTTAATTAATTTTTCTTGAGCGGTAGCACCACTATCCTAAGATGTGATGTCACTCACCCGAGAACATATTCAAAATTATCATATATGATAATTTAAAACTTCGCAATCTTGGAACTTAAACTCGGGCCGCAGAGCGGCCCGTAGACCTCCTGGTCGGAAAGTCCGACTCGATGGTCTTTTATTTAATATATTTAATAGTTTAGGTCTCAAGGATTTAAAATTATTTAATCTTGGAGTATTAAAGAAGATTTATTATTTTTTTTCTTCTGCAGCTAAATCCATAAGTGTATTTTCTACGATACCTACTACCGGTAAGATAATTAAGAACCAAGAAAAATAAAACACTGTTGCTGCTTGACCAAGACTAATGAATGGCTCTTCAACATGTTGTCCTCCACACCATAATAAGATTAAGAAATCTACTACTAATAGCCAGAAAGCTAATTTCATTAATGGTCGGAATGCTGAACCTCTAACTCTTGAAGTATCTAATAAAGGCATAGCTAAAAGAATTAATAGAGAACCAAACATAGCAATAACTCCTCCTAATTTATCAGGAATTGATCGTAAAATTGCATAGAATGGTAATAGATACCATTCTGGTACAATAGAAGCTGGAGTTTGCATTGGATTTGCTGGAATATAATTATCAGGATGACCTAATTTATTAGGTGCATAAAATAAGAATAAAGCTAATACTAAGAAGAATAAGAAAATAGTTACTAAATCTTTAAATGTATAATAAGGATGCATATAAAGTCTATCAGCATTTGCTGTAATTCCTAAAGGATTACTTGATCCATGCTCATGTAAAGTTAATAGGTGCATAACTGCTAAAGCTGCTAAAATGAATGGTAATAAATAGTGAAGACTGAAGAATCGGTTTAAAGTAGCATTATCTACAGAAAATCCTCCCCAAATGAATTCTACTAAATCTTTACCAATCCAAGGGATAGCAGAAAGTAAATTAGTAATTACAGTTGCTCCCCATAAACTCATTTGTCCCCAAGGTAAAACATAACCTAGGAATGCAGTAGCCATCATTAAAATTAAGATGATAACACCAATACTCCATGGTAAAGCTCGAGGAGCTTTGTATGAACCATAATATAATCCTCTACCAATATGTAAATATACAAATAAGAAGAAGAATGATGCAGTATTAGCATGAAGATATCTAATCATCCATCCATAGTTAACATCTCTCATAATATGTTCTACACTAATAAAAGCTAGATCAATATTAGGTGTATAATGCATAGCTAAAGTTACTCCAGTTACAATTTGGATACCTAAACATAAAGCTAGTAAAGATCCAAAATTCCAAGCATAATTAAGATTAGAAGGTTGAGGTGAATCAATAACATAACTATTAGCAAGACTTAAAAGGGAATGACTCTTTAGTAATTTCATTAAAAATAAAATTAATTTAGGCTGATAAGAGGAGTTACCTCAATTTATCGAAAATTCCATTACAATATAATTTAATTGTAATAAATCTGAAAATAATCAAATTCCGGGCCGGTTATTACCGGCCCCGGAAGTCTAAATTATCTTATATTACGGAATTTATAACTACGCATAAAAGATTAACATATGATTATATAAAAATACAGACTCCGGACGTCCTGCCGGGGGACCTCGAGGACATAGGAAACCTAGCCTCGAGGACTTTTAATAATAAAAACATGTAAAATGCAAAACTAAAATAAATTAGCCCTAAGGCTACTCCTGGGTATTTATCACCAGAACCTTTTAAGCCCGAGGTTAAAATATATTTTTTAAAAAGACAAAGCCTAGGCCTTACGAACCCTAGCAAAAAATTAATTTTTTATTTCCAAAATAGTTTCTCGATCCGAGATACTGTCTAAAAATTAAAGGTATATTACCTCAAAAATTATTAATTCTTACTTATACCTAGAGGGTCAAAGGCCTTCCAGGTATATCTTACCGGAGTTTTTAATCTTAAAAATTTATTATTTATAACAAATATAAAATAAACTTATAAAGGTCTACAAGATAGAAAAATAATGTTTTCACTATGAATTTTAAAAGCGCACGATTTTACACTCACGTACTAGTGAATTTCGAAATTAATAAAACCTCGATTAATTAAAAAAAATAATAAATAATTATAAATTCTAATCTAGGAGAAGAGTAGTTATTAGTTTTATTTAAAATAAATAGAAGAAATTTAATCAATCTATTATTTAAATTATAAATAATCAAAACCTTTATCTTAAAAATAGGGTGGTTATTAATTGATTGTTAAATAAATGATAATTATTCCGAAGCAGATGCCCCGTACCCAAAGGGTACGGGGTGAATCCAACTCGGAAAGAAGTTATTATCCTCCCCACCAGTAAACACTGATGAATAAGAATAACCATACAACATCAACAAAATGCCAATAAAGAATTGCTTGTTCAAATCCTAAATGATGGTGATCTGTTAAATGGTATGAAAGAGCTCGGAATAATCCTACAGCTAAGAAAATTGTACCAATAATTACATGAATTCCATGGAATCCAGTAGCCATATAGAAAGTAGATCCATAAACACCATCACTGAATGTGAATGGAGCATTATAATATTCAAATGCTTGGAAACCAGTGAAAACAGTGGCAAGAGCCACAGTAGCAATTAATCCATAAATAACTCCTGCTCGATTACCTTGGATTAGGCTATGATGAGCATAAGTTACAGTAGCACCTGAAGAAAGTAAAATAACTGTATTAAGTAATGGTACTTCCCATGGGTTTAATGTCTCAATACCAGCTGGAGGCCAGTGAGCTCCTAATTCAACAGTAGGAGCTAATGATGAATGGAAGAATGCCCAGAAAATACTAATAAAGAAGAAAATTTCAGAAATAACAAATAGAACAAAACCTAAACTTAATCCTTTTTGTACTGCAAAAGTATGGTGTCCTTGAAATGTTCCCTCTCTAGAAATATCTTTAAACCATAAAGTCATAGTAGAAACTAGAGAGATAAATCCAAGAGTTAATAAAAATAAACCATTAGAATATCCTTGGAATGTCATTACTCCTGATAGAGTAACTACTAATAGAGAAAATGATACAGCAATTGGCCAAGGCGAAGCTTCAACTAAATGAAATGGATGCGCTTGAACTGATCTGTTCATAAATTTCGTTGTCATACTGTATATGTAATTCCTATCATACATTTCTTGGATCCCGAGGTCTTCAGATCTCCAGGAGCTAAGCCCCTGAGGGATTAGAATAAACTTGATCTAAAATCTTCATTTTAAGAAAATTTTTAATCTCCGAGGCCTCAAATAAATCGATCTACCCCGGGGTTAACACCCCGGGGACTAAAATAATTTTAATCTAAGAACATCGAGCGGTATAACCGTCTCAAGTGTAAAACACTTAAAATAATTGAGGTAATCCAAGAAAGTCAATAATTAATTATTGAAATAGTAATATATCTCTTTTTAATACCCTACTCAATTTTAACATTTTATTTTCCCCGGATTAGGTTTACCCCGCACCTAAAGGTGCGGGGTATCTGTTCCAGGAATATCAAGCTTAAAGGCTTGTTAAAATTTTCAAATTTTAACCCCTTGAGTATTAGACTTTTTGGGGTTAAAATGTAATCTTAAACTTTAATAAGATCCCCGGGGCTGGCACCACCGGCACTGAAGGGTACCGGGGCGCCAGCCCCGGGATTTAAGATTACTTTAATAAAATGAGTGGGAAATAAGTTAAATTTAAACTTAGAAGGACCGCGCTCGCGCGGCCTTACCAATATTATAGGCCTTAGGAAATATATTATCCCATCGAGTCCCTTTTCCCCCGCCGAAGGCGGGGGAGCCTTAAATGAATAGAGTGGGACTCGAACCCACAAGGATTATTAAATCCATAGTTTAGCAAACTACTTCCTTACCGATTCGGTCATCTATCCTTATAATAAATTAAATATCTTCGGAACGAAGTTTAAAATTATCATATATGATAATTTTGAATATTGAATTTATTCGAAGCCCCAAGGATTTTTGAAGCTAATGCCTTTTATCCTAGGTTAAGTAAACCTTACTCGGGGATTAAATAAATATTTGTAATAACATCGACGGTGCTATATGTTAAAGTGATTGACCTAGACGGCAATGCCGCCTGGAAAAATAGGGAATAGTAGAATCGAACTACCGACCTTTAATTTGTAAGATTAACACTCTACCACTGAGTTAATTCCCTGTTACTTATATATTATAAATTAATTTATTTAAATTTAAATACATATTTAAAAATATTTCAGTATTAGACAATAAATTCAAAACAAATAACGTTAAAACGATAATTAGACAAAGTAATTTATTTGAAAATAAAAAAATATCAATGTTGATTCACTTTTAACATTTTACTATAATCTATTTATAAATATTAATTAAAATAGATTATACCCTTTATAACAATATATTTTTTATATATTTGATGATATGTTATTACCAAGTTACTTGAGAATTTAGTATTGCCTAGCTTAACATATTACTATGCTTACACCTGCAACCTATTAAGACTGTGATCTACAGTCACTCTAATAAAGAATCGTGTCAAGATGGGCTTCCCGCTTAAGACGCTATCAGCAGTTATCCTTTCTGAACGTAGCTTTCCTGCCGTACTGTAACAAACCTAATATAGGTAGTAAACAATAACAGGTATACCAGAGGTTCATATCACTCGGTCCTCTCGTACTAGAGTAATGTTCTTGTCCGATTCTAATTCCATTAGTAGATAGGAACCGTACTGTCTCACGACGTACTTAACCCAACTCACGTACCACTTTACTCGGCGAACAGCCGAACCCTTGGGAGCGCCTACACCCCCAGGATGTGATGAGTCGACATCGAGGTGCCAAACCAATCTGTCAATATGGACTCTCGAGATTGATCAGCCTGTTATCCCTAGCGTAGCTTTTATTCGTTGAGCGATGGCCATTCCATGATGGACCACCGGATCACTATGACCTACTTACGTATCTGTATGACTTGTCAGTCTTACAGTTAAGCCGGCTTATGCCATTACACTTAATTAGGCTATCTTTAGCCCATTGGTTTCCATCCAATTTAAGCCGACCTTTGTACTTCTCCGGTACTATATGGGAGAAATCCGCCCCAGATAAACTGCCCATTAATCACTGTCCCAAAAATTTGGTATAGCGTGCCCCTAATTAAGTCAAGGTATTTCACTGATGTCTAATCGACTCCCTTGTATTCTACACCTTAATTATAAGCACACAATGACTAACTACAGTAAAGCTGCATAGGGTCTTCCCGTCTAGCTAATGGTAATCCGCATCTGCACGGATAATTCAATTTCACTGAGCTCATCTTGGAGACAGTAAGAGTATCGTTAAACCATTCATGCGCGACCATAATTAGTGGCCAAGGTATTTCGCTACCTGAGGATCGTTATAGTTACAACCGCTGTTTACTGGAGGTTCAATTAGCACCGTATTAGTGCCTCTCTTGACTTACCAGCACTGAGCAGGTATCAGTCTTTATACATCTAGTTTCCTATTAGCAAAGACCGGTGTTTTAAGTAAACAGTCGTACTCTTCTATTCTGTGCCACGATCATAAAAATCGTACTCCTTCTCCCGAAGTTACGGAGTCATTTTGCCGAGTTCCTTCAAGATGATTCGCTCAACGCCTTGGTATATTCTACCAGCAGACCAGTGTCGGTTTAGGGTACGGTTAAATAATTAGATCATTTCCTGAATTTTAAATTAATACTACACTATTACTAATATATATCAATATTAAAACTGTTATCTAAATTAGTTTTTCTCATCGATTACTCCTATCGGAGTTCATTTTTTTAAAATTTTAAAAATCTTAGAGGCCGTTACTTTACTCATGGAGGTTGAGCCTAGCCATGAAACCCTTCTGCTTTCGGCGAGTGGGATTTTATCCACTTTTACGTTACTCATGTCAGCATTCTCTCCTCAGTTATGTCCAGATAAGGAAACCCTATCCTTCAACCATGTCCTGAGTGTTCCGCTACCCTCCAACATTATAATGTTGGGACAAGATCTCGGTATACTACTTAGACCCGATACATTGTCGGTGCCCTTGAAACCACGCCCACGCAAAGCGCGGGCGTTTTAATACAGACCATTGAGCTATTACGCTTTCATTAACGGATGGCTGCTTCCAAGCCCACCGAATGGTTGTGTAATTTCATGGACTACCTTAATTTCACTTAGTAGTATTTAGGGACCTTAATTCTTGTTCTGGGCTGTTTCCCTCTCGACTAAAGACCTTAGCACCTATAGTCTGACCGTCCTTTATTAACTGTAAACCATTCCGAGGTTAGATTCCCAGACAATAAATGTTTGGGAATCGGTTAAATAACCGATTCTATTGATAGAGCCATCACGACCCCCCAATCAAGTCCACAAGGGACATAGTATCCAGTGCTGTACCAGTTTACAGATACGAAGAACAACATACCAAAATATGTTTCGCGGAATACCAGCTATCTCCAGGTCAGATTTGACTTTCTCTGCTTATCACAACTCATCCAAGCCTATTGCCACAGGCACTGGTTCGGTCCTTAATGACCTGGTCATGATAAGATCACCTGGTTTCGGGTCTAATCCATGGTACTTGCCCATTTAACGTAGTCGCTTTCGCTAAGTATTTCTACTTGCACCACAGATTAACTCGCTGACCCATTATGCAAAAGGTACGCAGTCATCTTGTATTTAAACTCAGATTCCTGCTGCTTATAGAACTACCGGTTCAGGATCTTTTCACCAGTTACCTACTTACTTTTCAACTTTCCCTCACGGTACTCTTCACTATCGCTCAATACATCATATTTAGCCTTAGAGGATGGTTCCCCTATATTCAGACAAGTTATCTCTCATCTTACTTACTACTTTTCTAACAAGAGACCGAAGGCCTCCTGATTTACCCCCGGCCCGGAAACCGGGCCGGGGGCTAATTTAAATTATTACGGGACTTTCACCCTCTATGGTTTGTCATTCCAAACAAATTATAATTTAATTTTAATTCTTCCCATAAAGAAAGAATTTATCAAATGGTATAAACCATTTGATTAGAAAATAGGCTAACCCGCTTTCGCTCACCACTACTAACGGGATCTCGGTTGATTTCTTTTCCTTCTACTACTTAGATGTTTCAGTTCGTAGAGTTATTATTATATTGGTTTCCCTTAGGATTATCGTAATTATTAAATCATTCATTACGATTTTTGGTATAAACTACCTCCTTTGGATGTATTGGCTAGTCATCCCCGATAGTCCCTTTTTCATCTTGGTAATACATTACATATCATTATTGGATACTTATTTTATTAATGGGTTTATAAAAAATAACCAATGTTTACTTATAATTAATACATAATTATTAAATTATACCACACTAAATTTTAATTAAAAATTAAGCCTCTATCTCCCAGGGCGGCATAGCCGCCCCAGATTATAGTCCGGGGCCCGTAGGGCCCCGGTAACCATAAAATACAAAATATTATTAAAAGACTCCAGGATATCCCATAATAAGTTGACTACGATAAATTTCCTTCGAAATTAGACTCGGCCTCTAACCCAAGAACCAGGGGCGGCAGGCCGCCCCAGGAGGTCAGCATCAATTAAATTAATTTCTGGGCTGGGAAGGCTCGAACTCCCATTAGCCGACATCAAAAGTCGGTGAATTACCAATTATTCAACAACCCAATTAAATTTTTATATGGAATGAATACGTCACAGAGGCAATAATTAATATTACTTTCACCGGGGCGAATGCCCCGGGAATAATCTTTGACTACTTAAGCTGCACCTCAGAATTTAAGAGAAACAATTTGCAATCTTTCTCGGGCAAACGCTTTGTGCCTCCGAGTATGAGTGAACCCAACCCGGAAATTAAATTATCCAGGGCTTTGTTCCTGGGAAACTAATTATTTTATATTTTAATTAATCCCCAGGACGATTCACCCCTCTAAATGAGGGGTGAATCGACCTGGAGCTATTTTTATCTTAACTACAAATTTCCCCGGGCGGGCAACACCCCCCTTAGGGGGGTGATGCCACCGCCGGGGTCTTACATTATTAATTATATCTCTATAATGCTGGTTAGTAGACTTGAACTACTATTACCTCGATTACAAATCGAGTGCTTTACCATTAAGCTAAACCAACTAATTAAATTAATTAGTTACTTTTAAAAATAAAACTACTGTGGGCCCAGCGGGCGACCCCATGCCCATCGGGCTTGGGGTCGCCCGCTGGGTTTTTAATTAATAAAATATCCTTCGGGGTATTAAAATTATTATTTCTAATCTTCCCCGGGTATTTTATATAATTATAGGGTTTAATTTATAGAGTGGGGAAGTTATAAATATATGTTAAATAATGTATTTAAAATATTTTCCATAAATTCAGACGAATAAAACCGCCTGGATTTATTATTCCGGTGCTATACGCCGCCGGAATTTTTGGATTATTTTATTTTTAAATTAACCCCGGGCCCTTTGGGCCCGGGGTTAATTATGAAAGAGCCTATGGTTTCGAAAAAATTAGGCAATTTCAAATGCCATAAGAATACATGGCACTAAGATGATGAATCCAAGAGTTAATGGTAACATTCCTGTCCATGTAAAACTCATAAGTTGATCATATCGTAGTCTTGGGAAACTAGCTCTTACCCAAATATAAATGAATAAGATTAAACAAGTTTTAAGACCTAAAGCTAATCCTTCAAATGAGAAGAATGTAGGATTTTCAAAAGACACAAAAGGAATTAAGTATCCTCCTAAAAATAACATAGCTACAAATGTAGACATTAAAATAATAGAAGCATACTCAGCTAAGAAAAACATTACGAAAGGTACAGAAGAATGTTCAGTAAAGAATCCGGCTACTAGCTCAGATTCAGCTTCAGGTAAATCAAAAGGAGCTCTATTAGTTTCAGCAATAACTGAAATTAAAAACATTAAAGAAAGTGGTAATAATGGAATAATATACCAAACATTAATTTGGGCTTGAATAATATTAGTTAAATTTAATGATCCTACTAATAATACTACAGTAAGAATAATTAATCCCATTACAACTTCGTAACTAACCATTTGAGCAGTACTTCGTAATCCTCCTAAAAAAGCATATTTAGAGTTGGCTGACCAACCTGCAAAAATTACTCCATATACTCCTAAAGAACCTACAGCTAATAGATATAAAATACCTAGACTAAGATCTGATAATGTTAATCCTGCACCGAAAGGAACTACTCCCCATGCTAATAAACTCGTAATTAAAGAAATAATAGGAGCAAATAAGAATAAAGCTTTATTCGAATGAGCAGGAATTACTGATTCTTTAACAAATAGTTTTAATGCATCTGCAAATGGTTGTAGTAAACCATAATATCCTACTCGATTAGGTCCTAATCGTCTTTGCATAGATCCCATAGCTTTTCGTTCTGCAATAGTCATGAAAGCTACAGATAATAATAATGGTACAATAACAATAAGTACCTCAATAAATGATAATAACATGAGTAAATTATAATACATAAATAAAGGATTAAATATTTAGCTTCGCGAGCCAAAAGCCCGTGATGGCAAAATTCCGGAGGCAAAGCCCCCTTGTTTAGAAAGAAAATCTCATGAGCCAAAAGCTCAGAGGTTAATCTCAAAAAAGTTAATCCATTATTAATTTTATCGTCATCAAGCTATTAATTGGGGCAGATATATCCTGCCTCTCTTAATAAGGAGATCTTTAATAAATGAAATACCCCGGGGCAAAGCCCCGGGGGTTCATAATTGTAAACCTCCAGATTAAAGCTTAGTAAATTTATTTAGTTGGTTATTAACCATAATTTAATATTTAGCCCCCGGGCGGTGGCACCACCGTTTTAAGGTGTAGTGTCATCCGTCCAGGGAAGACTAGTTATACATATTTGTAATAAACTACACTAAACTAAAGCCCAAAAAGAATTTTGACCCTTTTGGATATTAGACTCGGCGGAGTTAAAACCAATATTAATTAATTCGTTTAGTTGGTTTTAAACATAAAACAATAGGTCCAACCATTGCTAAACATAAAATCATACTTGCAATAATTAAAAATAATGCATGTGATGTATATAATACTTGACCAATACTGTTAATTTGATCCATAGATACAAATACATTATCCCAATTTGAATGATTAACTGTTAATGTTTCTAATGCTTCAGATTTAAATGATAATAAATTAATAGAATCAAAAATTGAAGGTAAATCAAATTTAGCTCCAGACCATAGATCTGTAGATAAAGAAGACTCTGTCTTCGTTGAAATATTAGAATTAGTTAAACTTAAACCACTAACAAATAAAGTACCTAATACAAAAGCTAATGGATATGGATTAGAATAATTTTCTGAAGAATCTTGTAATTCAACTAATTTAATATTTAACATCATAATTACGAATAAGAATAAAATAGCAATTGCTCCAACATAAACAATTAAGTATGTTAGACCAATAAAATTGATACCTAATAAAATTAGATAACAAGCTACATTAACAAAAGTAGAAATTAAAAATAAAACAGAAATTACAGGATTTCGTGATGTAATTACTAAAATACCTGATAATACTGAACCAAAAGCCAACAGATCTAATAAAATTGCGTTCATGTAAACTAAAAATCCCGAGGCAATAAACTATTTCTAAAACCCGCTAAACAAGCTTAAATTGTAAATTAAAGATCAAATTTAACCTCGGGGCCTACTAAATTAGGATTTATTAATAATCCCCTTGGAACCCGAGGCGCAAGGCCGCCTCGGGTTCCATATTCTAGAGGCCCTTTGGGCCCTTAAAAAGAAAACTTAGAGATTATTAAACTCACGGTCCCCGGGCGGAGGCACCACTCTAAAGTGTGGTGTCGCCCGCCCGGGGATATTTTTTAATTAATTAAATATCTTCTAAAACAGAACCTTAAGAAGTTCCAACCAGCTGCGTAGCAGTCTACCAGTATCCCTTGGGCAGAGCCTAGGGGTTTAAATTTAAACCTCTAATGCTGGCAATGCTAATCCTAAAGGATATTAAGATGCTACGCCCTGAAGATAATATTGTGAAATAAAAATAATTTATACCAATATAACAATTCTGAAGCTGGCACTCAAATATCTCTAATGCCGGCAATACCAGCCTTGGAGATTTATTGCAGGCAAAGTCTGCAAAAAATACACAACAACAAAGTCGTAAAGAGCTACCAAACCTTGGAAATTTAGGTCAAATAATACCTATCCTGAATTTGTGGTTTAGGCGCGCTTTGCGCGCCCGAACTATGGAATTTTTATATAGCCGTTAAGAGGAATCGAACCTCTATACATAAATTAACAGTTTACCGTTCTACCTTTGAACTATAACAGCATTATATTATAAAATTCCCTGGACGAGTTATACCATACCTGAAAATACAGGGCGTCCGTTTCAAGTATTATAAAAATAATGTATACCTTTATATTATTAACACAAACTTCGAGCCGAGGTTGGCTGAGTCGAGGAAAATTTATTTTAGAATTGGCTATTATTAATATTAAAAACATCAAGATTTTACGTTTTGAAAACAAAATTTTCATTTTAATTATAATATAAATATTATATAAGTAACAATTAACTTCTTGAGGCCCTCCAGAGCCGTAAAGCCTTCTTTTAGGGGCTCTGTTCCCCTAAAAAAATTCTCTTTTTGGACAAAATCGTGTGATTTTAATTCATCGAAATTATTTTAATTTAGTAATTCATCGGGGTTATCCCTTAAATGGTAGAGGGCTCGTTTTGCATACGAGTAGTCCGAGTTCGAGTCTCGGTAACTCCAATTTTTTAGCCGGAAACAAAATATTATTATAATTATTTTTAACTTAATCCCGGGGCGAATGACATCACCTTTTAGAATGGTGATGCCACCGCCCCGCCCCGGGGCCAATATTAAAATATTTCATCTACAGGGCGGGGCGCTCCGTTACTCACCGGCTAGAGATAAACTCAACCTGGAGCTTAATTATTTATAATAATTTAATTAAACTCCCAAGTGGAGATACTACTATCTTAAACTCCTAAAATTCAAGATAATTGCTTTGTATTCCTTAAGTGCAAAGCAAATTTGATTTAGAAAGTTATTTAATAATCAGGTTGTAGCCTAATCTGGTAAGGCATTTACTTTGGGTGTAAAATAGTGTAAGTTCAAATCTTACCAACCTGATATTTTTATAAAATTTAGAGGCTCAAGGGCCTCGGCTTTTATTATTACATAAAATTACATAATAATTATTTAAGATGGATATTTTATACCTCTAGGTGTAGAATAAACCCGACTCGAGGAAAGTTTTTAATTAATTACTCACTCCAGGTTTCGATCCTGGATTTGGGTATTAGAAGTACCCTGTTCTTCCTTTGAACTAAGTAAGCTATATATTTTTTATAGATTTGATAAACAAACTTTAACTTTAGATGTAGAATAAATTCTTAAGAAAGGCTTTAGTAAAATCATAAGAAGGCTAAAATTATTATTAATAATTTCTAAGGCGGATGCCCGTATTTTCAGGTGCAAGATAAATTCAACCCGAAGAAAATTTTTAAATTATTACTTATCTTATAGGAGGGCCTACGCAACAGGCCTACTTTATAGATCCTGAAATTTTACATCCACGGGGCGGGGCGCCCCGCTGCCCACCGGCTGGGGATTCCCCGACCCGGGAGCTTTAAAAACCCCCATCTTTTAAACATAAAGTTTAATTCCGAATACTTTAAACTTGAAGATGTTGGATAACATAGTCACTCGATATATATTTATATAAGTAACATTTTCTCAAAATTGATATTTCGGTACCTTTTAATTTAGGCATAACCGACTTTAAAACTTTTAACGATTGTGATGAAATTGGCAAACATGGTTGATTTAGGTTCAGCTGGTAGTAATACCTTGCAGGTTCAAGTCCTGCCAATCGTAATATTAATATCCCCCGGGCAGATAACACCACATCTTAGGATGATAGTGTTACTGCCCGGGGTTACTTAAAATAATTCATTGTTTTTAGCTTTATTTAGATAATATTTATATTTATTAAATATATAAATTATTCTTTGAGAACGCTATATTTAGGGAACCCCAATATTGGTAGTATCAATTCTGGAGTTCTTAAAATCTCCAGGGCAAAGCTTTGAATAATTCATGGAGAAGACCGCTCAGCGATCATTTTTATCCGCGATAAATTATCTGGATATAATAAAGGGGCAGTAGCTTAATTGGTAAAGTCCTTGCTTGTCACGTAAGAGGATATGGGTTCAAGTCCCACCTGCCTCGTAATTATTAAATTATTATAAATATAATAATTATATAGAAATTAAAGGGTTTAATAAATAATATTTTGCAAGTGGCGAGACTCGAACTCGCAATCAATTTCTTGGAAGGAAACCGCATTAGCCAATTATGCTACACTTGCTTTCTTTTATTTAATATTATTATGTAAATATAACTTGTACTTATAAATATTATTTTTTTAAATTAGGTTTATTTTATATTTAAAAATATAAAACATCTATCTCGGGATTGAAGTTTTAATAATTTCTTTATACTTAAAAGACGTGAGACGATTGATCGAAAAAATTAAATATTGTCTCAGGCGTAACGCTTCAGTACCTTTAGGTCTGATGGTGCCAGCCCTAAAAATTATTAATTTATAAGTAATAATATTAACGTTTTTAAGATTGAGGGGCAAAGCCCCGATTCAAAAAAATTTCCCGGGGCCCAAAGGGCCCCGGAGCTTATTTATAAAATAATCTTTTAGAATTTCCGGGTGCTCCAATACCCAAAAATCTTGAAGATTCTTTCAGGCTTCGGAGCGTTTCTAGCTTAATTGGTAGAGTACAGGATTTCGGCTCTTGTTGGTAGAGGTTCAACTCCTCTGAAACGCTATATAATTTTTGTCTTTTCTTCGAGCGGATAATACTCTTATCCTAAGATGTAAAAATACCCATTTAAGGATATTTTTATTCAAAATATATAAATTATTTAGAAACAATATAGTTATCCTTATCTTTTTGCCTTACGGCCTCTTTCCGGCCTCGGGGCCAAAAAGGCCCCGAGGCCGAGATATTAAAGGTGGGAATAGTTCAATCGGCAGAACATTAGTTTGTGGTACTAACGGTTCCCGGTTCGATTCCGGGTTTTCACCCATCCTGGGGTAGACAATGTCTGCCCATCAGGTTATAAACCCTTTAATTTCATAGAGTTTTTAAGGTTTTGCCTTAAAGATATTTTATCCTAGAACGGACGTTCCATATTTCAGGTGTAAGGTGAATCTGATCTGAAGGAAATTAAAAACTTAATAATCTTAAATTTAGTAGAGCATAAGGTTATTTATTGAGTTTATAAAATATTCACTTTATTTATAAATATATAGTATTATACAATAATATAAATCAACTATTTAGTTTCCCATTTATTATTATGGTACTTATAGAATCTACCGCGAAAAGGTAAGTTGATCCTGCACAAAATACAGATACAAAATATATTTCCTCAACTGAATATATTATGCAGTTAAGGTTATATTTAAGATTCCAAGGCCCGGGCCGTGTAACGGCCCGGGCTATGACAAGACCGCGCAAAGCATGGTTAGCCAAAGTTTTAGGGTTATATCCCCGGAGGTATTTAATAAATTATGAGCTTTTAAAAGCTCATAATAAATTATTTAGACGCTAAGAACATTCGAGCTGATTGTACTAACATAAAGTTAGGTAAAATATATTTAGATGCTACATATAGTAAAACCATAAGTAGAAGAAATGCAAATGATACTTGGTTTAAGAAATAAAATGGAACTAATTGTGGCATTATGTTCTAAAAATTATTAATAAGTTAAGGGAAAATTAAAATATCCCCCGAGCGGGCGACACCATCTTAAGATGGTGTCGCCCGCTCGGGGGTCAAATATTATTATATACTTACTGTGGGACTCGAACCCACAAGCCTCTCGGCACCGAAGTTTAAATTCGGAGAGTTTACCAATTTCTCCAAGTAAGCAAAAAGCCCACCAGATGATTTTTCATCACGGTAAGCTTAGGATCTATAAATTATAGGCCCCGGAATTTGTTCCTTATACTCCAAGTCTTTTAATGGAACATTTGGAGGTTATAAGTCATATTAAGATTAATTATCTAAGCTTTATTAACGAAGCTGTTATAATCTATTACCCGAGGAAAATATTTACCGGGAGGGAGATTTGAACTTCCAAGCTTTATGTATGAGATAAACATTTTACCATTAAATTATCCCGGCCATATAATATTGTTTCTTTTATTTAATCTCTTTCAGGATTAAACTCAATCTTTAACTTAGAAACTAAAGACAGTTTATTATCTTAGAAAAATTAAAAATTTTTAATTTAACCCCGGGCGGTGACACCATCTTAAAATAGTGGTGTCACCGCCCGGGGTATTAATAAGATTATTTATATTTATATTATTAGAATTGTAAGGTGGTCATGAAACTTAAAGACAAATAAGCCGGATTTTGTTATTAAGTTAATGTATCTGTATTCAATATATTTTTTAATTATATATCTTGTATTTTTTAATACTCTCTCGAGCGGTAATACTATCACTTTAAAATATGATATCACCCACCTGGGAAATTAATTTAATTTTATTAAATTAATCTTATTGAGTTTAAAACTTACTTACCCTAAAGAATAAAATACAGTATTTTTAGATTAAATTGAATAAAAAGCAAAATACTCCGAAGGAATACTTTCAAGAGTATTTTACTAAGACTTTTTGAGCCTAGACTTTTCATAGGTTAAATTATTCTATCATTTTGAATAGCTATACTGTTCTTTTTAATAACCTCTTTTTAGGGCATAAACTGCTCAAAAGAGGTAAATGATATATTTCTTTATATTACCCTAATTCTCATTAGATGTTTTACATTATGATTTATTAAATTAAACAAAAATTATTGAAAACCTTGTAAGCAGTAATATTATCACCTTAAAGTGTAATGTTGTCTACCTGCGGTTAATTTAAGTTTAAAATTTAAGTCCCGGACTTTCCTCCAAAATATATTTGGTTAACTATTATATCTTCTAAGTTCTAGATCCAAAAGGTTTTGATTAACCTTAAAAAACAATTCTGAAAAAAGACTCCGGAGTGTCAACCCCGGAAATTTTTAAAATATTTAGGCTACTTGAATAATTTCAAATTTATTGTGCGGATGATAGATTTGAACTACCACGTCTAGATCATGAGTCTAGTATGCTGCCATTACACCAACCCGCAAAAATTATTTCGTATATAATATATATAACATAAATTTAAAGATCGCCGGATTAAACCTGTCGATCCAAAAGTCTTTAGGCCATTCCGACAATCTGAGGTCAAGAATATGAGGAGAGAGGGATTCGAACCCCCAAAGAGCACATGGCTCACGAGTTTACAGCTCGCTCACTGACCAATCAGTATTCGCCCCTTAATAATTATTTTAGGCTTATTAATATTTATTAATAAATATTAAAAATTAAAAATCACCAAATTAAATCTATTAATTCGAAGGTTTCTAGACCGTTTTAGTGACTCGAATTTAAGAAATTAATTCATTACTTATATAATATTTAATAAACTTTAACTTCCGATAAGCAATATTTTCTTTTAACTATCCTTTATTTTGAAATATATTTTATATATACATAATATTTATGTATATTATTTTTATCTTGAAGCTCGTTTAACTAATATTGAAGCTATATATTTAGTTATTTTTGCTTATATATTTCTAAAATTAATTTATAATCCAAAATTAACAGGCTTAAATTATAAATAATATTATTTATAATAAATATAAAATTTAAAAGATAGTATAAAATAACATTAATTTAATTAATTAAATTAAGAACCACCTGGATTGAACTTTTTAATCGGGAGGTTTACGGGCCGTTTTAACGGCCCAAGGATTTATAACTAAATAGTGGTTAAAGCCACAATACCAGAATTATTCTGGAATAACAGTATTTAAATTTTGGATATATACTTTAAATTATTAAAATTTCGACCCCGGGGCTTCGCCCCGGGGTCTGATAATCAGCAGGGCGCTAAAAGCGCTCAACATAATTTCAGTTTCAATTAAGTCGAGGCTTATGATTAATAAAATTCTATCTAATAAAATTTTATTTTCAAGGTTTCGTTTATCGAAGGCCCTTCGTTTTTGAGTATGGTATAATTATCCAATGTTTTAAATTAAAAAAATTATACCTAAGGCAGACATTGTCCGCCCCGAGAATATAAGATTTTTTTAAAACATTATTACTGTTTTCTCTATTTAAGAAGTGACAATCTAAATTATAACTATGATTTTATCACTATTGGTTACACCTATTTTAGGTGTTATTGGTGTTATCTTATCTGGAGAAAATTCTTCTTTACAGAAAAAGGTAGCTCTTACTAGTTCATTATTAACTTTTGTATTATCTTTAGTTCTTTGGGCTGGATTTGATTCTAATTATAATGGATTCCAATTTGTTAGTTCTTTCCCTACTGTAACTACTCAAGAAGTAGTTGGAGTAGATGGTATTTCTTTATTTTTTGTTCTACTAACTACACTTATTATCCCTATTTGTATTTTAGCTAGTTGGGAAAGTATTAAAACAGGAATTAAATATTTCCTAATTGCTTTCTTAGTTCTAGAAACTTTATTAATTGCAGTATTTGTAGTTTTAGATTTATTATTATTCTACATTTGTTTTGAAAGTGTTTTAATTCCTATGTTTTTAATTATTGGTATTTGGGGTGCACGAGAAAGAAAAATTCATGCAGCTTATCAATTTTTCCTATATACTTTATTAGGTTCTTTATTTATGTTATTAGCTATTTTAGTAATTTATTTTGAAGTAGGATCAACTGATTATCAAGTATTAGCAGTAGCAGATATTAGTGAAACACGACAAAGAATTTTATGGTTAGGATTCTTTTTATCATTTGCAGTAAAAGTTCCTATGATTCCTTTCCATATTTGGTTACCTGAAGCTCATGTAGAAGCTAGTCTAGCTGGATCTATTATTTTAGCTGGAGTTCTATTAAAATTAGCTGGTTATGGATTCTTACGATATTCTATTGCTATTTTACCAGATGCTTCTGTATTCTTTACTCCTCTTGTTTATTCTCTAGCAGTAATTAGTATTATTTATTCTTCTTTCACTACTTTAAGACAAGTTGATTTAAAAAAAATTATTGCTTATTCTTCTGTAGGACATATGAATATTACTTTATTAGGTTTATTTAGTAATACAATTCAAGGAATTGAAGGATCATTAATTCTTATGCTTGCTCATGGAGTAGTATCTCCTGCTTTATTCATTTGTGTAGTAATTTTATATGATCGATATCATACTCGATTATTAAAATATTACCGAGGATTAACTCAATATATGCCTGTATGGTCTATTATGTTCTTCTTATTTACATTAGGTAACATTGCAGTTCCTTTATCAGCAAATTTTGTAGGTGAGTTTATGACATTTACTGGAGCTTTCCAACAAAATCCTGTATTAACAGTATTAGGAGGTTTAGGAATGATTTTAAGTGCCGCATATGGTATTTGGTTATATAATAGAACTGCATTTGGTGCTCAAAGTAGATATTTAGCACCAATGGGTGATATTAACCGACGAGAATTTATGACATTAGTACCATTATTATTCTTAATGTTTGTAATGGGTCTATTCCCTAATTTATTCTTAGAACCTATGCATTTAGCAGTATCTAATTTATTAATTTAATTATGAAGCTAAATGTCAAAGACTATAGTTTTAGTCTTAGACTTATTTCATTTCAATTTTTAGACGATGATATCACCACTTTAAAGTATGATGTCATTTGCTCTGGAAACAATTATTAATCTATTTTTAATTAACATCCTCCCCTTAATATATAAACCCTATATATTAAATATGAAATAAATACTCTGGAGCGTAGCGTCCTGATACTTTTGAGATCAACAATATTAATCCCGGGAGTTAATAATTAATCCACGGGGCGGAACGCCCCGCTGCCCACCGGCTAGGGGTTCCCCAACCCGAGGGCTTTCTTTAATGTTTTTTTTAAGATCTTTTTTGGAAGGCTTTTGTATAAGTAATAGATTAAGGGGTTGTAACTTAATCGGTAAAGTTCCCGACTTTTAATCGGTATTATTAGGGTTCGAATCCCTACGACCTCAATTTATTTATTCCGGGGCGAATGCCCCGTATTCTTAGATGCAAGGTGAATTTGACTCAAAATAAATTTTAAACTTAAGCACAACGAGTTATATCTATTGTTCGAGTAGCTGTACAATCTAGATTTTAAAAATTGGTCCCCGGGCGGTGGCACTATCATTATAAAGTATAGAATAGCTCACCCGGGGGTAGATTAAAATTTGAAAAGCTTTAATTTTTTTAAGTATAAAATATAACAAGCCCCCGGGTCGGGGAACCCCTAGCCGGTGGGCAGCGGGGCACCCCGACCCGTGAATAAAAATATTATTTTTATTTTAAAAGTCTAAGATCACAACGTAATTTTAAGATTTTAGAAATATTTAACTTCAGTAAAAAATAAATATTATCAAAAATATAAGTAAAGAATTAATTTATTACAAAGCCCTAATGGCATTTGCCGAGATATTGGGTAAGAGCGGCATAGCCACTCAGATTAAAGGAGTATAGTTAAGTTGGTTATAATTGGGATCTCCAAAATCTTTGTCGTGGGTTCGAATCCTACTACTCCTGATTTTTAAACCACGCTGGACTGTGTTTATCGTCGCTTAAGTAATATTGGAAACTAAAAACTCTTAAAGTTTAAAAAGTCTTTAACTCTTAGAGGGTCTAACATCCTAGATGGCTAAAGTTATCCGGAGTGTTAAATATTTCTTTAGAAAATTCTAAAAATATAGGAGACGCAACTCTTGAGATTTAAAATATAGCCTCAGAGCATAACGCCCTGAGGATAAATTAATTTATAAATCCTCCGTTCAAGGATTTTTGGTAAAGCCGTAAAATTCTTCTAATAATATTAATTTATAAGTCTGATAACTCAATCGGTAGAGTGATATGTTGATAACGTATAAGTTAGAGGTTCGATCCCTCTTCAGACTAAATTCAAAATTCCCCCGGGCGGGCTACACTACACTTTAGGATAGTGGTGCACTGCCTGGGGGCTAGATACTTTGATTTTAACTTCGACCGGATGTCATAATGTCGCCCGCCCGGGAATAATTTGAATTATATAGGTTTAAACTTCGGACTATAAAGTAACTTAAGCTAGTGGGAAGGCTGCGTTTTGCGCAGCTTTTGTGAAAAAATTTTAAGGTATATGGCTGACTGGTAAAGCATTTTACTTGAAATAAAACATATGTGGGTTCGATTCCTACTATACCTAAATTATAATTTTCTAAGATGTTGTATCCTGATATCTTCAAATATAATAGTATTAACCTTGAAAGTTATATTAATATATTATAAATAATTACTAGTGGAGCTGTACAATGCACGGTCTTTTTTTCTTAAGTTATTAAGGCCGCAAAATAGCTCTGAAAGTTTATAAAAATTTTTCTCAGGTTAGGTTCATTTTACATCTGAGAGTATAGGGCATTTGCCTTGAAAATATAAAGTCCCGGTAGCTTAAATGGTAGAGCGTACGACTGAAAATCGTAGTGAGGAAGTTCAATTCTTCCCCAGGACAATAAAAATAAAGGCCCCGTGGCAAGGCTTATAAGCCTTGCCACGAGGCCACTATATAAATCTTTATATAAAGGAGTTTAATTATTTAAGGCTAAGCTTGGTTTTTGACCTAAAATCAAAAATAGCTCGCCATCCCAGGAAAATTATTATGTATTTTTATATAGTTTTCAAAAAATATATATTATTTTTCGCGTGCTTAATGAACTTTTATAAAATCTAAATCTTCAAGTTAAATTATCCTTAACCGATAAATAACAAAACGTTTACTCATAGAAAATAATTGATTATTTAGATTTATAGGCCCGGGGGCCCTCTGGGCCCCCGGGATATAAAACCCGGGACGGCAAAGCCGTCCCGGGGATCAAAAGTTTAATTTGAAAAATTATTTTATATTATATACCCCGAGGCAGAGCCCGGGGTATCGGAGCGCAATACCTTGATACCTTCAGATTTAATAGTACTAGTATCAAAGGTTTTAATTTTTTAACATATTTTTTAAATTAGAAATATTAATTATTAATCATGTTGAATTATGTTTGTTGTTGTTCAAATGATATTAAGAAATCTAATGAATAAAATCATTATGAATCTTTAGATTTTAATGAATAAAGGCGGCATAGTCGCCTTTAATTTTAATTAATTTAGTTTCCCATTTATTTTAATGGTACTTACAATATCACCACGAGAAGGTATTAATTATGATATCGAGGGAGTGGGGGGAATATTTATTTTTGAATAGTGTTAGTATTATTAGGTAATAAGAATACTGCCCATAATAGAAGAACAAATAATCTAGGATCTCCAATAAAGAAAATTAGAGTAATAAAGAAAATTAAACCACTGAAAATATACATAGCATATGTAGGAATAAATCCAGAATCTAATGAAGTTACTTTATTAGAAGCAGATTTAAATACATTTACTAATCCATAAGGTCCAACTAATTCAATTGCTCCTCTATCAAGGATTTTATTAGTAGTATAACCAAAACTTAATAGTTTATTTAAAATAAAATTATTATAAATATTATCAAAGAAATATTTTTGGTTAAAGAATCTATAAATTCCTCGACCTAAATTAGTACTAATAAATTGGTTAGGTAATGAATCAAAAATCCAATAAATAGCTAAAACTCCAAAAGTTCCTAAAAGACTACCAATTAATGGTAAGAATTTCATAGACATAGGAAGTCCAAATTCAGTATCTACTAAAATAGAATGGTTAGGATGAATAAATAATGCATTATTATAAAAATCTGTTCCCATTCCTACAAATAAATCTTTAGTTACATAACCAAAGAAAATACTAAATACAGCTAATACTACTAATGGAATTGCCATAATTAAAGGAGCTTCATGAATATTTTGATAATTAATTTTTGGTCCATTTGGATAACCTAAGAAAGTTAAATATAAAGATCGAATAGAATACATAGCTGTAAATACAGCAGCTACAGAAGCTAACCAATATACTAAATTACCAGAAAAACTATAATGTCCATAAGCTAATTCAATAATTAAATCTTTAGAATAGAATCCAGTTAAAAATGGTAATGCCATTAAACTTAAAGATCCAATAACCATCATAGAGTATGTAAATGGTAATAATCTAGATAATCCACCAAATTTTCTTAAATCTTGTTCATCATTCATTGCATGAATTACAGAACCAGCAGATAAGAATAATAAAGCTTTAAACCATGCATGATTTACTAAATGAAATAATGCAACATTATATTGTGATAATCCACAAATTAAAAATAAAAGACCTAATTGAGAACAAGTTGAATAAGCAATAACTCGTTTTAAATCATTTTGTAATAATCCAGTAGTTGCTGCAAAAAATGCAGTTAAAGCACCTACCCATGTAATTAAAATTAAAGCTGTTGATCCAAATTCTAAAATAGGAGAAGATCGTAGAAGTAAATAAACTCCTGCAGTTACCATTGTAGCTGCATGAATTAATGCTGAAACAGGTGTTGGACCTTCCATTGCGTCAGGTAACCAAGTATGAAGACCAATTTGAGCAGATTTACCCATAGCTGCAATTAATAGACAGATAGAGATAATTGTAATTAATTCTTCGTTAATAAATGGAGCTAATGAAAATACTGTTGTAAAATCTAAGTTACCGAAAGTCCAGAAAATAGCCCAAAGACCAATACTAAACCCCCAATCACCTACTCTATTCATAACTAAAGCTTTAATTGCTGCTTTATTAGCTTGTAATCGAGTAAACCAGAAGTTAATTAATAGATAAGAAGAAATACCTACTCCTTCCCAACCAATAAACATTACTAAATAATTATCACCTGTTACTAACATTAACATAAAGAATGTGAACATTGATAGATAAGCGAAGAATCTTTGATTATGAGGATCTTCACTCATATAATTTGTAGAATAAATATGTACTAAAGCAGATACAATAAGTACAGGTAGTAACATAGATACAGTTAGACTATCGTAAATAAATCCCCATGATACTAGTAAGAATTCTGAATCAATCCAGCTCATTAATTTAATAGAAACTGGTGATTGACATAATCCTACTTCATAAAAAGCAACTAAGGCAAATAAAGCTGTTAAAACTAAAGAACTACAAGTAATTAAATGACTACCAGTTTTACCAACTTTTCTCCCTAAAAATCCAGCTACAGTAGCTGATAATAGAGGTAGTGTAAGAATAGCTAAATACATTATGCTTTAATAGCAATGCTACCTCTTAATCTATAATATGCAACTAGAATTCCTAATCCAATAGCTGATTCTGCTCCTGCGATCGCAATGATATAAATACCATAAGTTTGACCTAAGATGTCATCAAAGCTAAATGAACTTAAGATAATTAATAACGTTACAGCTAATAGCATAATTTCGATGGAGATCAGCATTAGAATAATATTTTTTCGGTTAAGAATAAATCCTAAAATACCGATAAGAAATAATACCATCGATAAATTCATTATGTTTATTTGTAATTAACTTTATAATTGTAATACATATTAATCTCGGGACGTAACACTCTAAACTTTAAAGATTAGTAGTGCTAATTTAAAATTATAAATTTTAAATATATTCCCCGGGCGGGCGCCACCTTAAAGTGTGGTGCCCGCCCGGGGAAAATTAATTAAAGACCCTGGAAATTAATAGTGAGCTTAGCCCACAAGGGGCGTTTTACGCCCCCCAAGTTTTTCACTGGCGGCTTTGCCGCCAGAAATTAATTAAATTAAAAATGGCATAACCGTCCTAATTTAATTAAAAAATAAAATTCAGGGGTGATCCTCCTGTGTTCTGTATACAAAACTTATTTACAAAATATTTAGATTAACGTCTCTAAGTTTTATAAGCTTTGAGGTCGTTTAGATAAAATAATCTTAAAGTCCCGGGGCGGCACAGCCGCCCGGGCCTTTAATCTCCGGGGCGTTAGCCCCGGTATCCTTAATGCCAAAAATACCAGCATCGAAGGATTATAAATAATTCTATACTTTTACATAAATTTGACAAATTGTTTGATAAAAATTAGGCCCGGGCAGCATAGCCGCCCCGGGCTATAAAAAATTTTGATATTATCTAAACAGCCTAAAACAATAATTATAAGTAAAGTAAATTTAATTTAGACCAACTAGCATAACTGGTAATGCGATAGATTGCAAATCTTCCAGATAAGTGTTCAAGTCACTTGTTGGTCTATTATATAATTAATACAATTTTCCGAAAACTAATTCTCGAGAAAGCTTTAGCTCTCGGGTCATTTATTGCCGGCGGCGAAGCCGCCGGCAGCTAATAGGATATATCTACGAGATAGGATATCTCGTTGTCTATCAGCTAGAGGTAAACTTAATTTGAGGTTTATTTAGTTAAAAAAGGGTATTTATTTAAAAATTTGTCCCTGGGGCGCTACGCCCCAGGGAGATTTGTATAAAAGTAATAATAAAAAAAGGATTATAACAACTTCTAATATGGTTAGATGGCTGTTCTCAACAAATGCTAAAGATATTGGTACTTTATATATCATTTTCTCTATTTTTGCGGGTATGATTGGTACTGCCTTTTCTATGTTAATTAGACTAGAATTAGCTGGTCCTGGAATTCAATATCTACATGGTGATCACCAATTATATAATGTAATTGTAACTGCTCACGCATTTGTTATGATTTTCTTCTTAGTTATGCCAGCTTTAATTGGAGGGTTTGGTAATTGGTTTGTTCCTTTAATGATTGGAGCTCCAGATATGGCTTTCCCTCGATTAAATAATATTTCATTCTGGTTATTACCACCTTCTTTAATTCTTTTAGTAGCTAGTGCTTTCGTAGAAAACGGAGCTGGTACTGGATGGACTGTTTACCCTCCATTATCAGGTATTGCTTCTCACTCTGGTGGATCTGTAGATTTAGCGATTTTTAGTCTTCATTTATCTGGTATTTCTTCTATGTTAGGTGCAATGAACTTATTACAACAATTATTAATATGAGAGCTCCTGGAATGTCATTCCATAAAATGCCTCTATTTGTATGGGCTGTATTAATTACAGCAGTTCTATTACTTCTATCTTTACCTGTATTAGCTGGAGGAATTACAATGTTATTAACAGATCGAAACTTTAATACTTCTTTCTACGAGCCAGCAGGAGGAGGAGATCCTCTATTATACCAACATTTATTCTGGTTCTTTGGTCATCCAGAAGTTTATATTCTAATTATCCCTGGATTTGGTATTGTTAGTCATGTAGTATCTACTTTCTGTGGTAAACCAATTTTCGGATATTTAGGTATGGTATATGCTATGTTATCTATTGGTGTTCTAGGATTCATTGTATGGTCTCATCATATGTATACTGTAGGATTAGATGTTGATACTCGAGCATATTTCACAGCAGCTACAATGATTATTGCAGTACCTACTGGTATTAAAATTTTCTCTTGGCTTGCAACTCTTTATGGAGGAAGTATTCGATTTACAACTCCAATGTTATTCGCATTAGGATTCTTAGCTTTATTCACAATTGGAGGTTTAACAGGAGTAATGTTAGCTAATGCATCTATGGATGTAGCTTTACATGATACATATTATGTAGTTGCTCACTTCCATTACGTATTATCTATGGGAGCGATTTTCGCTTTATTTGCTGCTTTCTATTACTGGATTGGTAAAATTACTGGTAAAACTTATAATGAATTATTAGGACAAATCCATTTCTGGAGTCTATTTATTGGAGTTAATTTAACATTCTTCCCTCAACATATGCTAGGTCAACTTTAGCTAGGCCTATTGGAATAGTAATATTTCATAAGTACATCACTATATGCTGGAAACTCCTAAAGACTCAAGTACCTAAATGGTAACAATCTTGAGTATATTATAATGGACAATCAGCAGGAAACCAGATTTATTATCTGGGTTCCTCAGAGACTACACGTGATGCCCCGTTAATCATAAACGGGTGAAGATATAGTCCGGCCAATATTGAAAAATATTGGACCTATTTATCATTATTATTATTTGCCTTGATATTTTCCAATATAAGAAACAAAAAAAAGGAAAATAATCAATTAAACATGATTAATATCAAAGTGGATAAAGATCTAAAACAATTATTCTCTATTACTGCGAATAATTTGTCTTTTTGTCCCGTTAAAATCTACAATAATATGTTAGATGATAAATCTCTTATTGTATCAGAATTCAATAAGAAATCAGGTATTTATTTACTTCATAATCTTGTTAATGAAAAA
Source organism: Actinomucor elegans (assembly GCA_026027325.1). Classification (NCBI taxonomy): domain Eukaryota; kingdom Fungi; phylum Mucoromycota; class Mucoromycetes; order Mucorales; family Mucoraceae; genus Actinomucor; species Actinomucor elegans. The sequence goes on from JAMSLZ010000026.1 coordinate 58,071, forward strand.
CAATATGTTGGTAGTAGTATTGATTTAAAACGAAGATTATATTCATATTATAGTCCTTCAAAATTAATTGATAACCGATATATTTCAAATTCTATTATGAAATATGGTCATAATAACTTTACTGTTCTAATTTTAGAATTAGTTAAAGAGAGTGATCATATTAAAACTGATTTATTAAATAGAGAACAATATTACATTGATCTCTTAAAACCAGTTCTTAATCTTAATCCTACTGCAGGATCTTCATTAGGGTTTAAACACTCAGATGAAACTAAAGCATTATTAGCAAGTTTAAGAACAGGTAAATCATTATCAGAGGAAACTAAACAATTACTTAGTGAATTATTTAGTGGAGAGTTAATCCTTTTTGGGGTAAAACTCATAATCTTGATACTTTAACAAGAATGAAACTATCAAAATTGGAGAATTAAATCCAATGTATGGTAGAGAAAAATCTCCTGAGTTTATTGAACAAATGCATAAAGATAAACATGGTTCAAATAATCCTATGTGGGGTAAAACTCATTCAGAGGATACATTGAATAAATAAGAAAAAGTGTGTATGTATATGACGCACTTACTATGGAATTAATCAAAGAGTATAATAGCTCTGTGACTGCCAAAGAAGATTTAAAAATGGGATATGATACCTTAAAAAAGTATCTTAATTCTAATAAACCATTCAAAGGTAAATCTTCAGTAGTTTTCCATTAGATAATAATGATAAATAGAATTTGCTAGCAGGA
>JAMSLZ010000027.1:0-43873 GCA_026027325.1 Actinomucor elegans
AAGTAGCCAGTGATCCTTACTAGTGTATCTATCAACGTCAAGGCTGGTCCACTCTTCTCTATCTATCTATCATTTCAATATACACAAGTTAAGCAAGCACTAATGAAGCTTTAACGAATCAGCCGTACCAGAAAAATAATAAATCCAAACTACTACCACTATAACTAGTTCTCTAATGATGGCTCTCCTGGGGGTCTTTGTAAATTTTCAAGCCTACTACCATATTTAACACTCTTTAATATATATATAACAGCTATATATTCTTGAGCATTCACATATTGTCATCAATATAATTAAGAATATTGAGCCTGGTTATATAATTTTGATAAGGTTAAAAGAAAGTCGTTATGCCGAAAATGCCATGGTATTGCAAGGCTTTTAACCCTTAGTTATCTCTACCATTTGTTTTTAAATAGTTTTGCCCAAGCAGACACGGCTGTACGCGTACAGGATCCAGAAGTCGTCCATATATATATATATATATATATATGTTAGTTGCATAATAATAGTACTATTTTACAAGGCTAATATTTGTTCTATACTTTAAAATAAAACGTATTTTAGATATCTTTCGCGTAGTGATCTATAAATTAGTTTGATTTTTTTTTTAAGTTCAGAAAAATGGAATCTGACGGGTCAATCATATATAAAAAAGAATGCATAATATAGAGTTTGCACTTCATATATGCCAAACAGTGGTTCCTTATAGTTTAAGTGCTATTATATTTATTAAGTCAGTATGTTCAAAATTAATCAAAGGCATGCATGGGTTGTTAAAGATGCTTTATTCATTTTCATAAAAATAACAATAAAAAAAAGGGCACTTCCTTTGGTTCTCAAAGTCACGATGAGTAACTTTGATACTAACAAGATCAGCCGCGAGAAGGCAGAAGCACATTTGATCTCAAAAGGAGAGAGTTACAGCCACAAGCCAAGATTCCAATCAACGACCTGACCAACAGTAAGGGGACCAACTAAATGTTGGCAGAGAAGCAGTCTTCCTACAAGACTTGGGTCCCAGGCTGTAACTAGAGAAGGGCCAGAGGAGCAAGCAAGAGACAGGCGACCAGAACAAGTGACCAGAACAAGCGACCAGAACAAGCGACCAGAACAAGCGACCAGAACAAGCGACCAGAACAAGCGACCAGAACAAGCGACCAGAACAAGCGATCAGAACAAGCGACCAGAACAAGCGACCAGAACAAGCGAACAGATAAGAGCCAGCACAAGATGAGAACCTATAATAAAAACGAAAATTAAGGGTGAAAAGAACCTCAACAAAAACCTCAGGAGTAAAAGAGCCTTTCAACAAGAACCTCAGAGTAAAAAGAGCTTCAACAAGAACCTCAGAATCAAAAGAACCTCAATAGGAGCTCCTACAAGAACCTCAGTAATAGCGAAACCAAGAATCTCGGAATGAAAAGAACCTCAACAATAGAGCCAGAAAAACACCAAAAACAATAAAAAAAAATGAAAATAAAAAAACAACCAGGAAAACAACCAGGAAAACAACCAGGAAAACAACCAGGAAAACAACCAGGAAACAACCAGGAAAACAACCAGGAAAACGACCAGGAAAACTACCAGGGAAACGACCAGGGAAACGACCAGTTGAGAATCAGCCAAAGACCAGGAAGGCCACCAAGAAAACCTATAATGAAAAGCGAAACGAAAGAATGTTTAAGTAGTTTTCTTTTTTATAGTTCATCTTACTTTATAGCTCTCTATACTGTCGTCATATGATAAATAGATATATACTCACGGCGGATATGAGGTAATCTGTCGAAAGAGAAAGGTAAACAAAAGTAATTTAGTATAGCGGAAAAGAAATATTATGCGCATTCTAGACCAAAATCATCTTGCGATGTGTTTCACATATGAATTTGCTATTATATATTTCAATCTGATATATATATATATATATATATATATATATATTACCACCTTTCGCAGTGACTAGAAGGGTTTTATGCTTTGAGAAGAAAAAAGAAACAAGGTAGACCATCTACGGCTAAGAGTGTATATATCATTTTCCATTTTATCGGAACTACTATGAGTTATGCAATAGCAACTACTATATAGAGCCAATGAATCAATTCTAGACCCTTATTAGAAGTATGGAATGGCACTTTGACACACGTCTGTCGCCATCGAATTGTGATAAAATGTAAAGATAACCCTACTCTTTAGTAACCCGATTTTAGACTTTAATAGCACTAGTGTGTTAACGCGCGCATGGATTAAGCGGTTTGATATAGGTGATGGTAATTTTCAAACGATCATCACTGGTCGCTCGCATTAAAAGAATGCGGAAAGGCATATATAAACACAGTCGATAGAGTGTAAGTATAGAATGGGACGCGCATCATAAAGCATGTGCATCATTTTGAACTACACAACTTGATTGCTATGTACGACTGGTGGACTGAGATCCGGGGTGGAGAGATGGACTGGTTATTGCGCACGTGTTAATGTAGTATAATTGAAATGTTCTATCTAAAGTGCCATTGCTGTGCTTGTTGAATATATCAACTCAAGAATAAATTTATTTTAAGCATAGCAGATAGAGTGCCTTATTTTGAGCATATAACAATCATCAGATGTGACATCAGATGCGACATTTCAAATGCGACATTTCAAATGCGACATTAGATCGAGATCGATCACCATCTTGATTCTTGAAAATAAAAATAAATGGAAAAATCGGACTTTGGATACTAAAATCAAGGATTTTGGAACAAAAATTGAAATTATGGCATAGCAGGCAATTAATGATATAGTAAAGGGACGAATGTTTATTAAGAAAGGTTCGAGCGTATTCTTTTTTCGTTGAAATAGCGTACGTTTTGTAAGAAAGCGAAAGGCACATTTTGTTCCAGAAGCCGAAAAAGCATACCCCTTCAGGCTTTTGTATTGCTTTGTGGTGTGGTTATAAAGCTGCGACAATATTGCCATCGAAATCAACGTACACTGTTCTCTATATATTGTAACAATCAGAGATCTATCTCAGTTTATCTAAGATCCAGATACAATTATTTGATTTTAATTTGATTTCAAAGTAAGTTCACGCAACATCGGCGCTCTAAAATGAAATACAAGTTAAAGTATCATGAATCACCCCGTCTATCAATCGAAATAAATAGCCTACTGCTTTTGACTAGTGAATACGTTCAGATGTATTGGAACACCATTATCACTTCAATACTTGTTGTTGTAACTGCTCAGTCTAGACATGCCATTGCTAATTCCCAGATGTGACGATTGACCAAGATTGATCGTAGATTTCTCATCTTAAAACTTGGCGATCTCTAAAAAAAAAAAAAAAAAAAATTATTATTTCCTACAAACGGTAGGTATTATAAAGTATGAAGCAATAAAAGCAACAATAAACTTACGCTTTTAAACCTTAGTAAAGTTTGTAGAAAATCTTGTAGTCTTTCGAATACTGCTATTATCTGTTGTATATATCTACAACATATAATTTGAACAATTCTGTATGAACAATCATCATCATACTACACCGTTACCATGTAGGTTGTTGGTGCGTATATATTATGTCGATGTATTTTTTTTCCTACAAAATCATGTAAGGATTTAATTTATTATATTAGACCAATGATATAGCATCCTGCATAAAAACGATGAGCACTGGAACCACTACTGTCGAATCGAAAGAAGGCTATTCGCTTAAGCGCACACAATCTACTGGCAAAAACAGAGTGATAAAGCCTTATATGAAAGTGGGGTCCGCATAAGACCTTCTAAATACTACACCAGTATTAAAAAAGAGACAGTCATGTTTACAATGTTAGATGAAATATATAGAACCGAGATCTCAGTGATGTATGAATTAGTTCACATTGGGCATGGCATGTTATATGAAATGAGCAAATTTTCACATTTCGATTTAAATGTCACATCTGATGGGTAGGACATGTCTGGAATAAATTATTCCATACATTTATAGTCTTTATCTAGGTAAAATACAACGAGTGAAAAATGCATGAATGCGTTGTATTAAAATTATGCATATTTTTCTTACATGTAGTATATATATATATATATATATATATATCTACAAGTTAAAAAAGTAGGTCTCTCAGCTAATTTTGGTTCAGATTCAGAATGAACTTCTGCTTCAAATGACCAAATTACAAACCATAAGAGAGTGTGATTTATATAGGCATAACAATTGGGTATACTCTATTGGAGTAAATAAGCTATTATACTTAATAAATAGCGATAAGAAACTACTTTTATTGCTACTGACTGACTGCTGAAAAAGATGGCGATATAATATAACGGTGTAGTATGAATTTTAGGTTATGTTGTGTCATGTGTTAAGAAAACTAGACAAATCTATAAAAGTATACTTTCTATAAGCTATTTCCCACTTCTTTTTTCTTCTCATTATCCTCATTTTCTTTCAACTCAATGAAGACAACTCAACTACTACTGCAAAAAATGTCGTTTTGAGATAGGATTCACATATGACCGAATCAATTCGCGTTGCTCTATATAGCATGATAAGTAAGTATAATTTACATCAGGGTCTGTACATAAAATGAGCTAGTCTCTAGTCTTTTTCTCACGTTTCTATATCTTTTTTACGAGCAGGATTATATATAACGGGTTATACGTGTTTCACTACTACACACGCGTTGTCTCTTTGCTTCTGGGTCATCTAATTGGTATTATTAGTAAGTATTTCTTGGTTATTATATGCTGTAGCTTAGACAGTGCCATCGCCAGATGTGAATGCAGTCGTTACTTATGAAAACCGCATCCGGTAAACCCTGGTAGATTGGGGGGTTCTTTGTAAGCAACTTACCCACCGCGTAGTGAGAGATGAGCTGGGGCATCTAACGCGAGGTAGCATTTTATCTGCGATGCACAGTATGGTGGCGAGTGACGCACACTTGAGCGGGTAACTATCCTTCTTTTGATGAACCTACTTATCATTTGTGTATATTAACCCAGTAACATATTAATAGGAACTTAAGAGCCCATCAAGTAGCCAAGTGATCCTTACTAGTGTATCTTATCAACGTCAAGGCTGGTCCACTCTTCTCTATCTATCTATCATTATTCAATATACACAAGTTAAGCAAGCACTAATGAAGCTTTAACGAATCAGCCGTACCAGATTAAAAATAATAAATCCAAACTACTACCACTATAACTAGTTCTCTAATTGATGGCTCTCCTGGGGGTCTTTGTAAATTTTCAAGCCTACTACCATATTTAACACTCTTTTAATATATATATAACAGCTTATATATTCTTGAGCATTCACATATTGTCATCAATATAATTAAGAATATTGAGCCTGGTTATATAATTTTGATAAGGTTAAAAGAAAGTCGTTATGCCGAAAATGCCATGTGTATTGCAAGGCTTTTAACCCTTAGTTATCTCTACACCATTTGTTTTTAAATAGTTTTGCCCAAGCAGACACTGGCTGTACGCGTACAGGATCCAGAAGTCGTCCAATATATATATATATATATATATATATGTTAGTTGCATAATAATAGTACTATTTTACAAGGCTAATATTTGTTCTATACTTTAAAATAAAACGTATTTTAGATATCTTTCGCGTAGTGATCTATAAATTAGTTTGATTTTTTTTTTTAAGTTTCAGAAAAATGGAATCTGACGGGTCAATCATATATAAAAAAGAATGCATAATATAGAGTTTGCACTTCATATATGCCAAACAGTGGTTTCCTTATAGTTTAAGTGCTATTATATTTATTAAGTCAGTATGTTCAAAATTAATCAAAGGCATGCATGGGTTGTTAAAGATGCTTTATTCATTTTCATAAAAATAACAATAAAAAAAAGGGCACTTCCTTTGGTTCTCAAAGTCACGATGAGTAACTTTGATACTAACAAGATCAGCCGCGAGAAGGCAGAAGCACATTTGATCTCAAAAGGAGAGAGTTACAGCCACAAGCCAAGATTCCAATCAACGACCTGACCAACAGTAAGGGGACCAACTAAATGTTGGCAGAGAAGCAGTCTTCCTACAAGACTTGGGTCCCAGGCTGTAACTAGAGAAGGGCCAGAGGAGCAAGCAAGAGACAGGCGACCAGAACAAGTGACCAGAACAAGCGACCAGAACAAGCGACCAGAACAAGCGACCAGAACAAGCGACCAGAACAAGCGACCAGAACAAGCGACCAGAACAAGCGATCAGAACAAGCGACCAGAACAAGCGACCAGAACAAGCGAACAGATAAGAGCCAGCACAAGATGAGAACCTATAATAAAACGAAAAATTAAGGGTGAAAAGAACCTCAACAAAACCTCAGGAGTAAAAAGAGCCTTTCAACAAGAACCTCAGAGTAAAAAGAGCTTCAACAAGAACCTCAGAATCAAAAGAACCTCAATAGGAGCTCCTACAAGAACCTCAGTAATAGCGAAACCAAGAATCTCGGAATGAAAAGAACCTCAACAATAGAGCCAGAAAAACACCAAAAACAATAAAAAAAATGAAAATAAAAAAACAACCAGGAAAACAACCAGGAAAACAACCAGGAAAACAACCAGGAAAACAACCAGGAAAACACCAGGAAAACAACCAGGAAAACGACCAGGAAAACTACCAGGGAAACGACCAGGAAACGACCAGTTGAGAATCAGCCAAAGACCAGGAAGGCCACCAAGAAAACCTATAATGAAAAGCGAAACGAAAGAATGTTTAAGTAGTTTTCTTTTTTATAGTTCATCTTACTTTTATAGCTCTCTATACTGTCGTCATATGATAAATAGATATATACTCACGGCGGATATGAGGTAATCTGTCGAAAGAGAAAGGTAACAAAAGTAATTTAGTATAGCGGAAAAGAAATATTATGCGCATTCTAGACCAAAATCATCTTGCGATGTGTTTCACATATGAATTTGCTATTATATATTTCAATCTGATATATATATATATATATATATATATATATTACCACCTTTCGCAGTGACTAGAAGGGTTTTATGCTTTGAGAAGAAAAAAGAAACAAGGTAGACCAATCTACGGCTAAGAGTGTATATATCATTTTCCATTTTATCGGAACTACTATGAGTTATGCAATAGCAACTACTATATAGAGCCAATGAATCAATTCTAGACCCTTATTAGAAGTATGGAATGGCACTTTGACACACGTCTGTCGCCATCGAATTGTGATAAAATGTAAAGATAACCCTACTCTTTAGTAACCCGATTTTAGACTTTAATAGCACTAGTGTGTTAACGCGCGCATGGATTAAGCGGTTTGATATAGGTGATGGTAATTTTCAAACGATCATCACTGGTCGCTCGCATTAAAAGAATGCGGAAAGGCATATATAAACACAGTCGATAGAGTGTAAGTATAGAATGGGACGCGCATCATAAAGCATGTGCATCATTTTGAACTACACAACTTGATTGCTATGTACGACTGGTGGACTGAGATCCGGGGTGGAGAGATGGACTGGTTATTGCGCACGTGTTAATGTAGTATAATTGAAATGTTCTATCTAAAGTGCCATTGCTGTGCTTGTTGAATATATCAACTCAAGAATAAATTTATTTTAAGCATAGCAGATAGAGTGCCTTATTTTGAGCATATAACAATCATCAGATGTGACATCAGATGCGACATTTCAAATGCGACATTTCAAATGCGACATTAGATCGAGATCGATCACCATCTTGATTCTTGAAAATAAAAATAAAATGGAAAAATCGGACTTTGGATACTAAAATCAAGGATTTTGGAACAAAAATTGAAATTATGGCATAGCAGGCAATTAATGATATAGTAAAGGGACGAATGTTTATTAAGAAAGGTTCGAGCGTATTCTTTTTTCGTTGAAATAGCGTACGTTTTGTAAGAAAGCGAAAGGCACATTTTGTTCCAGAAGCCGAAAAAGCATACCCCTTCAGGCTTTTGTATTGCTTTGTGGTGTGGTTATAAAGCTGCGACAATATTGCCATCGAAATCAACGTACACTGTTCTCTATATATTGTAACAATCAGAGATCTATCTCAGTTTATCTAAGATCCAGATACAATTATTTGATTTTAATTTGATTTCAAAAGTAAGTTCACGCAACATCGGCGCTCTAAAATGAAATACAAGTTAAAGTATCATGAATCACCCCGTCTATCAATCGAAATAAATAGCCTACTGCTTTTGACTAGTGAATACGTTCAGATGTATTGGAACACCATTATCACTTCAATACTTGTTGTTGTAACTGCTCAGTCTAGACATGCCATTGCTAATTCCCAGATGTGACGATTGACCAAGATTGATCGTAGATTTCTCATCTTAAAACTTGGCGATCTCTAAAAAAAAAAAAAAAAAAATTATTATTTCCTACAAACGGTAGGTATTATAAAGTATGAAGCAATAAAAGCAACAATAAACTTACGCTTTTAAACCTTAGTAAAGTTTGTAGAAAATCTTGTAGTCTTTCGAATACTGCTATTATCTGTTGTATATATCTACAACATATAATTTGAACAATTCTGTATGAACAATCATCATCATACTACACCGTTACCATGTAGGTTGTTGGTGCGTATATATTATGTCGATGTATTTTTTTTCCTACAAAATCATGTAAGGATTTAATTTATTATATTAGACCAATGATATAGCATCCTGCATAAAAACGATGAGCACTGGAACCACTACTGTCGAATCGAAAGAAGGCTATTCGCTTAAGCGCACACAATCTACTGGCAAAAACAGAGTGATAAAGCCTTATATGAAAGTGGGGTCCGCATAAGACCTTCTAAATACTACACCAGTATTAAAAAAGAGACAGTCATGTTTACAATGTTAGATGAAATATATAGAACCGAGATCTCAGTGATGTATGAATTAGTTCACATTGGGCATGGCATGTTATATGAAATGAGCAAATTTTCACATTTCGATTTAAATGTCACATCTGATGGGTAGGACATGTCTGGAATAAATTATTCCATACATTTATAGTCTTTATCTAGGTAAAATACAACGAGTGAAAAATGCATGAATGCGTTGTATTAAAATTATGCATATTTTTCTTACATGTAGTATATATATATATATATATATATATATCTACAAGTTAAAAAAGTAGGTCTCTCAGCTAATTTTGGTTCAGATTCAGAATGAACTTCTGCTTCAAATGACCAAATTACAAACCATAAGAGAGTGTGATTTATATAGGCATAACAATTGGGTATACTCTATTGGAGTAAATAAGCTATTATACTTAATAAATAGCGATAAGAAACTACTTTTATTGCTACTGACTGACTGCTGAAAAAGATGGCGATATAATATAACGGTGTAGTATGAATTTTAGGTTATGTTGTGTCATGTGTTAAGAAAACTAGACAAATCTATAAAAGTATACTTTCTATAAGCTATTTCCCACTTCTTTTTTCTTCTCATTATCCTCATTTTCTTTCAACTCAATGAAGACAACTCAACTACTACTGCAAAAAATGTCGTTTTGAGATAGGATTCACATATGACCGAATCAATTCGCGTTGCTCTATATAGCATGATAAGTAAGTATAATTTACATCAGGGTCTGTACATAAAATGAGCTAGTCTCTAGTCTTTTTCTCACGTTTCTATATCTTTTTTACGAGCAGGATTATATATAAACGGGTTATACGTGTTTCACTACTACACACGCGTTGTCTCTTTGCTTCTGGGTCATCTAATTGGTATTATTAGTAAGTATTTCTTGGTTATTATATGCTGTAGCTTAGACAGTGCCATCGCCAGATGTGAATGCAGTCGTTACTTATGAAAACCGCATCCGGTAAACCCTGGTAGATTGGGGGGTTCTTTGTAAGCAACTTACCCACCGCGTAGTGAGAGATGAGCTGGGGCATCTAACGCGAGGTAGCATTTTATCTGCGATGCACAGTATGGTGGCGAGTGACGCACACTTGAGCGGGTAACTATCCTTCTTTTGATGAACCTACTTATCATTTGTGTATATTAACCCAGTAACATATTAATAGGAACTTAAGAGCCCATCAAGTAGCCAAGTGATCCTTACTAGTGTATCTTATCAACGTCAAGGCTGGTCCACTCTTCTCTATCTATCTATCATTATTCAATATACACAAGTTAAGCAAGCACTAATGAAGCTTTAACGAATCAGCCGTACCAGATTAAAAATAATAAATCCAAACTACTACCACTATAACTAGTTCTCTAATTGATGGCTCTCCTGGGGGTCTTTGTAAATTTTCAAGCCTACTACCATATTTAACACTCTTTTAATATATATATAACAGCTTATATATTCTTGAGCATTCACATATTGTCATCAATATAATTAAGAATATTGAGCCTGGTTATATAATTTTGATAAGGTTAAAAGAAAGTCGTTATGCCGAAAATGCCATGTGTATTGCAAGGCTTTTAACCCTTAGTTATCTCTACACCATTTGTTTTTAAATAGTTTTGCCCAAGCAGACACTGGCTGTACGCGTACAGGATCCAGAAGTCGTCCAATATATATATATATATATATATATATGTTAGTTGCATAATAATAGTACTATTTTACAAGGCTAATATTTGTTCTATACTTTAAAATAAAACGTATTTTAGATATCTTTCGCGTAGTGATCTATAAATTAGTTTGATTTTTTTTTTTAAGTTTCAGAAAAATGGAATCTGACGGGTCAATCATATATAAAAAAGAATGCATAATATAGAGTTTGCACTTCATATATGCCAAACAGTGGTTTCCTTATAGTTTAAGTGCTATTATATTTATTAAGTCAGTATGTTCAAAATTAATCAAAGGCATGCATGGGTTGTTAAAGATGCTTTATTCATTTTCATAAAAATAACAATAAAAAAAAGGGCACTTCCTTTGGTTCTCAAAGTCACGATGAGTAACTTTGATACTAACAAGATCAGCCGCGAGAAGGCAGAAGCACATTTGATCTCAAAAGGAGAGAGTTACAGCCACAAGCCAAGATTCCAATCAACGACCTGACCAACAGTAAGGGGACCAACTAAATGTTGGCAGAGAAGCAGTCTTCCTACAAGACTTGGGTCCCAGGCTGTAACTAGAGAAGGGCCAGAGGAGCAAGCAAGAGACAGGCGACCAGAACAAGTGACCAGAACAAGCGACCAGAACAAGCGACCAGAACAAGCGACCAGAACAAGCGACCAGAACAAGCGACCAGAACAAGCGACCAGAACAAGCGATCAGAACAAGCGACCAGAACAAGCGACCAGAACAAGCGAACAGATAAGAGCCAGCACAAGATGAGAACCTATAATAAAAACGAAAAATTAAGGGTGAAAAGAACCTCAACAAAAACCTCAGGAGTAAAAGAGCCTTTCAACAAGAACCTCAGAGTAAAAAGAGCTTCAACAAGAACCTCAGAATCAAAAGAACCTCAATAGGAGCTCCTACAAGAACCTCAGTAATAGCGAAACCAAGAATCTCGGAATGAAAAGAACCTCAACAATAGAGCCAGAAAAACACCAAAAACAATAAAAAAAATGAAAATAAAAAAACAACCAGGAAAACAACCAGGAAAACAACCAGGAAAACAACCAGGAAAACAACCAGGAAAACAACCAGGAAAACAACCAGGAAAACGACCAGGAAAACTACCAGGGAAACGACCAGGGAAACGACCAGTTGAGAATCAGCCAAAGACCAGGAAGGCCACCAAGAAAACCTATAATGAAAAGCGAAACGAAAGAATGTTTAAGTAGTTTTCTTTTTTATAGTTCATCTTACTTTTATAGCTCTCTATACTGTCGTCATATGATAAATAGATATATACTCACGGCGGATATGAGGTAATCTGTCGAAAGAGAAAGGTAAACAAAAGTAATTTAGTATAGCGGAAAAGAAATATTATGCGCATTCTAGACCAAAATCATCTTGCGATGTGTTTCACATATGAATTTGCTATTATATATTTCAATCTGATATATATATATATATATATATATATATATTACCACCTTTCGCAGTGACTAGAAGGGTTTTATGCTTTGAGAAGAAAAAAGAAACAAGGTAGACCAATCTACGGCTAAGAGTGTATATATCATTTTCCATTTTATCGGAACTACTATGAGTTATGCAATAGCAACTACTATATAGAGCCAATGAATCAATTCTAGACCCTTATTAGAAGTATGGAATGGCACTTTGACACACGTCTGTCGCCATCGAATTGTGATAAAATGTAAAGATAACCCTACTCTTTAGTAACCCGATTTTAGACTTTAATAGCACTAGTGTGTTAACGCGCGCATGGATTAAGCGGTTTGATATAGGTGATGGTAATTTTCAAACGATCATCACTGGTCGCTCGCATTAAAAGAATGCGGAAAGGCATATATAAACACAGTCGATAGAGTGTAAGTATAGAATGGGACGCGCATCATAAAGCATGTGCATCATTTTGAACTACACAACTTGATTGCTATGTACGACTGGTGGACTGAGATCCGGGGTGGAGAGATGGACTGGTTATTGCGCACGTGTTAATGTAGTATAATTGAAATGTTCTATCTAAAGTGCCATTGCTGTGCTTGTTGAATATATCAACTCAAGAATAAATTTATTTTAAGCATAGCAGATAGAGTGCCTTATTTTGAGCATATAACAATCATCAGATGTGACATCAGATGCGACATTTCAAATGCGACATTTCAAATGCGACATTAGATCGAGATCGATCACCATCTTGATTCTTGAAAATAAAAATAAAATGGAAAAATCGGACTTTGGATACTAAAATCAAGGATTTTGGAACAAAAATTGAAATTATGGCATAGCAGGCAATTAATGATATAGTAAAGGGACGAATGTTTATTAAGAAAGGTTCGAGCGTATTCTTTTTTCGTTGAAATAGCGTACGTTTTGTAAGAAAGCGAAAGGCACATTTTGTTCCAGAAGCCGAAAAAGCATACCCCTTCAGGCTTTTGTATTGCTTTGTGGTGTGGTTATAAAGCTGCGACAATATTGCCATCGAAATCAACGTACACTGTTCTCTATATATTGTAACAATCAGAGATCTATCTCAGTTTATCTAAGATCCAGATACAATTATTTGATTTTAATTTGATTTCAAAAGTAAGTTCACGCAACATCGGCGCTCTAAAATGAAATACAAGTTAAAGTATCATGAATCACCCCGTCTATCAATCGAAATAAATAGCCTACTGCTTTTGACTAGTGAATACGTTCAGATGTATTGGAACACCATTATCACTTCAATACTTGTTGTTGTAACTGCTCAGTCTAGACATGCCATTGCTAATTCCCAGATGTGACGATTGACCAAGATTGATCGTAGATTTCTCATCTTAAAACTTGGCGATCTCTAAAAAAAAAAAAAAAAAAAATTATTATTTCCTACAAACGGTAGGTATTATAAAGTATGAAGCAATAAAAGCAACAATAAACTTACGCTTTTAAACCTTAGTAAAGTTTGTAGAAAATCTTGTAGTCTTTCGAATACTGCTATTATCTGTTGTATATATCTACAACATATAATTTGAACAATTCTGTATGAACAATCATCATCATACTACACCGTTACCATGTAGGTTGTTGGTGCGTATATATTATGTCGATGTATTTTTTTTCCTACAAAATCATGTAAGGATTTAATTTATTATATTAGACCAATGATATAGCATCCTGCATAAAAACGATGAGCACTGGAACCACTACTGTCGAATCGAAAGAAGGCTATTCGCTTAAGCGCACACAATCTACTGGCAAAAACAGAGTGATAAAGCCTTATATGAAAGTGGGGTCCGCATAAGACCTTCTAAATACTACACCAGTATTAAAAAGAGACAGTCATGTTTACAATGTTAGATGAAATATATAGAACCGAGATCTCAGTGATGTATGAATTAGTTCACATTGGGCATGGCATGTTATATGAAATGAGCAAATTTTCACATTTCGATTTAAATGTCACATCTGATGGGTAGGACATGTCTGGAATAAATTATTCCATACATTTATAGTCTTTATCTAGGTAAAATACAACGAGTGAAAAATGCATGAATGCGTTGTATTAAAATTATGCATATTTTTCTTACATGTAGTATATATATATATATATATATATATATCTACAAGTTAAAAAAGTAGGTCTCTCAGCTAATTTTGGTTCAGATTCAGAATGAACTTCTGCTTCAAATGACCAAATTACAAACCATAAGAGAGTGTGATTTATATAGGCATAACAATTGGGTATACTCTATTGGAGTAAATAAGCTATTATACTTAATAAATAGCGATAAGAAACTACTTTTATTGCTACTGACTGACTGCTGAAAAAGATGGCGATATAATATAACGGTGTAGTATGAATTTTAGGTTATGTTGTGTCATGTGTTAAGAAAACTAGACAAATCTATAAAAGTATACTTTCTATAAGCTATTTCCCACTTCTTTTTTCTTCTCATTATCCTCATTTTCTTTCAACTCAATGAAGACAACTCAACTACTACTGCAAAAAATGTCGTTTTGAGATAGGATTCACATATGACCGAATCAATTCGCGTTGCTCTATATAGCATGATAAGTAAGTATAATTTACATCAGGGTCTGTACATAAAATGAGCTAGTCTCTAGTCTTTTTCTCACGTTTCTATATCTTTTTTACGAGCAGGATTATATATAAACGGGTTATACGTGTTTCACTACTACACACGCGTTGTCTCTTTGCTTCTGGGTCATCTAATTGGTATTATTAGTAAGTATTTCTTGGTTATTATATGCTGTAGCTTAGACAGTGCCATCGCCAGATGTGAATGCAGTCGTTACTTATGAAAACCGCATCCGGTAAACCCTGGTAGATTGGGGGGTTCTTTGTAAGCAACTTACCCACCGCGTAGTGAGAGATGAGCTGGGGCATCTAACGCGAGGTAGCATTTTATCTGCGATGCACAGTATGGTGGCGAGTGACGCACACTTGAGCGGGTAACTATCCTTCTTTTGATGAACCTACTTATCATTTGTGTATATTAACCCAGTAACATATTAATAGGAACTTAAGAGCCCATCAAGTAGCCAAGTGATCCTTACTAGTGTATCTTATCAACGTCAAGGCTGGTCCACTCTTCTCTATCTATCTATCATTATTCAATATACACAAGTTAAGCAAGCACTAATGAAGCTTTAACGAATCAGCCGTACCAGATTAAAAATAATAAATCCAAACTACTACCACTATAACTAGTTCTCTAATTGATGGCTCTCCTGGGGGTCTTTGTAAATTTTCAAGCCTACTACCATATTTAACACTCTTTTAATATATATATAACAGCTTATATATTCTTGAGCATTCACATATTGTCATCAATATAATTAAGAATATTGAGCCTGGTTATATAATTTTGATAAGGTTAAAAGAAAGTCGTTATGCCGAAAATGCCATGTGTATTGCAAGGCTTTTAACCCTTAGTTATCTCTACACCATTTGTTTTTAAATAGTTTTGCCCAAGCAGACACTGGCTGTACGCGTACAGGATCCAGAAGTCGTCCAATATATATATATATATATATATATATATGTTAGTTGCATAATAATAGTACTATTTTACAAGGCTAATATTTGTTCTATACTTTAAAATAAAACGTATTTTAGATATCTTTCGCGTAGTGATCTATAAATTAGTTTGATTTTTTTTTTTAAGTTTCAGAAAAATGGAATCTGACGGGTCAATCATATATAAAAAGAATGCATAATATAGAGTTTGCACTTCATATATGCCAAACAGTGGTTTCCTTATAGTTTAAGTGCTATTATATTTATTAAGTCAGTATGTTCAAAATTAATCAAAGGCATGCATGGGTTGTTAAAGATGCTTTATTCATTTTCATAAAAATAACAATAAAAAAAAGGGCACTTCCTTTGGTTCTCAAAGTCACGATGAGTAACTTTGATACTAACAAGATCAGCCGCGAGAAGGCAGAAGCACATTTGATCTCAAAAGGAGAGAGTTACAGCCACAAGCCAAGATTCCAATCAACGACCTGACCAACAGTAAGGGGACCAACTAAATGTTGGCAGAGAAGCAGTCTTCCTACAAGACTTGGGTCCCAGGCTGTAACTAGAGAAGGGCCAGAGGAGCAAGCAAGAGACAGGCGACCAGAACAAGTGACCAGAACAAGCGACCAGAACAAGCGACCAGAACAAGCGACCAGAACAAGCGACCAGAACAAGCGACCAGAACAAGCGACCAGAACAAGCGATCAGAACAAGCGACCAGAACAAGCGACCAGAACAAGCGAACAGATAAGAGCCAGCACAAGATGAGAACCTATAATAAAAACGAAAAATTAAGGGTGAAAAGAACCTCAACAAAAACCTCAGGAGTAAAAAGAGCCTTTCAACAAGAACCTCAGAGTAAAAAGAGCTTCAACAAGAACCTCAGAATCAAAAGAACCTCAATAGGAGCTCCTACAAGAACCTCAGTAATAGCGAAACCAAGAATCTCGGAATGAAAAGAACCTCAACAATAGAGCCAGAAAAACACCAAAAACAATAAAAAAAAATGAAAATAAAAAAACAACCAGGAAAACAACCAGGAAAACAACCAGGAAAACAACCAGGAAAACAACCAGGAAAACAACCAGGAAAACAACCAGGAAAACGACCAGGAAAACTACCAGGGAAACGACCAGGGAAACGACCAGTTGAGAATCAGCCAAAGACCAGGAAGGCCACCAAGAAAACCTATAATGAAAAGCGAAACGAAAGAATGTTTAAGTAGTTTTCTTTTTATAGTTCATCTTACTTTTATAGCTCTCTATACTGTCGTCATATGATAAATAGATATATACTCACGGCGGATATGAGGTAATCTGTCGAAAGAGAAAGGTAAACAAAAGTAATTTAGTATAGCGGAAAAGAAATATTATGCGCATTCTAGACCAAAATCATCTTGCGATGTGTTTCACATATGAATTTGCTATTATATATTTCAATCTGATATATATATATATATATATATATATATATTACCACCTTTCGCAGTGACTAGAAGGGTTTTATGCTTTGAGAAGAAAAAAGAAACAAGGTAGACCAATCTACGGCTAAGAGTGTATATCATTTTCCATTTTATCGGAACTACTATGAGTTATGCAATAGCAACTACTATATAGAGCCAATGAATCAATTCTAGACCCTTATTAGAAGTATGGAATGGCACTTTGACACACGTCTGTCGCCATCGAATTGTGATAAAATGTAAAGATAACCCTACTCTTTAGTAACCCGATTTTAGACTTTAATAGCACTAGTGTGTTAACGCGCGCATGGATTAAGCGGTTTGATATAGGTGATGGTAATTTTCAAACGATCATCACTGGTCGCTCGCATTAAAAGAATGCGGAAAGGCATATATAAACACAGTCGATAGAGTGTAAGTATAGAATGGGACGCGCATCATAAAGCATGTGCATCATTTTGAACTACACAACTTGATTGCTATGTACGACTGGTGGACTGAGATCCGGGGTGGAGAGATGGACTGGTTATTGCGCACGTGTTAATGTAGTATAATTGAAATGTTCTATCTAAAGTGCCATTGCTGTGCTTGTTGAATATATCAACTCAAGAATAAATTTATTTTAAGCATAGCAGATAGAGTGCCTTATTTTGAGCATATAACAATCATCAGATGTGACATCAGATGCGACATTTCAAATGCGACATTTCAAATGCGACATTAGATCGAGATCGATCACCATCTTGATTCTTGAAAATAAAAATAAAATGGAAAAATCGGACTTTGGATACTAAAATCAAGGATTTTGGAACAAAAATTGAAATTATGGCATAGCAGGCAATTAATGATATAGTAAAGGGACGAATGTTTATTAAGAAAGGTTCGAGCGTATTCTTTTTTCGTTGAAATAGCGTACGTTTTGTAAGAAAGCGAAAGGCACATTTTGTTCCAGAAGCCGAAAAAGCATACCCCTTCAGGCTTTTGTATTGCTTTGTGGTGTGGTTATAAAGCTGCGACAATATTGCCATCGAAATCAACGTACACTGTTCTCTATATATTGTAACAATCAGAGATCTATCTCAGTTTATCTAAGATCCAGATACAATTATTTGATTTTAATTTGATTTCAAAAGTAAGTTCACGCAACATCGGCGCTCTAAAATGAAATACAAGTTAAAGTATCATGAATCACCCCGTCTATCAATCGAAATAAATAGC
This sequence comes from Actinomucor elegans, assembly GCA_026027325.1. Lineage (NCBI taxonomy): Eukaryota > Fungi > Mucoromycota > Mucoromycetes > Mucorales > Mucoraceae > Actinomucor > Actinomucor elegans. The sequence continues at coordinate 18,243 of JAMSLZ010000027.1, forward strand.
CTACTGCTTTTGACTAGTGAATACGTTCAGATGTATTGGAACACCATTATCACTTCAATACTTGTTGTTGTAACTGCTCAGTCTAGACATGCCATTGCTAATTCCCAGATGTGACGATTGACCAAGATTGATCGTAGATTTCTCATCTTAAAACTTGGCGATCTCTAAAAAAAAAAAAAAAAAAAATTATTATTTCCTACAAACGGTAGGTATTATAAAGTATGAAGCAATAAAAGCAACAATAAACTTACGCTTTTAAACCTTAGTAAAGTTTGTAGAAAATCTTGTAGTCTTTCGAATACTGCTATTATCTGTTGTATATATCTACAACATATAATTTGAACAATTCTGTATGAACAATCATCATCATACTACACCGTTACCATGTAGGTTGTTGGTGCGTATATATTATGTCGATGTATTTTTTTCCTACAAAATCATGTAAGGATTTAATTTATTATATTAGACCAATGATATAGCATCCTGCATAAAAACGATGAGCACTGGAACCACTACTGTCGAATCGAAAGAAGGCTATTCGCTTAAGCGCACACAATCTACTGGCAAAAACAGAGTGATAAAGCCTTATATGAAAGTGGGGTCCGCATAAGACCTTCTAAATACTACACCAGTATTAAAAAAGAGACAGTCATGTTTACAATGTTAGATGAAATATATAGAACCGAGATCTCAGTGATGTATGAATTAGTTCACATTGGGCATGGCATGTTATATGAAATGAGCAAATTTTCACATTTCGATTTAAATGTCACATCTGATGGGTAGGACATGTCTGGAATAAATTATTCCATACATTTATAGTCTTTATCTAGGTAAAATACAACGAGTGAAAAATGCATGAATGCGTTGTATTAAAATTATGCATATTTTTCTTACATGTAGTATATATATATATATATATATATATATCTACAAGTTAAAAAAGTAGGTCTCTCAGCTAATTTTGGTTCAGATTCAGAATGAACTTCTGCTTCAAATGACCAAATTACAAACCATAAGAGAGTGTGATTTATATAGGCATAACAATTGGGTATACTCTATTGGAGTAAATAAGCTATTATACTTAATAAATAGCGATAAGAAACTACTTTTATTGCTACTGACTGACTGCTGAAAAAGATGGCGATATAATATAACGGTGTAGTATGAATTTTAGGTTATGTTGTGTCATGTGTTAAGAAAACTAGACAAATCTATAAAAGTATACTTTCTATAAGCTATTTCCCACTTCTTTTTTCTTCTCATTATCCTCATTTTCTTTCAACTCAATGAAGACAACTCAACTACTACTGCAAAAAATGTCGTTTTGAGATAGGATTCACATATGACCGAATCAATTCGCGTTGCTCTATATAGCATGATAAGTAAGTATAATTTACATCAGGGTCTGTACATAAAATGAGCTAGTCTCTAGTCTTTTTCTCACGTTTCTATATCTTTTTTACGAGCAGGATTATATATAAACGGGTTATACGTGTTTCACTACTACACACGCGTTGTCTCTTTGCTTCTGGGTCATCTAATTGGTATTATTAGTAAGTATTTCTTGGTTATTATATGCTGTAGCTTAGACAGTGCCATCGCCAGATGTGAATGCAGTCGTTACTTATGAAAACCGCATCCGGTAAACCCTGGTAGATTGGGGGGTTCTTTGTAAGCAACTTACCCACCGCGTAGTGAGAGATGAGCTGGGGCATCTAACGCGAGGTAGCATTTTATCTGCGATGCACAGTATGGTGGCGAGTGACGCACACTTGAGCGGGTAACTATCCTTCTTTTGATGAACCTACTTATCATTTGTGTATATTAACCCAGTAACATATTAATAGGAACTTAAGAGCCCATCAAGTAGCCAAGTGATCCTTACTAGTGTATCTTATCAACGTCAAGGCTGGTCCACTCTTCTCTATCTATCTATCATTATTCAATATACACAAGTTAAGCAAGCACTAATGAAGCTTTAACGAATCAGCCGTACCAGATTAAAAATAATAAATCCAAACTACTACCACTATAACTAGTTCTCTAATTGATGGCTCTCCTGGGGGTCTTTGTAAATTTTCAAGCCTACTACCATATTTAACACTCTTTTAATATATATATAACAGCTTATATATTCTTGAGCATTCACATATTGTCATCAATATAATTAAGAATATTGAGCCTGGTTATATAATTTTGATAAGGTTAAAAGAAAGTCGTTATGCCGAAAATGCCATGTGTATTGCAAGGCTTTTAACCCTTAGTTATCTCTACACCATTTGTTTTTAAATAGTTTTGCCCAAGCAGACACTGGCTGTACGCGTACAGGATCCAGAAGTCGTCCAATATATATATATATATATATATATATGTTAGTTGCATAATAATAGTACTATTTTACAAGGCTAATATTTGTTCTATACTTTAAAATAAAACGTATTTTAGATATCTTTCGCGTAGTGATCTATAAATTAGTTTGATTTTTTTTTTAAGTTTCAGAAAAATGGAATCTGACGGGTCAATCATATATAAAAAAGAATGCATAATATAGAGTTTGCACTTCATATATGCCAAACAGTGGTTTCCTTATAGTTTAAGTGCTATTATATTTATTAAGTCAGTATGTTCAAAATTAATCAAAGGCATGCATGGGTTGTTAAAGATGCTTTATTCATTTTCATAAAAATAACAATAAAAAAAAGGGCACTTCCTTTGGTTCTCAAAGTCACGATGAGTAACTTTGATACTAACAAGATCAGCCGCGAGAAGGCAGAAGCACATTTGATCTCAAAAGGAGAGAGTTACAGCCACAAGCCAAGATTCCAATCAACGACCTGACCAACAGTAAGGGGACCAACTAAATGTTGGCAGAGAAGCAGTCTTCCTACAAGACTTGGGTCCCAGGCTGTAACTAGAGAAGGGCCAGAGGAGCAAGCAAGAGACAGGCGACCAGAACAAGTGACCAGAACAAGCGACCAGAACAAGCGACCAGAACAAGCGACCAGAACAAGCGACCAGAACAAGCGACCAGAACAAGCGACCAGAACAAGCGATCAGAACAAGCGACCAGAACAAGCGACCAGAACAAGCGAACAGATAAGAGCCAGCACAAGATGAGAACCTATAATAAAAACGAAAAATTAAGGGTGAAAAGAACCTCAACAAAAACCTCAGGAGTAAAAAGAGCCTTTCAACAAGAACCTCAGAGTAAAAAGAGCTTCAACAAGAACCTCAGAATCAAAAGAACCTCAATAGGAGCTCCTACAAGAACCTCAGTAATAGCGAAACCAAGAATCTCGGAATGAAAAGAACCTCAACAATAGAGCCAGAAAAACACCAAAAACAATAAAAAAAAATGAAAATAAAAAAACAACCAGGAAAACAACCAGGAAAACAACCAGGAAAACAACCAGGAAAACAACCAGGAAAACAACCAGGAAAACAACCAGGAAAACGACCAGGAAAACTACCAGGGAAACGACCAGGGAAACGACCAGTTGAGAATCAGCCAAAGACCAGGAAGGCCACCAAGAAAACCTATAATGAAAAGCGAAACGAAAGAATGTTTAAGTAGTTTTCTTTTTTATAGTTCATCTTACTTTTATAGCTCTCTATACTGTCGTCATATGATAAATAGATATATACTCACGGCGGATATGAGGTAATCTGTCGAAAGAGAAAGGTAAACAAAAGTAATTTAGTATAGCGGAAAAGAAATATTATGCGCATTCTAGACCAAAATCATCTTGCGATGTGTTTCACATATGAATTTGCTATTATATATTTCAATCTGATATATATATATATATATATATATATATATTACCACCTTTCGCAGTGACTAGAAGGGTTTTATGCTTTGAGAAGAAAAAAGAAACAAGGTAGACCAATCTACGGCTAAGAGTGTATATATCATTTTCCATTTTATCGGAACTACTATGAGTTATGCAATAGCAACTACTATATAGAGCCAATGAATCAATTCTAGACCCTTATTAGAAGTATGGAATGGCACTTTGACACACGTCTGTCGCCATCGAATTGTGATAAAATGTAAAGATAACCCTACTCTTTAGTAACCCGATTTTAGACTTTAATAGCACTAGTGTGTTAACGCGCGCATGGATTAAGCGGTTTGATATAGGTGATGGTAATTTTCAAACGATCATCACTGGTCGCTCGCATTAAAAGAATGCGGAAAGGCATATATAAACACAGTCGATAGAGTGTAAGTATAGAATGGGACGCGCATCATAAAGCATGTGCATCATTTTGAACTACACAACTTGATTGCTATGTACGACTGGTGGACTGAGATCCGGGGTGGAGAGATGGACTGGTTATTGCGCACGTGTTAATGTAGTATAATTGAAATGTTCTATCTAAAGTGCCATTGCTGTGCTTGTTGAATATATCAACTCAAGAATAAATTTATTTTAAGCATAGCAGATAGAGTGCCTTATTTTGAGCATATAACAATCATCAGATGTGACATCAGATGCGACATTTCAAATGCGACATTTCAAATGCGACATTAGATCGAGATCGATCACCATCTTGATTCTTGAAAATAAAAATAAAATGGAAAAATCGGACTTTGGATACTAAAATCAAGGATTTTGGAACAAAAATTGAAATTATGGCATAGCAGGCAATTAATGATATAGTAAAGGGACGAATGTTTATTAAGAAAGGTTCGAGCGTATTCTTTTTTCGTTGAAATAGCGTACGTTTTGTAAGAAAGCGAAAGGCACATTTTGTTCCAGAAGCCGAAAAAGCATACCCCTTCAGGCTTTTGTATTGCTTTGTGGTGTGGTTATAAAGCTGCGACAATATTGCCATCGAAATCAACGTACACTGTTCTCTATATATTGTAACAATCAGAGATCTATCTCAGTTTATCTAAGATCCAGATACAATTATTTGATTTTAATTTGATTTCAAAAGTAAGTTCACGCAACATCGGCGCTCTAAAATGAAATACAAGTTAAAGTATCATGAATCACCCCGTCTATCAATCGAAATAAATAGCCTACTGCTTTTGACTAGTGAATACGTTCAGATGTATTGGAACACCATTATCACTTCAATACTTGTTGTTGTAACTGCTCAGTCTAGACATGCCATTGCTAATTCCCAGATGTGACGATTGACCAAGATTGATCGTAGATTTCTCATCTTAAAACTTGGCGATCTCTAAAAAAAAAAAAAAAAAAATTATTATTTCCTACAAACGGTAGGTATTATAAAGTATGAAGCAATAAAAGCAACAATAAACTTACGCTTTTAAACCTTAGTAAAGTTTGTAGAAAATCTTGTAGTCTTTCGAATACTGCTATTATCTGTTGTATATATCTACAACATATAATTTGAACAATTCTGTATGAACAATCATCATCATACTACACCGTTACCATGTAGGTTGTTGGTGCGTATATATTATGTCGATGTATTTTTTTTCCTACAAAATCATGTAAGGATTTAATTTATTATATTAGACCAATGATATAGCATCCTGCATAAAAACGATGAGCACTGGAACCACTACTGTCGAATCGAAAGAAGGCTATTCGCTTAAGCGCACACAATCTACTGGCAAAAACAGAGTGATAAAGCCTTATATGAAAGTGGGGTCCGCATAAGACCTTCTAAATACTACACCAGTATTAAAAAAGAGACAGTCATGTTTACAATGTTAGATGAAATATATAGAACCGAGATCTCAGTGATGTATGAATTAGTTCACATTGGGCATGGCATGTTATATGAAATGAGCAAATTTTCACATTTCGATTTAAATGTCACATCTGATGGGTAGGACATGTCTGGAATAAATTATTCCATACATTTATAGTCTTTATCTAGGTAAAATACAACGAGTGAAAAATGCATGAATGCGTTGTATTAAAATTATGCATATTTTTCTTACATGTAGTATATATATATATATATATATATATCTACAAGTTAAAAAAGTAGGTCTCTCAGCTAATTTTGGTTCAGATTCAGAATGAACTTCTGCTTCAAATGACCAAATTACAAACCATAAGAGAGTGTGATTTATATAGGCATAACAATTGGGTATACTCTATTGGAGTAAATAAGCTATTATACTTAATAAATAGCGATAAGAAACTACTTTTATTGCTACTGACTGACTGCTGAAAAAGATGGCGATATAATATAACGGTGTAGTATGAATTTTAGGTTATGTTGTGTCATGTGTTAAGAAAACTAGACAAATCTATAAAAGTATACTTTCTATAAGCTATTTCCCACTTCTTTTTTCTTCTCATTATCCTCATTTTCTTTCAACTCAATGAAGACAACTCAACTACTACTGCAAAAAATGTCGTTTTGAGATAGGATTCACATATGACCGAATCAATTCGCGTTGCTCTATATAGCATGATAAGTAAGTATAATTTACATCAGGGTCTGTACATAAAATGAGCTAGTCTCTAGTCTTTTTCTCACGTTTCTATATCTTTTTTACGAGCAGGATTATATATAAACGGGTTATACGTGTTTCACTACTACACACGCGTTGTCTCTTTGCTTCTGGGTCATCTAATTGGTATTATTAGTAAGTATTTCTTGGTTATTATATGCTGTAGCTTAGACAGTGCCATCGCCAGATGTGAATGCAGTCGTTACTTATGAAAACCGCATCCGGTAAACCCTGGTAGATTGGGGGGTTCTTTGTAAGCAACTTACCCACCGCGTAGTGAGAGATGAGCTGGGGCATCTAACGCGAGGTAGCATTTTATCTGCGATGCACAGTATGGTGGCGAGTGACGCACACTTGAGCGGGTAACTATCCTTCTTTTGATGAACCTACTTATCATTTGTGTATATTAACCCAGTAACATATTAATAGGAACTTAAGAGCCCATCAAGTAGCCAAGTGATCCTTACTAGTGTATCTTATCAACGTCAAGGCTGGTCCACTCTTCTCTATCTATCTATCATTATTCAATATACACAAGTTAAGCAAGCACTAATGAAGCTTTAACGAATCAGCCGTACCAGATTAAAAATAATAAATCCAAACTACTACCACTATAACTAGTTCTCTAATTGATGGCTCTCCTGGGGGTCTTTGTAAATTTTCAAGCCTACTACCATATTTAACACTCTTTTAATATATATAACAGCTTATATATTCTTGAGCATTCACATATTGTCATCAATATAATTAAGAATATTGAGCCTGGTTATATAATTTTGATAAGGTTAAAAGAAAGTCGTTATGCCGAAAATGCCATGTGTATTGCAAGGCTTTTAACCCTTAGTTATCTCTACACCATTTGTTTTTAAATAGTTTTGCCCAAGCAGACACTGGCTGTACGCGTACAGGATCCAGAAGTCGTCCAATATATATATATATATATATATATATGTTAGTTGCATAATAATAGTACTATTTTACAAGGCTAATATTTGTTCTATACTTTAAAATAAAACGTATTTTAGATATCTTTCGCGTAGTGATCTATAAATTAGTTTGATTTTTTTTTTTAAGTTTCAGAAAAATGGAATCTGACGGGTCAATCATATATAAAAAAGAATGCATAATATAGAGTTTGCACTTCATATATGCCAAACAGTGGTTTCCTTATAGTTTAAGTGCTATTATATTTATTAAGTCAGTATGTTCAAAATTAATCAAAGGCATGCATGGGTTGTTAAAGATGCTTTATTCATTTTCATAAAAATAACAATAAAAAAAAGGGCACTTCCTTTGGTTCTCAAAGTCACGATGAGTAACTTTGATACTAACAAGATCAGCCGCGAGAAGGCAGAAGCACATTTGATCTCAAAAGGAGAGAGTTACAGCCACAAGCCAAGATTCCAATCAACGACCTGACCAACAGTAAGGGGACCAACTAAATGTTGGCAGAGAAGCAGTCTTCCTACAAGACTTGGGTCCCAGGCTGTAACTAGAGAAGGGCCAGAGGAGCAAGCAAGAGACAGGCGACCAGAACAAGTGACCAGAACAAGCGACCAGAACAAGCGACCAGAACAAGCGACCAGAACAAGCGACCAGAACAAGCGACCAGAACAAGCGACCAGAACAAGCGATCAGAACAAGCGACCAGAACAAGCGACCAGAACAAGCGAACAGATAAGAGCCAGCACAAGATGAGAACCTATAATAAAAACGAAAAATTAAGGGTGAAAAGAACCTCAACAAAAACCTCAGGAGTAAAAAGAGCCTTTCAACAAGAACCTCAGAGTAAAAAGAGCTTCAACAAGAACCTCAGAATCAAAAGAACCTCAATAGGAGCTCCTACAAGAACCTCAGTAATAGCGAAACCAAGAATCTCGGAATGAAAAGAACCTCAACAATAGAGCCAGAAAAACACCAAAAACAATAAAAAAAAATGAAAATAAAAAAACAACCAGGAAAACAACCAGGAAAACAACCAGGAAAACAACCAGGAAAACAACCAGGAAAACAACCAGGAAAACAACCAGGAAAACGACCAGGAAAACTACCAGGGAAACGACCAGGGAAACGACCAGTTGAGAATCAGCCAAAGACCAGGAAGGCCACCAAGAAAACCTATAATGAAAAGCGAAACGAAAGAATGTTTAAGTAGTTTTCTTTTTTATAGTTCATCTTACTTTTATAGCTCTCTATACTGTCGTCATATGATAAATAGATATATACTCACGGCGGATATGAGGTAATCTGTCGAAAGAGAAAGGTAAACAAAAGTAATTTAGTATAGCGGAAAAGAAATATTATGCGCATTCTAGACCAAAATCATCTTGCGATGTGTTTCACATATGAATTTGCTATTATATATTTCAATCTGATATATATATATATATATATATATATATATTACCACCTTTCGCAGTGACTAGAAGGGTTTTATGCTTTGAGAAGAAAAAAGAAACAAGGTAGACCAATCTACGGCTAAGAGTGTATATATCATTTTCCATTTTATCGGAACTACTATGAGTTATGCAATAGCAACTACTATATAGAGCCAATGAATCAATTCTAGACCCTTATTAGAAGTATGGAATGGCACTTTGACACACGTCTGTCGCCATCGAATTGTGATAAAATGTAAAGATAACCCTACTCTTTAGTAACCCGATTTTAGACTTTAATAGCACTAGTGTGTTAACGCGCGCATGGATTAAGCGGTTTGATATAGGTGATGGTAATTTTCAAACGATCATCACTGGTCGCTCGCATTAAAAGAATGCGGAAAGGCATATATAAACACAGTCGATAGAGTGTAAGTATAGAATGGGACGCGCATCATAAAGCATGTGCATCATTTTGAACTACACAACTTGATTGCTATGTACGACTGGTGGACTGAGATCCGGGGTGGAGAGATGGACTGGTTATTGCGCACGTGTTAATGTAGTATAATTGAAATGTTCTATCTAAAGTGCCATTGCTGTGCTTGTTGAATATATCAACTCAAGAATAAATTTATTTTAAGCATAGCAGATAGAGTGCCTTATTTTGAGCATATAACAATCATCAGATGTGACATCAGATGCGACATTTCAAATGCGACATTTCAAATGCGACATTAGATCGAGATCGATCACCATCTTGATTCTTGAAAATAAAAATAAAATGGAAAAATCGGACTTTGGATACTAAAATCAAGGATTTTGGAACAAAAATTGAAATTATGGCATAGCAGGCAATTAATGATATAGTAAAGGGACGAATGTTTATTAAGAAAGGTTCGAGCGTATTCTTTTTTCGTTGAAATAGCGTACGTTTTGTAAGAAAGCGAAAGGCACATTTTGTTCCAGAAGCCGAAAAAGCATACCCCTTCAGGCTTTTGTATTGCTTTGTGGTGTGGTTATAAAGCTGCGACAATATTGCCATCGAAATCAACGTACACTGTTCTCTATATATTGTAACAATCAGAGATCTATCTCAGTTTATCTAAGATCCAGATACAATTATTTGATTTTAATTTGATTTCAAAAGTAAGTTCACGCAACATCGGCGCTCTAAAATGAAATACAAGTTAAAGTATCATGAATCACCCCGTCTATCAATCGAAATAAATAGCCTACTGCTTTTGACTAGTGAATACGTTCAGATGTATTGGAACACCATTATCACTTCAATACTTGTTGTTGTAACTGCTCAGTCTAGACATGCCATTGCTAATTCCCAGATGTGACGATTGACCAAGATTGATCGTAGATTTCTCATCTTAAAACTTGGCGATCTCTAAAAAAAAAAAAAAAAAAATTATTATTTCCTACAAACGGTAGGTATTATAAAGTATGAAGCAATAAAAGCAACAATAAACTTACGCTTTTAAACCTTAGTAAAGTTTGTAGAAAATCTTGTAGTCTTTCGAATACTGCTATTATCTGTTGTATATATCTACAACATATAATTTGAACAATTCTGTATGAACAATCATCATCATACTACACCGTTACCATGTAGGTTGTTGGTGCGTATATATTATGTCGATGTATTTTTTTTCCTACAAAATCATGTAAGGATTTAATTTATTATATTAGACCAATGATATAGCATCCTGCATAAAAACGATGAGCACTGGAACCACTACTGTCGAATCGAAAGAAGGCTATTCGCTTAAGCGCACACAATCTACTGGCAAAAACAGAGTGATAAAGCCTTATATGAAAGTGGGGTCCGCATAAGACCTTCTAAATACTACACCAGTATTAAAAAAGAGACAGTCATGTTTACAATGTTAGATGAAATATATAGAACCGAGATCTCAGTGATGTATGAATTAGTTCACATTGGGCATGGCATGTTATATGAAATGAGCAAATTTTCACATTTCGATTTAAATGTCACATCTGATGGGTAGGACATGTCTGGAATAAATTATTCCATACATTTATAGTCTTTATCTAGGTAAAATACAACGAGTGAAAAATGCATGAATGCGTTGTATTAAAATTATGCATATTTTTCTTACATGTAGTATATATATATATATATATATATATATATCTACAAGTTAAAAAAGTAGGTCTCTCAGCTAATTTTGGTTCAGATTCAGAATGAACTTCTGCTTCAAATGACCAAATTACAAACCATAAGAGAGTGTGATTTATATAGGCATAACAATTGGGTATACTCTATTGGAGTAAATAAGCTATTATACTTAATAAATAGCGATAAGAAACTACTTTTATTGCTACTGACTGACTGCTGAAAAAGATGGCGATATAATATAACGGTGTAGTATGAATTTTAGGTTATGTTGTGTCATGTGTTAAGAAAACTAGACAAATCTATAAAAGTATACTTTCTATAAGCTATTTCCCACTTCTTTTTTCTTCTCATTATCCTCATTTTCTTTCAACTCAATGAAGACAACTCAACTACTACTGCAAAAAATGTCGTTTTGAGATAGGATTCACATATGACCGAATCAATTCGCGTTGCTCTATATAGCATGATAAGTAAGTATAATTTACATCAGGGTCTGTACATAAAATGAGCTAGTCTCTAGTCTTTTTCTCACGTTTCTATATCTTTTTTACGAGCAGGATTATATATAAACGGGTTATACGTGTTTCACTACTACACACGCGTTGTCTCTTTGCTTCTGGGTCATCTAATTGGTATTATTAGTAAGTATTTCTTGGTTATTATATGCTGTAGCTTAGACAGTGCCATCGCCAGATGTGAATGCAGTCGTTACTTATGAAAACCGCATCCGGTAAACCCTGGTAGATTGGGGGGTTCTTTGTAAGCAACTTACCCACCGCGTAGTGAGAGATGAGCTGGGGCATCTAACGCGAGGTAGCATTTTATCTGCGATGCACAGTATGGTGGCGAGTGACGCACACTTGAGCGGGTAACTATCCTTCTTTTGATGAACCTACTTATCATTTGTGTATATTAACCCAGTAACATATTAATAGGAACTTAAGAGCCCATCAAGTAGCCAAGTGATCCTTACTAGTGTATCTTATCAACGTCAAGGCTGGTCCACTCTTCTCTATCTATCTATCATTATTCAATATACACAAGTTAAGCAAGCACTAATGAAGCTTTAACGAATCAGCCGTACCAGATTAAAAATAATAAATCCAAACTACTACCACTATAACTAGTTCTCTAATTGATGGCTCTCCTGGGGGTCTTTGTAAATTTTCAAGCCTACTACCATATTTAACACTCTTTTAATATATATATAACAGCTTATATATTCTTGAGCATTCACATATTGTCATCAATATAATTAAGAATATTGAGCCTGGTTATATAATTTTGATAAGGTTAAAAGAAAGTCGTTATGCCGAAAATGCCATGTGTATTGCAAGGCTTTTAACCCTTAGTTATCTCTACACCATTTGTTTTTAAATAGTTTTGCCCAAGCAGACACTGGCTGTACGCGTACAGGATCCAGAAGTCGTCCAATATATATATATATATATATATATATGTTAGTTGCATAATAATAGTACTATTTTACAAGGCTAATATTTGTTCTATACTTTAAAATAAAACGTATTTTAGATATCTTTCGCGTAGTGATCTATAAATTAGTTTGATTTTTTTTTTTAAGTTTCAGAAAAATGGAATCTGACGGGTCAATCATATATAAAAAAGAATGCATAATATAGAGTTTGCACTTCATATATGCCAAACAGTGGTTTCCTTATAGTTTAAGTGCTATTATATTTATTAAGTCAGTATGTTCAAAATTAATCAAAGGCATGCATGGGTTGTTAAAGATGCTTTATTCATTTTCATAAAAATAACAATAAAAAAAAGGGCACTTCCTTTGGTTCTCAAAGTCACGATGAGTAACTTTGATACTAACAAGATCAGCCGCGAGAAGGCAGAAGCACATTTGATCTCAAAAGGAGAGAGTTACAGCCACAAGCCAAGATTCCAATCAACGACCTGACCAACAGTAAGGGGACCAACTAAATGTTGGCAGAGAAGCAGTCTTCCTACAAGACTTGGGTCCCAGGCTGTAACTAGAGAAGGGCCAGAGGAGCAAGCAAGAGACAGGCGACCAGAACAAGTGACCAGAACAAGCGACCAGAACAAGCGACCAGAACAAGCGACCAGAACAAGCGACCAGAACAAGCGACCAGAACAAGCGACCAGAACAAGCGATCAGAACAAGCGACCAGAACAAGCGACCAGAACAAGCGAACAGATAAGAGCCAGCACAAGATGAGAACCTATAATAAAAACGAAAAATTAAGGGTGAAAAGAACCTCAACAAAAACCTCAGGAGTAAAAAGAGCCTTTCAACAAGAACCTCAGAGTAAAAAGAGCTTCAACAAGAACCTCAGAATCAAAAGAACCTCAATAGGAGCTCCTACAAGAACCTCAGTAATAGCGAAACCAAGAATCTCGGAATGAAAAGAACCTCAACAATAGAGCCAGAAAAACACCAAAAACAATAAAAAAAAATGAAAATAAAAAAACAACCAGGAAAACAACCAGGAAAACAACCAGGAAAACAACCAGGAAAACAACCAGGAAAACAACCAGGAAAACAACCAGGAAAACGACCAGGAAAACTACCAGGGAAACGACCAGGGAAACGACCAGTTGAGAATCAGCCAAAGACCAGGAAGGCCACCAAGAAAACCTATAATGAAAAGCGAAACGAAAGAATGTTTAAGTAGTTTTCTTTTTTATAGTTCATCTTACTTTTATAGCTCTCTATACTGTCGTCATATGATAAATAGATATATACTCACGGCGGATATGAGGTAATCTGTCGAAAGAGAAAGGTAAACAAAAGTAATTTAGTATAGCGGAAAAGAAATATTATGCGCATTCTAGACCAAAATCATCTTGCGATGTGTTTCACATATGAATTTGCTATTATATATTTCAATCTGATATATATATATATATATATATATATATATATTACCACCTTTCGCAGTGACTAGAAGGGTTTTATGCTTTGAGAAGAAAAAAGAAACAAGGTAGACCAATCTACGGCTAAGAGTGTATATATCATTTTCCATTTTATCGGAACTACTATGAGTTATGCAATAGCAACTACTATATAGAGCCAATGAATCAATTCTAGACCCTTATTAGAAGTATGGAATGGCACTTTGACACACGTCTGTCGCCATCGAATTGTGATAAAATGTAAAGATAACCCTACTCTTTAGTAACCCGATTTTAGACTTTAATAGCACTAGTGTGTTAACGCGCGCATGGATTAAGCGGTTTGATATAGGTGATGGTAATTTTCAAACGATCATCACTGGTCGCTCGCATTAAAAGAATGCGGAAAGGCATATATAAACACAGTCGATAGAGTGTAAGTATAGAATGGGACGCGCATCATAAAGCATGTGCATCATTTTGAACTACACAACTTGATTGCTATGTACGACTGGTGGACTGAGATCCGGGGTGGAGAGATGGACTGGTTATTGCGCACGTGTTAATGTAGTATAATTGAAATGTTCTATCTAAAGTGCCATTGCTGTGCTTGTTGAATATATCAACTCAAGAATAAATTTATTTTAAGCATAGCAGATAGAGTGCCTTATTTTGAGCATATAACAATCATCAGATGTGACATCAGATGCGACATTTCAAATGCGACATTTCAAATGCGACATTAGATCGAGATCGATCACCATCTTGATTCTTGAAAATAAAAATAAAATGGAAAAATCGGACTTTGGATACTAAAATCAAGGATTTTGGAACAAAAATTGAAATTATGGCATAGCAGGCAATTAATGATATAGTAAAGGGACGAATGTTTATTAAGAAAGGTTCGAGCGTATTCTTTTTTCGTTGAAATAGCGTACGTTTTGTAAGAAAGCGAAAGGCACATTTTGTTCCAGAAGCCGAAAAAGCATACCCCTTCAGGCTTTTGTATTGCTTTGTGGTGTGGTTATAAAGCTGCGACAATATTGCCATCGAAATCAACGTACACTGTTCTCTATATATTGTAACAATCAGAGATCTATCTCAGTTTATCTAAGATCCAGATACAATTATTTGATTTTAATTTGATTTCAAAAGTAAGTTCACGCAACATCGGCGCTCTAAAATGAAATACAAGTTAAAGTATCATGAATCACCCCGTCTATCAATCGAAATAAATAGCCTACTGCTTTTGACTAGTGAATACGTTCAGATGTATTGGAACACCATTATCACTTCAATACTTGTTGTTGTAACTGCTCAGTCTAGACATGCCATTGCTAATTCCCAGATGTGACGATTGACCAAGATTGATCGTAGATTTCTCATCTTAAAACTTGGCGATCTCTAAAAAAAAAAAAAAAAAAATTATTATTTCCTACAAACGGTAGGTATTATAAAGTATGAAGCAATAAAAGCAACAATAAACTTACGCTTTTAAACCTTAGTAAAGTTTGTAGAAAATCTTGTAGTCTTTCGAATACTGCTATTATCTGTTGTATATATCTACAACATATAATTTGAACAATTCTGTATGAACAATCATCATCATACTACACCGTTACCATGTAGGTTGTTGGTGCGTATATATTATGTCGATGTATTTTTTTTCCTACAAAATCATGTAAGGATTTAATTTATTATATTAGACCAATGATATAGCATCCTGCATAAAAACGATGAGCACTGGAACCACTACTGTCGAATCGAAAGAAGGCTATTCGCTTAAGCGCACACAATCTACTGGCAAAAACAGAGTGATAAAGCCTTATATGAAAGTGGGGTCCGCATAAGACCTTCTAAATACTACACCAGTATTAAAAAAGAGACAGTCATGTTTACAATGTTAGATGAAATATATAGAACCGAGATCTCAGTGATGTATGAATTAGTTCACATTGGGCATGGCATGTTATATGAAATGAGCAAATTTTCACATTTCGATTTAAATGTCACATCTGATGGGTAGGACATGTCTGGAATAAATTATTCCATACATTTATAGTCTTTATCTAGGTAAAATACAACGAGTGAAAAATGCATGAATGCGTTGTATTAAAATTATGCATATTTTTCTTACATGTAGTATATATATATATATATATATATATATCTACAAGTTAAAAAAGTAGGTCTCTCAGCTAATTTTGGTTCAGATTCAGAATGAACTTCTGCTTCAAATGACCAAATTACAAACCATAAGAGAGTGTGATTTATATAGGCATAACAATTGGGTATACTCTATTGGAGTAAATAAGCTATTATACTTAATAAATAGCGATAAGAAACTACTTTTATTGCTACTGACTGACTGCTGAAAAAGATGGCGATATAATATAACGGTGTAGTATGAATTTTAGGTTATGTTGTGTCATGTGTTAAGAAAACTAGACAAATCTATAAAAGTATACTTTCTATAAGCTATTTCCCACTTCTTTTTTCTTCTCATTATCCTCATTTTCTTTCAACTCAATGAAGACAACTCAACTACTACTGCAAAAAATGTCGTTTTGAGATAGGATTCACATATGACCGAATCAATTCGCGTTGCTCTATATAGCATGATAAGTAAGTATAATTTACATCAGGGTCTGTACATAAAATGAGCTAGTCTCTAGTCTTTTTCTCACGTTTCTATATCTTTTTTACGAGCAGGATTATATATAAACGGGTTATACGTGTTTCACTACTACACACGCGTTGTCTCTTTGCTTCTGGGTCATCTAATTGGTATTATTAGTAAGTATTTCTTGGTTATTATATGCTGTAGCTTAGACAGTGCCATCGCCAGATGTGAATGCAGTCGTTACTTATGAAAACCGCATCCGGTAAACCCTGGTAGATTGGGGGGTTCTTTGTAAGCAACTTACCCACCGCGTAGTGAGAGATGAGCTGGGGCATCTAACGCGAGGTAGCATTTTATCTGCGATGCACAGTATGGTGGCGAGTGACGCACACTTGAGCGGGTAACTATCCTTCTTTTGATGAACCTACTTATCATTTGTGTATATTAACCCAGTAACATATTAATAGGAACTTAAGAGCCCATCAAGTAGCCAAGTGATCCTTACTAGTGTATCTTATCAACGTCAAGGCTGGTCCACTCTTCTCTATCTATCTATCATTATTCAATATACACAAGTTAAGCAAGCACTAATGAAGCTTTAACGAATCAGCCGTACCAGATTAAAAATAATAAATCCAAACTACTACCACTATAACTAGTTCTCTAATTGATGGCTCTCCTGGGGGTCTTTGTAAATTTTCAAGCCTACTACCATATTTAACACTCTTTTAATATATATATAACAGCTTATATATTCTTGAGCATTCACATATTGTCATCAATATAATTAAGAATATTGAGCCTGGTTATATAATTTTGATAAGGTTAAAAGAAAGTCGTTATGCCGAAAATGCCATGTGTATTGCAAGGCTTTTAACCCTTAGTTATCTCTACACCATTTGTTTTTAAATAGTTTTGCCCAAGCAGACACTGGCTGTACGCGTACAGGATCCAGAAGTCGTCCAATATATATATATATATATATATATATGTTAGTTGCATAATAATAGTACTATTTTACAAGGCTAATATTTGTTCTATACTTTAAAATAAAACGTATTTTAGATATCTTTCGCGTAGTGATCTATAAATTAGTTTGATTTTTTTTTTTAAGTTTCAGAAAAATGGAATCTGACGGGTCAATCATATATAAAAAAGAATGCATAATATAGAGTTTGCACTTCATATATGCCAAACAGTGGTTTCCTTATAGTTTAAGTGCTATTATATTTATTAAGTCAGTATGTTCAAAATTAATCAAAGGCATGCATGGGTTGTTAAAGATGCTTTATTCATTTTCATAAAAATAACAATAAAAAAAAGGGCACTTCCTTTGGTTCTCAAAGTCACGATGAGTAACTTTGATACTAACAAGATCAGCCGCGAGAAGGCAGAAGCACATTTGATCTCAAAAGGAGAGAGTTACAGCCACAAGCCAAGATTCCAATCAACGACCTGACCAACAGTAAGGGGACCAACTAAATGTTGGCAGAGAAGCAGTCTTCCTACAAGACTTGGGTCCCAGGCTGTAACTAGAGAAGGGCCAGAGGAGCAAGCAAGAGACAGGCGACCAGAACAAGTGACCAGAACAAGCGACCAGAACAAGCGACCAGAACAAGCGACCAGAACAAGCGACCAGAACAAGCGACCAGAACAAGCGACCAGAACAAGCGATCAGAACAAGCGACCAGAACAAGCGACCAGAACAAGCGAACAGATAAGAGCCAGCACAAGATGAGAACCTATAATAAAAACGAAAAATTAAGGGTGAAAAGAACCTCAACAAAAACCTCAGGAGTAAAAAGAGCCTTTCAACAAGAACCTCAGAGTAAAAAGAGCTTCAACAAGAACCTCAGAATCAAAAGAACCTCAATAGGAGCTCCTACAAGAACCTCAGTAATAGCGAAACCAAGAATCTCGGAATGAAAAGAACCTCAACAATAGAGCCAGAAAAACACCAAAAACAATAAAAAAAAATGAAAATAAAAAAACAACCAGGAAAACAACCAGGAAAACAACCAGGAAAACAACCAGGAAAACAACCAGGAAAACAACCAGGAAAACAACCAGGAAAACGACCAGGAAAACTACCAGGGAAACGACCAGGGAAACGACCAGTTGAGAATCAGCCAAAGACCAGGAAGGCCACCAAGAAAACCTATAATGAAAAGCGAAACGAAAGAATGTTTAAGTAGTTTTCTTTTTTATAGTTCATCTTACTTTTATAGCTCTCTATACTGTCGTCATATGATAAATAGATATATACTCACGGCGGATATGAGGTAATCTGTCGAAAGAGAAAGGTAAACAAAAGTAATTTAGTATAGCGGAAAAGAAATATTATGCGCATTCTAGACCAAAATCATCTTGCGATGTGTTTCACATATGAATTTGCTATTATATATTTCAATCTGATATATATATATATATATATATATATATATTACCACCTTTCGCAGTGACTAGAAGGGTTTTATGCTTTGAGAAGAAAAAAGAAACAAGGTAGACCAATCTACGGCTAAGAGTGTATATATCATTTTCCATTTTATCGGAACTACTATGAGTTATGCAATAGCAACTACTATATAGAGCCAATGAATCAATTCTAGACCCTTATTAGAAGTATGGAATGGCACTTTGACACACGTCTGTCGCCATCGAATTGTGATAAAATGTAAAGATAACCCTACTCTTTAGTAACCCGATTTTAGACTTTAATAGCACT
Source organism: Actinomucor elegans (assembly GCA_026027325.1). Classification (NCBI taxonomy): domain Eukaryota; kingdom Fungi; phylum Mucoromycota; class Mucoromycetes; order Mucorales; family Mucoraceae; genus Actinomucor; species Actinomucor elegans. Next base: position 37,458 of record JAMSLZ010000027.1, read on the forward strand.
AGTGTGTTAACGCGCGCATGGATTAAGCGGTTTGATATAGGTGATGGTAATTTTCAAACGATCATCACTGGTCGCTCGCATTAAAAGAATGCGGAAAGGCATATATAAACACAGTCGATAGAGTGTAAGTATAGAATGGGACGCGCATCATAAAGCATGTGCATCATTTTGAACTACACAACTTGATTGCTATGTACGACTGGTGGACTGAGATCCGGGGTGGAGAGATGGACTGGTTATTGCGCACGTGTTAATGTAGTATAATTGAAATGTTCTATCTAAAGTGCCATTGCTGTGCTTGTTGAATATATCAACTCAAGAATAAATTTATTTTAAGCATAGCAGATAGAGTGCCTTATTTTGAGCATATAACAATCATCAGATGTGACATCAGATGCGACATTTCAAATGCGACATTTCAAATGCGACATTTCAAATGCGACATTAGATCGAGATCGATCACCATCTTGATTCTTGAAAATAAAAATAAAATGGAAAAATCGGACTTTGGATACTAAAATCAAGGATTTTGGAACAAAAATTGAAATTATGGCATAGCAGGCAATTAATGATATAGTAAAGGGACGAATGTTTATTAAGAAAGGTTCGAGCGTATTCTTTTTTCGTTGAAATAGCGTACGTTTTGTAAGAAAGCGAAAGGCACATTTTGTTCCAGAAGCCGAAAAAGCATACCCCTTCAGGCTTTTGTATTGCTTTGTGGTGTGGTTATAAAGCTGCGACAATATTGCCATCGAAATCAACGTACACTGTTCTCTATATATTGTAACAATCAGAGATCTATCTCAGTTTATCTAAGATCCAGATACAATTATTTGATTTTAATTTGATTTCAAAAGTAAGTTCACGCAACATCGGCGCTCTAAAATGAAATACAAGTTAAAGTATCATGAATCACCCCGTCTATCAATCGAAATAAATGGTCTCTTACGAGGAACTATTTGCTCCACTACTATGCACGATAGATTTTTACAAGTACTAAAAACTATGGTGAAACAGGCACAGTCAAGGAGGTAGCACAAGCTTACCTTCACTTGTCAGATCCCCTCATTGACAGTTATGCTTATTGAAATATAAAATAGGTATGTTGATAATACATTTATATATATTTTATTATATGTTTTTTTTAAAGAAAAATAGAAATAAGAAAGGTATATGTTTGAACACTATTTTACTGGCTTAATGCTCATATATTTACCATATCATCGGTTATATACCTATGATTCAAAATCTATGATGAACTTATGGCGAATAATAATAAACGATTACTAAGTACATATACTTGTATACAAAACATTATTTGTAGTTGCAAATATTAATATGCCTTGATGACTAATCATGAACTTTTTTAATTATATAAATACGTGTGCTTGTTTTTTTTTACAGATTCTTTAAACCTGAAAATAATTTGTAAAAAGCATTAATGATTAAATACGGATTATCTACACTAGGTAAACCTATATTGATTCATGAAGATTTTGATGATCAACATGGTTTCCTTAGACTGTTGTTTGCTTTTCTCACATTTTTATTAATGCTTTTGAATATTATTCTTACTACTAAAAATTATTCGGCATTTCGAAACGACAGAAAAAACATAAAATTTAGATTTAGATTTATCAGAAAAAGCAATCAAAATGCTACTGTTATAATCATTTTTTATATTATACATGTTATAATTCACAACTTTCACTTTATGGACAACATTTATCGACCTGTGGATTATTTCGAACCAAAATACCTATATCAAAAATACATCTTTTCAACAATGGAAATAACATTTTTCTTCAATATTCCTGTCACCATTTGTGGAATTGCTTTTATGAAGAAATTATTCAACAACGGCTACGTCGATTTTTTATATTTAACAGCATACATATGTTCTTCCTTAATGACACTCATGCATTATCGTATTGAAAGTCCAACGTTATACACTCGATTGGTCAATTTCAGTATCGCTGGAGAAGGCGTTTCCATATTCATGTTTATCTGTATTACATTTATTATAAAACAAAAACCCGAAAAGAAAAAACACAAGTTATTTATTCTAGTATTCTTTACTGTAATAATATCTATAATAATGTTGTTTAATGTTGGTGTAAAGTATATGTTAATTTCTTTAACATTATTTATAATCATTATCATAAAGTTAACAGAGGGAATAATATATGAAAATTACGAAGAAATACCAATGTCAGAAATACAATAAACAATGATATACCATGATAAATAATAAGTTTGATAAACATTTGATGTTTTAGGTGAATATATTACATATTCCATAGTAGGCTATTGCATTTAATATGGCTTCAATTCAACTCTATATATTTTATTGAATTTTATACAAAAAAAGTTTCGCTATTGCGTTCTTACCAATTAATTCAGAATCTTCATCAATCAAATAGCATAATTTATTGTTTGTATAAATAAGTTGCAAAATGCGATATACTCGATTAGATAGCTAGCAGCCGGAGGTATTTACGTATACTGAATAGCCAATTGGAACACTAGCTTCGAAACAGTCATGATTTTTTTATTACTCACTACAAGAATACAGTACAAATAACGTCGCTTGCGCGATGAAGGATATAATAGAAAACAAATAAGGTAACAATTATTGATCCGCTTCCCATAAAGACATAGAATAGCTATCTGCAGACTTAAAGAGTCGAATCTGTTCTCTAACATCATCAAGCATCTCTAATGCCATCAGATACATCTCGGTGCCTTCCTTGTTATACATGAGGGAGTTGGTCAGCATGAGTACAACATCTCTTTCAAATTCTGTAGTCGTTCGAACAATCTATAAACAATTCCTTAGTAAACAGTGTATATAATGGTCTGTGTGCTTTACCCCATCTCGAACTCTATTCTTGATTGTCCTCAAATACAAAGGTTGCTTGACTACCTCATCATATAGCGGCGCATAGGACTTCTTGATTGGATTCATAAACATTGTGCCGTTCTTGTGGTTTGCAATTTCTTGCCATAATAGGTATATATTCTTTTGCCATGCTTTCTGTCTTTGATCGGAGTTGGTTTGTTGGGTAGATCGCTTGGAAGTGGGCGTGGCAGTTTCACTTTGCGTAAAATCTTCTTCATCTGGTATTTAGATCAAGACAGTTAAGAGAAGAACTTGGAACATCATGGCTTACACGTACCTAGTTGATCTTGTTGATTAGATGTTTGTTCAGGTATAATTATTTTAGGTAAACCTGACTGTTTTGACTCTAAATTGGCGTGTTCTTCTTTTTTTGTTTCTTCAATTATAGGTGTTGTTTCGTTGGCTTCACCAATGTTTGCATTAGTAACAGCATCTCTTTGTTCATTAGTTTCTTCGGGGCTCATGGTGGATAATCCAGCCTCTGTATTTGATAAGATAGCTTCTTTCGCTGGAGATGTAACGCCTTGATCACTTGTTTCTATATGTTCTACGTCTACATTTAGCACAGTTTTTAGCGAATCATTTTGGACTACATTAGCGCCTTTCTTGATCTCACAAATGGCGGTTGAGGCAACTTGATCGTCTATACCATCGGACCGGCATCGTTTGAATCCCTGTGTTTGTAATCCAGACTCGCTCAATGTACGCTTCAAGTGTTTTTCTGGAGACATCACTCCTTCAGCCAGTAAAATAGTATTCTCTACCTCTGTTGTTTCCAGTGGTATATCTTCTTCTTTTCCCTTGGCCACAGCTGCTTCATCTGTATGTAATAAAATCGATGATGCATGCTCTTTCAATTTTTCATCCCATTTTCCAGACTTGATAGAGTCAATTTCAAATGAAAGCTGACTAAATTCTTCTTGTTCTTTTTGGATTTGACTCTTTATCTCTTCGACTCTTTGAGCATATAATTGCCTGGCAAGTCGAACAACCACAGGCATATCGTTCCTCAAGTCATTTCTGAGTATTTGTCTTTTAAAGTCGAGTTAGTTGCTATGATCATAATACACTGGCTTGATATTTTACTTTTCCGCTTCCATACTCTCAACTAGCAAATAGTACTGAAACGAGCAGTTCTACAAGACGTGTCGTTGATATCACTGATATAGTTCTTCTTTTTATTATCTTACCTTTTGACTGTAAAAATCTGACTGGCGATGTAACGCTTGCTGTTGAATTAGGCCATGTTGTTTCAAAACTCGAGCAACTTGAAACCACATATTCTCACCATACTTGTATACAGCTTGTGTTAAAAGTAGTTTTTCAAGTACTGTCCATTCATTGTTTAAATGTGACATTGGTATTGAAGAAAACACAGAGAAAGAAACGCGTAGATTTCACTACATTGAGCTCGGGGAGGTACCTTAAATCTTTGGGTAACTTTAATTGGCCATCGGCAGTGGAATAAATAAAAGCTCTAGCTAAACACTGCCACAAAAAAAATCGAAAGGGGTCTCCTTAGATACTATATTTAACATTATAGTAGAGGCATAGTCTGTAACATTAAAAAAAATTTCTTTGATGCATGTACCAATATATCTAGGTATTCTTTTTTTTTTTTTTTTTTTTTTTTTTTTGCATATGAAAGGTTTCACATATTCTCGTACTTTAAATGAAAGCTCTTGATATCCTTAAATTGATTTTTGAATTAAGAAAATGGTAATAATTGTATCCACAAAGTTTGTACAAAATTGATTTGAATTGAAAGGCGTAAAAATATATTGTATCTCTTTAAATGCTTACAGTTTATTTTGTAGCTTTCTACGTTTATAAAAGTGTCGGTAGTTTGGACATTTCTCGCGTTGTAAAGTATAACAAAAATATACACATACTGATAACTATATCTAATTTGCATCACTAGTATATAATTACTCTAAAACGCCGTTATAACACTCCATAAAAATGTCAAGCTCCGGAAGTTTTGGCCTTATGGAACCCTAGGTGCTTTGCTAATTCTGGTTTAATGTCGCGCTCAATAGCCAGTTAATAATGACGTGCTGTATCTAGCAGAATTATTATTTGTCTGTATTTGACTGTAAACTACACATACAACCCAAGCATCTAGACTCAGTAACCTATCAATTTTTCAAGCAATCCCAATCAAATGTCTTACGACTAGATTTCCATACTCAGAATGAACTACTACATCACCTATAACCTCAGTAATATTTATAGAAAGTATTCGAAATCTAAAACTAAATCTTTTTACTCATATCAGCGATTTTGATAGAATACCTATGAAAAAGGAAATGAACATCTCTCAATGTTCATCCACAAACTTGGGCGATCGTTTTTTGCGTTGAAGCGATGGTCCAATAAAAAAAAAAGAGATGCAGGTAGATTTTATTGTTTATATATACAACATTTATTCTTCAATATTCATAGGTTGCGTAGGGTCTGTTGAAACAGATTTCCATAAACCTTCTAAATCATAACGTTCTCTCATTTCAGGCGTGAATAGATGTACAATAATACGTCCCAGATCAATCAGTAACCATCCAGACTTATCATTCCTTCCTTCAATATGTGGTGTAGGTTGTAATTTCAGACTGTCAGGATTTGACTGAATAGCTTTTTTCACCTATTCATAAATAATGAATTACAGAAATTACGCTTGCAAAAAAAATTAAGCTTACCACACCGCCAATATGTTCTGCTACGCTGCTGAGATACTTGTCACCTTTTGGACTAGAAGCAATTATCATGTATTCAGCCCAATCGCACTTTTCCCGAACATCAATTACTTTGACGTCGTCCATTTTACTTTCTTCCAACAAAGCACAGAGACTTTCAGCTGTCAGTTTTCCAGACTCCATCAAATCTTTAGATACTTGCTGCAACGCCAAACGATCCTCCAAATGGTCCCCCACAGCACGTCGTTGCCACATGGGTATAAAGTCAGTTTCTGACAGCAGCTTTTCGTCTGCATACTCTGGATCGACAAACCAGTCTTTATCTACTTCTTCATCGTTTTCATCAAACTCAATTTCTCCATTGCCTTCAGGATACAGTTCAGGGAAATCTTTGGGGTCGATCACTTCAAGATCGTCCTCGTCTTTTGGCTGATCGTCTTTTTGAGTTGACAAGACAAACGACGATTGAGAGAAGTTCTGGCGCCATGTCAAGTTGGCAATAGGTGCCGCTATAATCTGTCTGGGAAGGATAGCGCGTTGGTGAACGAGAGGTGTTTTAAAAGCTTGTAAAGCGACTCTAGAAAGGCGAAACATGATTGAACACTCTTTTTTTTTTTGAAAGTGAAAAAAAGATCACAGTAAGGGTCCCCAATAATGCAACTTTTTTCAATTGTGACCTTTTTGTTGGCAGTTATTTAATCACCGATGGACGCGCTTGCAGCAGTAAAAGTTTGCATTAGCTGAATACAGTAACGCGAGACCTTAACCATTCTCCGTCAGTTGACATGTTTAGTTATTCACCCTTGCTCATAATAAGCAAG